>BROE01000021.1:15248458-15249614 GCA_036571765.1 Plecoglossus altivelis | reverse complement strand
TCCCTCACTCTCTTTCTCCTGCTCCCTCACTCTCTTTCTCCTGCTCCCTCACTCTCTTTCTCCTGCTCCCTCACTCTCTTCCTCCATGTCAGCCATTCAGTTTTCCTCCCTCCCTCCATCCCTCCCTCCATCCCTCCCTCCCTCCCTCCCTCCCTCCCTCCCAGTTTCAGTCCCAGACTTCAGACACAGGGCTCCAGCTCTAACAACAGGCCTGTCTAAGGGCACACAAAACTGGGGTCCATTTCCACAGACTTCCAGGGGGCCTGTGTGTGTGTGTGTGCATGTGTGTGTGTGCATGTGTGTGTGTGGGGGGGAGTGAGTGTGAAACAGTGTATGGGACGAAGAGCCCAACAAAGTTGCAAACACCGCAGAATTGCGGCGGAAAAACAACATGATGCTGATACTCAGTGTTCCCTGTTTTTCCAAACGAGTTGAAAGAAGAGGAGTTTTGAGGGCATGCGTTGTTTTGAACATTTTATTTGTTCAACCTTCTGCTTTTTTGTTCCCTTTGAATGCTCTTCTCTCTCTCTCGGGAGGGGGAGTCATCTGTCATCATTAATCGTGAAGACACCAGCGTTTCAGTGGCTGTCATGCACACTGGGTTAGCTATAATGAAGACAGATGTCCTGTCAAGGCAGGCCCGGACTAGGCCTGGGAGAGAGAGAGGGTGTGTGTGTATGTGTGTGTATGTGTGTGTGTGTGTGTGTGTGTGTGTATGTGTGTGTGTGTGTGTGTGTGTGTGTGTGTGTGTGTATGTGTGCGTGTGTGTGTGTGTGTGTTGGGAGGGGGGGTTCAGCCAGCCGGCCTGCTCTGCTTAACTGGGGAACCCTGATGATAACAAGATGAGATTTGTTTATTTAATCAATCAGGCCTCACCGCCTCAAGCGTTCCTTCCCCAACACACACACACACTCACACACACTCACACACACATTTCAAAAAGTAGCTGATCAGGTTTGTCTAAGTATTTTTTGTTCTTTTAGTTCTCTGTTCCAGGAAATCAAAGCAACAAAAAAAAACATCAACGTCCCCAGTCAGACTGGAGTGAGCGAGGTTTTAGCCTGAGGCAAGGGAGCAGGGAACAGGCTAATTGCTGGAGCGGTGTACTGTTTCACTGTTTCAACTCTCCGTGCCCAACAACCTTTGTAAACAAGGC
>BROE01000021.1:15073458-15243458 GCA_036571765.1 Plecoglossus altivelis | reverse complement strand
GGTATGTTGGGGTGTGTGTGGTATGTTAGGGTGTGCGTGTGTGTGGTATGTTGGGGTGTGCATGTGTGTGTGTGGTATGTTGGGGTGTGCGTGTGTGTGATATGTTGGGGTGTGCGTGTGTGTGTGTGGTATGTTGGGATATGTGTGTATGTGGTATGTTGGGGGGTGCGTGTGTGTGTGTGGTATGTTGGGGTGTGTGTGTGTGTGATATGTTGCGGTGTGCGTGTGTGCGTGTGGTATGTTGGGGTGTGCATGTGTGTGTGTGGTATGTAGGGGTGTGTGTTTGGATGTTGGGTCTTCTTGCAGTACCTGTCTGTCTGGCAGAAATGATCAATGCCTTAGATCCACGCTGGGTTGCCAGGTTTGGGGGTGAGTTTCCAGTCAGTGGAGCTGCTCAATCAGCCACTGGTGCACAGATGACGAGTCTGCTGGAGCTCTCGATGGGGGTTTCCTGCAGAGCTACATTTGGGGCAGAAGCAAGTCTGTCGGCCTGTCCCAGTTCTGCCAAACGACATTCAATGTGAACTCAACTCTTTTACACATTGGATAGACACGTTCTATTAAAACATGTTATTAGATACTGTATAAGGCCCTCACACAGGGGTTTCTGTCATCTTTGATCCGCTGGTTTACGTTTAAGGACTCCTTTTCTGGAAGTAGACATGGTGGTTGGAGGGGACTAAAAGTTTACTCTGTGCTTAAATGCTGCGTCTTAAGGGAGGATGGCGAGCAACAGGAAGACAGGGAGGGGGGTGCAGTCCTCTGTTGCCAACTGTGGGCTTGGCCCACTGCATTGAGAAACATATCAAAAGGGTCCTTTATGAGGTGCAGTAAAGAAGAAAGGCTGTGGACCGATGAGGCGCCTGGAAGCTCCCAGCATAGTTCCACTTTTAAAAATGGACCCTGAGGAAACAACTAGCCCCACCTGTGTCTGCCCTCCCGTTCTGGACTGGTTTGGTCTGGTCTGGTTTGACCTGGTCTGGCCTGGTCTGTACGGGTCTGGATAATTGGACAGGTCAGTCTCTTCAAGGGGAAGAGACAGCCCACAGAACTCATCCAACACTTGTCCACCTCCCCTTTACCTGTCTTCCTCTCTGGCTATGCGTGGACATAATGTGTCTGCATATGTGTTCGTGACTTTGTGCTGGTTTTGACAGAAGGGTGTAAATTCCTATGAGTGTGTGGCTGTGTGTGTGTGTGTGTGTGCGTGCATATGTGTGCGTGCATATGTGTGTGTGTGTGTGCGTGGGGTGCTCCCAACCCCTGTGCAGTTTGGTGTGTGTTCTGACTCCTGTGGTTGCTGAGCCTATCTCCTGGCCTCCTGCCCACTTTTTTATCACAGTCCTTCTTTTCAATAGGCCTCTGAGCTGGGCCTCTTTACAGGATGGTGGGTGAGAGGATCGTGTGTGTGTGTGTGTGTTTGAAGCAGGTAATGAGCTCTCTGACAGCTGTTGAAAGAAGCTGCTGCTGCTCAGCACCTTTAATGAAAGCAGCCTCCCCTCTACACACGCGCGTGCAAACACACACGTGCACAACCAACCGCACGCGCGCATACCTACCCGCACGCGCGCACAGCCTCCCGCACGCGCACATATCAGTCGTAGTCCCATAGCTCGTGGGTGTGTGCATGATCGTGCACGTGTGTGGGTAACTCACACGATAAGAGACTTGATACTCTCCCACAAGTAGAAAGTGACTCCATCCATGTGCAGCGGAGCCTGAAGAACAGTGTGGTGAGCACGGTTGTTCTTACATGTGGGAGCAGGAGATTAAAGATGGCAGCTGGGGGCGGGAGGGAGGGAGGGAGGGAGGGAGGGAGGGAGGCAGGGCGGACTGGGTGAGGGCGGACTGGGCGTGATTCAGCTACGCAGACTGGCCGAAGGCTCGTGGAAAAAGAGAAATTGCGCTACCGAAAAAGCAGAAGGTAGCCGGTCATTACCTCGGATGTGATGGTGGAAGTGAAAGAGAAGGATGGCATGAAGAGGTGGGCAGAGAGAGAGAGAGAGAGAGAGAGAGAGAAAGAGAGAGAAAATTTCAACCAGCCCTTTTCGACCAGGGAGCTGTCCTCCTCCCTCTGCCTACACGCCTCGTCCTCTGGGGGTGTCATGGTAGACTGGTAGACCCCTGTCCTTGTGTGCCACAGCCTGCGCCACAGTAGCACGTGCCAGGGATGCCCGACGAGACCTCGCCTGCCACGCCAGCTTGTCTCTCAGTCCCACTGTTCAACACAGCCCTCTCAATCTGCCAGCCTTCTGCCACTCTGTCTGCTATCCCTGATGCACACCCGACTGTAGTATACACACATACACGCAGCACACATATAGTACTCAAGTACACACACGTACACAAATGCCTATACCAAAATGGAAAGAATTGAAAACAGAATTCTATATTCAGAAGCAGAAATATGCACACGGTATAACACAGACAGGGAGCATACACAAGTGTTGCCTATAACTGTATGTGCTTGGATGACACACCCTCAGACAAAGAGGAAGAGAGACAGAGAAGTATACATGAAGAAACATATAAAAGAGAGACAGCGTGAACGAGATTGTAAGAGATGGAGGGAGAGGAAGAAAGATAGGCAAGGGAGAGAGAGAGAGAGAGAGAGAGACAGAGACAGAGACAGAGAGAGAGAGAGAGAGAGAGAGAGAGAGAGAGAGAGAGAGAGAGAGAGAGAGAGAGAGAAAGAACAACATTTGCAAATCAAATGGAGTCTGCAGAGATTGGGCAGAGCCACTGGCTGGACCAGCGCCCACACAGAACTGAGAGACTACAGTTCTATTAGTATACACGCACACACAGGCACACACAGGGACACAGACACATAAACACACACACAAACGCACACAAGCACACACTTTACTCACTCACATGCCAAGACTAGACTGTGGAACAGTGTCCCAGTGAAGATGCAATCACACCCACAGTCACGTAGACAAAAATCTGCAGGCTCTGTTGAGAAAGAATGTTTGTTGTTCTGCCAGTGTGTCATATGCTGCCTGGTTTGAACGAGTGTTGCAACACAAAACACATGAGGCGCACAGTCATGTAATCGCTTGCGTGTGTTAGGAACGCAGTGCATTCGGTCCGATTATCTTTTTCTCACCCTCTCATCTTTTCTGCTTGTTCTTTTCTGAGCCTATTGTGACTATTCTGCTGAACCCCAAAGGAAACCAATTGGCCTAGTTGAGTTGACCTAGAATTAAATGTAATTGACCCAGTTGAATTGACCTTCAGCTAAATATCTATTTCTGTCTGGTGCACTTACATTTCACATCCAATGGGGTTGAGGACAGGATCTGTCACTCTAGTAACACAGAGCAGTGGTAAGGTGTGTGTCGAGAGCGTTCAGGCTAATTTTGTGTGTGGAGAGTGTTCAGGCTAACTGTGTGTGTGGAGAGTGTTCAGGCTGACTGTGTGTGTGGAGAGTGTTCAGGCTAACTGTGTGTGTGGAGAGTGTTCAGGCTAACTGTGTGTGTGGAGAGTGTTCAGGCTGACTGTGTGTGCGGAGAGTGTTCAGGCTAACTGTGTGTGTCGAGAGTATGCGTTCAGTCGCTTGTATTCAGTCCAACCCTGTGCAGCTGGAACACTTGAGTCTAGAGAGCAGAGAGAGAAGGAATTAGCAGTAAACTGATACTTAGCTGGAAATGAACAGTGGCCACTGGTAAAGTCCAAAGATTACCTCCGTGCTCCACTCTCTTCTCACTCCCCCGCCTGAACACACTGTCACCACCCCCACCTCCTCCACCCCACCACCCCCTCCACCCCCCTGCTCCCACCACCCCCCCATCTCCTACACCCACGCACCCTCCCTGTCTGTCACCACCTCGCAGCTCTCTGCCGGGGGATTGTCATGTAAATCGAGGCCCAGGCCCCCAAAGGAGCTGATAAGGTGGGCCTCTCATTTTCACAGGCCTTTGTTTTCTAAACAGAGATGAGCCCAGCTCAGGAGACAGGGAGATGGGTTCCTGTGGCGGGCTGACTGAATAGCTTAGAAGGGGCGTGGGGTTTGGGGAGGGGGGTCTGTATAAAGCAGGCTCTGTTCAGCAGGAACCTGGTTCAGGTCATTGACAGATCCTGATGGATTCCCCCCAACATTGCTGTTTGTTTCTCTCTCTCTCTCTCTACCCCCCACAACCCCCAATTGTTTAAACAGTGTCACTCAGCGCTCCGTTAGTTGAGACCGGCCCCACACGCAGGTCCTGTTCTGTGGGCACGTCAACACCTGGGTCGGAGCCTCACTCTGCTGCTAGCTGGACAAATACAGAGGTTTGGTGCCCCGCTCGTGGGCCCCCGGCACCTTACACTGACCCCTCTGTGTGCGACACCCAGGGCTCTGGGCTAGGAGGACAACTGCTGTTGAATCATTCAACCCTTTTAGACTGGAGTCTCTGAGAACGGCCTGATTTCCCCAACCTTTGGGGAATTCAACGAATGTAAAAATAATTGGCTAGTGGCGATGTCAGGATTTTCAGATGGGGGCATTTAGGTTTTAATAATATGTCAATATGAAAAAATGGAAGCAGATGTCACAGTGGGAAGCTAGTGGCTCATGTCAGACATCTGACTGGTATTCTCATTAGGCCTTCATGGTGATTGTGCATAGATGGCCATGGTCATCTTGGACATGAACAAGGCTAGCCCTAAGGGGACCAACTCTGACCCCCCGCCCCCCCCCACCCCCCCACCCCTCTGTCCCCTTTCTCTGCTTTTTATCAAATTCCTCATTTTACGTCTCCTCCTTCTCTCTCTCTCTTCTTTTTGAAGTCTTTCCCCCTGCTCTTGTAAAAGTAGCCAAGCTGGTGGATTGAATGTGTGTGTGTGTCCGCTTTTCCGCCCAGGGGTGTGAGAGAGAGGGGGGGTGTAGGTTAAGTTTAGGGCTAGTTCTGGGCTTTCCATTGAAGGTGCTAGAGGGAGAAAGGGAGGAAAAGGGGGTAGTTAAAGTTCGAATTTTAGAGCCTCCCTGTTTTTTTTATTTTTTTTATGATTGGGGAGCTTTTTTACGGGTTTGGGGTGAAGGGGGAGGAGTGGGGTGGGGTGTGGTGGGGTGGGGTGAGGGGTACAGCTGGTGGTGTGAATAGCAGGCCAAGGTGACTGAGTCCCCCATAAAGTCCCTGCCAGGCAGGCTGAGGAGGGGCTCCCAGCCCCAGCCATGGAAGAGCCTTTTACAGGCCGGTGGCCTTACGAGCCTGGGCCTCTATTAAAACCTTGGCAGGGGCTGCGCTGAGGAATTTAGGGCCAGGAAACAAGAGAAAAACAGGGGTTTGTGTGTCACGGCCTGTGGGGGTGGTGAGGGTGTTAGGCTAACTTTGAGAATTTGGATTGGGGGGGTTGGGGAAGCTGGGTCAAAGGATGGCCGAGGGGGTAAAAGTTTATAGAAGTGTTGCTGGGGAGATGGGGGGGGGGGGGGGGGGGGGGGGGGGGGGGTGGAGGTGATGTGTGTCTGTGTGTGGGGATACGGTCAACATGTGTGTTTGAGAGTGTGCAGCCTAGCATGTGTGGGGAGAGTTTGTGTGTGTGTGCATATGGGGGCCCCACAGCATTTCTCTAATGCACAGTCATGTGCAACGACTCTTATTCTGGTCAATATCCACATGTGCTTTTCAGGCTTATGCAGGTTCGTTATAGAAACTTTATGTTCAATGCAGTGCAGTTAATGTGGGAAGCACTGAGAAAGGTCTGGCTCAAGGTAAGACTGGTGCCAGGCCTGGGAAACCAATTAATCGACTAGCCAGCCAGCCGGCCTGCCTGCCTGTCTGTCAGCCATCTTACCAGCCAGTAGTAAAACAGAAAGTCGGCCAGCTAGCCAGCTAACTGACTGAGCGCAAGGGTATTTTGAAGGCTGGAGAATGATGTCGTCAGTGGTGTTGCAGCCTAGTCACAGCTAGACACCAGTCACATTTCCTCACTGTCTGTCTGCCTGTCGGATCGGAGAGAGAAATGAAGCAGAGCAGGCAATGTCTCATCTCATCCCTTCTCACTCAGCTACCTGGTCATATCAGAACATCTTTCTATCAATCACTCTTATCTCTATGAGAAACTTTTTTCTCACTCCTGCTGCTCCTTCTTATGTCTCTCTCTGTCTCTCTCTCTCTGTCTCTCTCTCTCTCTGTCTCTCTCTCTCTGTCTCTCTGTCTCTCTGTCTCTCTCTCTCTCTCCCTCTCTCTCTCTCTGTCTCTCTATCTCTCTCTCTATCTGTCTCTCTCTGTCTCTCTGTCTCTCTCTGTCTCTCTCTGTCTGTCTCTGTCTGTCTCTCACTCACGCTCGCACGCAAGCACGCGCACACACACACACACACACACACACACGTGTGTGTGCTGCCGCCCGAGGGTGAGGGATGGTGTAGCGGAGGCCAGGAGTCTGCTAGTCATGTGAACAACATTCTCAGTCTGTCTCTCTGTCTACTAGATGAGTGATTGATTGTTATCAGTCCTCCATCTGCTAAGTGTCTTTTGCATCAGGCATGTGACTAAGCTGTTTCGTTTAGACATTTCACTTTCTTGAGGCACCAAGTCGATACTAATCTCTCTGAAAAAGTCAAAACTCATCACTTGTCCTTTGGTATTCGCAGTTCCTGTCATGCTTGACTGCCCAAATCGTTCGTATAGAACCGCACCTTGCCTTGCCATCGTCCAAAAAAGGCAAATAAGGTTATGTCTTACTCTGTATCGTTTGTCTCTCTCTCTCCCTCCAGCGGTGGAGACCCAGAGCACCAGCTCAGAGGAGATGGTCCCCAGCTCCCCCTCTCCTCCTCCCCCACCGCGCGTCTACAAGCCCTGCTTTGTGTGCCAGGACAAGTCCTCTGGCTACCACTACGGGGTCAGCTCCTGCGAGGGCTGCAAGGTGAGGCCAGATGGAAGGAGGGTCCGTGGTCAGTAGGTCAACCACTCAGACACGGCCCACTGCACATCGCAAAGATGAAGAAAGTCCAATCGATTTCAAAGGGTTTAGATGCAGCGTTCTATCAGCTGTGTTGTGAAGACATTACTCCGCTACAGAAAAGACCGGGCAGCTTGTATGTAACTGATCTAGTTTCCCAGTTGGCAAAGTAGGTCAGACTGCGATGTTAGGTAACGGGATAGAAAGACGAGAGCACTTGACATCGGAACACTGAGACAAGAATGAGACAGAACAAGATCTTGCAGGGTGAGCGGCAGCAGTTTCAATGTTTCATGAGTACATCAGTACAGTACAAACCCTGGGGAGACATCGTAACATGCTGCAATGTGGGGGAAAAAACAAACAAAATTGCCATGATCGAAATGTACCAAAGATAAAAACATGTTATTGCGCGTTTCTGGTAAAGAACTGCTGTTCTAGTTCTGACCCAAGCTTTTTTCCTTTCCTTTCTCTCTCTCCCTCCCTGCTCCTCTCCTCCTCGTGTGGCCTCAGGGCTTCTTCCGACGCAGTATCCAGAAGAACATGGTGTACACCTGCCACCGGGATAAGAACTGCCAGATCAACAAGGTGACTCGTAACCGCTGCCAGTACTGCAGGCTGCAGAAGTGCTTCGAGGTCGGCATGTCCAAGGAAGGTGAGTGCTGCAGGGGGAGAAGCTGAGCTGGGCTAGGGGCAGCGAGGGCTACGGGCCTCCTATGTAGGACGTACCATACGCACAAACACATACACACACACACACACACACAAGCACAAACACACAGGTGCACCTATTTTTAGATGTCACAGTGTAGCCTGCAGAGGCGTGAGGGCAGACACGTGGAGGAATGGGCGCACACACCACACACTCACACGTACCAACGCAGGCGTGCAGTTATTACCAGCTGCTACTTACCTGTTCTCAGCAAAGTGAGATTGACAGTATTTTGCTATTTAGCACAGCGAAGTACAATAACATGGACCGATCCAACTTAGGAGTGAATCACACATGTCACTTTACATTGTTGAAATGTATAAATATAGACGATGTTGTGTTGATTTATATTGAAGGCATGTGGCACAGGTCGCTAGGGTACAAACAGCCTGTCTCTAGGGCCTGTGTGAAAGTACTGGTGAGGTTGTCTAGCAGAGACGCCCAGCCTGACAGAGTAGGGTGGTGATCTGGAGACACTAGCCTTTGTACCAATCATATGACTAATAACGTTGTGAAATGACGCAGAAAAAAAATCTTCTTCCTGTTTTGCGCCTCATTTGTCACTTAATCCACACACACACATTCAGACACACCCACACGCACGCGGCCATGCACACACTCAGTCCTCAGGTCCCACAGCTCAGCACACTACCTTTCATTCATTCTGTCCCTGGCAGGGAAGGACAGGAAGAGGAGAATGAGTTGGCCCCAACAGCTATGACTGTGGTGACAGGAGCCAGAGTGAGAGTGAGAGAGCCTTGTGGTCACACAAGACTCCACTTTCAGACCCTGCATGAAACGTCTAGGCCCTTAATGCGCATTACTTTGGCTGGGTTGGATTATTTGTATGAGTGTGTGTGAGTGGCAGCCCTGCCCAGTGATCAGCCCCAGGGGACATGTATGTGGGTGTAATGTTTGTGGGGGATGTGTGTTAAGAAAGCGGGATCACATTGTGCCTCTGCTATAACTGGATATCCTGGGAGGAAGGAAAGAATGGGAGGAGGAGGAGGAGGAGGGAGGGAGGGAGGGAGGGAATGCCGGGCTGGGTGGACTGGACAGCTCAATAGAGGAGGGGGGGAGATAACTGAGATGGAACAAATCATCTCATCCTTTTGTTATTTCCCAAATTGGTTTGACAACATGTCGCATAATGTAGAACATCGATAGAATACAATAAAAAAGACTGATTATGTCAGCTTGTGGACCTTGTAAACACAGTGTCTGTAGTTTAGACTCTCCAACATATGCAACCAGATCCTTCCAATGAAGTGCTCTCCAGTCAGGCATCATCCCCTCTTCTCTGTCCTCCAGCGGTGCGTAATGACAGGAACAAGAAGAAGAAGGACGTGAAGGAAGAGGTGGTGCTGCCCGAGAGCTACGAGCTGAGCGGAGAGCTGGAGGAGCTGGTGAACAAAGTGAGCAAAGCTCACCGAGAAACCTTCCCTTCTCTGGGCCAGCTGGGCAAATACACCACGGTGAGTCTGGATACACGGAGGGACGCTGCTCACGTACACACTCCCTCGCACGCGCGCACGCTCACTCACGTATTCACTTACTACTTACTATTCACACTCGCATGCACAGAAGCACAGGCCTCCTACGCAAGTCCACTTCCTCTGTGACAACGTCAGATTTCAGATTCTGCTGGAGGAAAATGAGTGACGGAAAATTTGTACACCGTCTTTCCCAACAGGCCGATGTCTCAATAAAGATATGTTGTAGTTGTGGTAGTTCCTACTAATATTGTACTAGAATTGTATCCTTTTACTGGCAATATTGTGGGTACACTCATACAAGATCCGGTTTTCTCCTCGGAAACACACACAGTTGCTGGTGCACACACCCTCATTGTTGCTTTATCGTTGCTGTGTTTCAACTTGTGTATGTTTTAACCTGTGTGTCTTTGTATCTTTACCTGTGTGTGCGTTTTCTAACCTGTGTGGGTGTGTTTTAACCTGTGTGTGGGTGTGTTTTAACCTGTGTGTGGGTGTATGTTTTAACCTGTGTGTCTTTGTATCTTTACCTGTGTGTGTGTGTGTTCTAACCTGTGTGGATGTGTTCTAACCTGTGTGTGTGTTCTCACCTGTGTGTGTGTGTTGTAACCTGTGTGGATGTATGTTTTAACCTGTCTTTGTATCTTTACCTGTGTGTGCGTTTTCTACCCTATGTGGATGTGTTCTAACCTGTGTGTGCGTTATCTCCTGCTCTCCAGAACTCCAGTTCTGACCACCGTGTGCAGCTTGACCTGGGGCTGTGGGACAAGTTCAGCGAGCTCTCCACCAAGTGCATCATCAAGATCGTGGAGTTTGCCAAGCGTCTGCCCGGCTTCACCACCCTCACCATCGCAGACCAAATCACCCTGCTCAAGTCAGCCTGCCTAGACATCTTGGTACGGCTCTCTCTCTGAACCTGCTAGATCTACACAGATACCAACTGCCTGGCTGTCGGTCTGCCTCTCTGACCAGCGAGGGGGAAGCGAAAGCTAAAGGAGACATTTGGACAACAGAGGAATCTCATGTCAAGTCTCATTTGCCACAGTGTTGTCAAGCCCTAGAAAGAGAAAAACGTAGTAGAATCCTTATATAAACATGAGAAAATACTGACACCAAGTGGAGGAGTTAGGTATTACATGAGTACTTTGGTTGTTTCTGATCCCTCTTGTGTTTCTCTCTCTCTCACACGCACAGATGTTAAGAATCTGCACACGCTACACACCTGAACAGGACACCATGACTTTCTCAGACGGGCTGACCCTGAACCGGACCCAGATGCACAACGCCGGCTTCGGCCCTCTCACAGATCTGGTGTTTGCCTTCGCTGGCCAGCTTCTTCCTCTTGAGATGGATGACACAGAGACAGGCCTCCTCAGCGCCATCTGCCTCATCTGTGGAGGTACTTCACTGAGCCTTTCCATATCCTGAACACAGAGATTCAGTCTTAGATTGTGTGTTTAAATACAGTAGTGTGCGAACATCTAAGACATAAATACACATTTTACACACAAAAAAACATTTGTTTTAAAAATACCACTGAAATAATGAGATGACTATACAAAACGATTCTCAACATTCTGCTTTTATTCAACCACGCTGACACAGAAATGCTGTGTAAGACAATGGTCATGTAAAAATATTTTTGCACACCATTTCATAAATTGTCCTCCTATCCGAGTACCAGGATCCTGACTCAGCAGGGCAGCTTTCAGAAAGCTACATTAGTGCCTTAATCCTTGCATTCTCTTCGTATTTTGCAACTTAAGGGTAAAAAAAGGCCCCACCTTCATCTCTCAAATAAAGCAGGTTAAATCGGTTTTTACCTTGTAACCTTTGGGGCACTAAAATATGCAGCCATGTTTCACATTAATCAGAAATACTTCGTTTTGTCTGAGTTCAATCAAGTACATACAATCTAAACGTCTCACTGTGGGTGTGCGAGTGTGCATTTAACATCGTTTTGGGTCGTTTTGACCTCCGAAGAGTACACAAGGGTTAAGAGCCTTGCCGTAGGATGCAGGTGTAGAGCGGTCTCCATGGTGACTTGCCTAACAGCAGTGCGTCTCTGTCTCAGACCGTATGGACCTGGAGGAGCCTCAGCGTGTGGACAAGCTGCAGGAGCCTCTGCTGGAGGCTCTGAAGATCTACGCCCGGCGCCGGCGCCCCAACAAGCCCCACATGTTCCCCCGTATGCTCATGAAGGTCACTGACCTCCGGGGCATCAGCACCAAGGGTCAGTACTGACGCTGTAGCGTGACACATACACATAAACGCACACACACACGCACACACACACACCAGAATGCATCCAACCCAGACGATGAACCCAGACGTAGTTATCCAGATCATAACACACAGTTATGGTTTCAGACATCCTGTAGGATTCAGAATGGGAGAAAGAATACCTGAGCGTCTGGGTTTCTAATAAGCTTCTGACTTTGAATGTTTGTGTGTTTCCAGGAGCTGAGCGAGCCATCACCCTGAAGATGGAGATCCCCGGGCCCATGCCTCCGCTGATCAGGGAGATGCTGGAGAACCCTGAGGCCTTCGAGGACCAGACCGAGAGCAGCGACAGCACGCCGCCCCCTCCCCCCCCGCCTCCCTCCGCGGCCGCCGCCCCCGTCCTGAAAACGGAGGCCGAGGACGAGGACAGCAGCTGGGCCACGGAGAACGGCAGCGAGCCCTCCCCGGAGGAGGACGACGAGGAGGACGACGACGACCTGGGAGACGAGGAGCGGGACAGGGGCTGGGAGAGCGAGGGGGAGGGGGAGGCCTGGGCGGCTCTGGAGGGGGGCAGTGATGGGGGTGCCAGGAAAGGTGTGGGGAGGGCACAGTGAATGCAGTGTGCATACAAAGGGGCCCACATACACACACACCCACACAAATACAGTGCGTACACAGTGCATATGTACTGTGTACAAGCATGCTCTTATCTTACACAGACACACACACATACACACACACACACACATCAATCTGATCTCCCTACTGCACATCAGTGTCTCCTCCACTAGGGGGAGTCTAGCAGAGCCTTACCTGTACAGACACTTCTAACTCAGGCCCTCTGGTCCATGACAAGTGACATACTGAGACACGATGACAGGGGAGATTACCATCAACTGTGCGAACTCACAAAGAGAAAAGAGGGACGCTGCGCAACAAAAAGAACAGATTCTCTTTGAAAAACAACACATTTCTCCTTTTATACTATCTTTGTTTGTATCTAACTACAAGACAAGGCTAAAACAGACACCAGAAATGGACAGTTGACTTTGACAGACATGAAAAGCACACTTCTCAAAAATTTGAACAATACAGGGCGAAACCAAACCGAATATGCTAATCAATATTTTTTTCTTATCGTTTCAGTTTTCTTCTGTTCTTTTTTTCTTTCGTAATTTTCAATGTATTAATTAAGTCCATACATATCTATATACCATTATATTTTTTGCCTTTTGTTTGTTATTCAGCTTTTATATATTATTTCGTTAGATGAGGATTTTGTTTGAGGAGCTTTTCCTGAAGAGATATCCAGAGTGGGAGGAGACTAATCAGTACCGGCAGACTTCAAGTCTCCTGATTGGCCTTTCACTCGAGGCATGGCCTAGTGTTGTGCTCACCGATTGGTTAGATTTATGGCATGGGTTAACGTCGCCACTCTGTCAAGGTGATAAAGGCTGATAACGGTCGATGCTGTTATCGCTATAATATTGTGAAAAGTACCAGCTTTGTATTTTGGCTATGTTTTTTGGGCACTTTGGCTCTCCGTCAATGATAATCAACTCAGTAATGTTTTTTTTCAGAGGTTAAATTCTTAAATCAGGGGACTGGCATTATTGTGAAAACGTTGTTCTAAACAAACTATGCTGTAAATTAGTAAGAGTCTGTGCCAAAGTTTGCGACTCACTTTTGGAATAGGAGTTGACCTGCTGTTCAAGGGGCCCTTACAATCAGGAGCCCTCACAATCAGGTTTATGCTCCTGAATTACACACACACACACACACACACACACACACACCCACCCACCCACACACACACACACACGTGTCAACATTGCATTTGGGTGCCTGGACAGAGATTGGCTATACAATGTTGCACTTTGTAGATCCGGTGTTCAAACAAGGCACGGCTAGCATGATGAGTTCTTTGCCAACATCTTTACAATTGCCCCTGATACACACACATACACACACACACACCATCTCTTTGGAGCACACGTGATCACACACAAACGCAGACACGACACGCCCTCTTTGAAAAGACATATGCAAGTAAAGACCAGGAGTAGGAAGTCATCCTGGGATCGGACTCAGGGCTGCACTGTAAGGACCAAACCCTAGCTTGCTGAACACAGCTCTCGCTAGAAACCGGCAATATGTATCTGAGCGTGGTCTGACTCGGTCCAGTAGCCCATCTCATTGTGTACATACAAGATTACAAGTCATGCCAGCCTGTCTCAACTGTGGCTGGCATCATCACTGGCACTGCCCTGTCTGCCAGCTCAGAGGCAACCGAAGCAGCAAACTGCCTTTTCATCCAGAAGCCATTATAATCACATCTTTTTTCATGTGTGTATCTTTATTTTCCATTTCACTTCGAAGAAGTGATGGGCGTCGTTTTGTTCTTTTTGTTCTTCTCCGGCCCGGTTTCAATCATCTCCATCCCTCCCTTCTCTGAGCTGACTGTCAACCGGATGAGTGAAAGACTGCACTTCTCTACACAGCTGCCATCCACCCTCTAACGTCAGATGTCTTTGTCAAGGGAGGGAGACAGGAATGACGTGTACTCAGATTTTTGAAACGGGGCCCAAGTTCTTCTTTATTGCCAAAATTGTCTGGGTGTGTGTACAGCTGTAGGAGACCAGCTGGCTGTGCAGCGGTGTGTACTGTCTCTATGAAGCAATATGAACAGTAGTGATGGGGGTTCAACCTTAGCAGTGAGACGCCTGACCTCTACACCTGTGGACAGGCCTCCAGATGTGTGTGTGTGTGTGTGTGAGTGTGCGTGTGTGTGTGTGCGTGTGTGTGTGAGTGAATGTGATTCACCTCATTCAGTACTGTTGTTGGGTGAATGTCCCCTGTACGGTGCTGTCAATCAGTGCGGCGAGGAGTGATGACCTCATCAACGCCTCTCTGGCCTTCATAATGATGACCATGATAACCATGATGATGACGGAGCGTTGACATGACGTGTTTTCTGTGCTCTTTTCTGTCAACATGGCCGAGGTATTGTCAAATCCTTTGTTCATGCCAACTCTGTCATACAAAGAAAAAGCCATATAAACAGTAAAAGGCACAATAAATGTACTTTTTGAGATTAGTTGAGTACGTCATCTTTTATTGTCTTGGGTCCAAGTCATATGCAATAGAGTAGCAGCTCTATTTAAATCTAATCTCAATAGTGAGAGCACTGTTAAACCATGGATTCTAGATCATCTGTACTGTGGATTCTCTACCAGTAAGACATGTCTGTACATCTTCTCCAGTCTCTTGAAAGACCATTAGCCCTTGATGATAATACTTCAATACTGCTACTTTAATCATGCTGTTTGGGAGCCTCTTATCAAAGGACTGGAGATATCCTGCTCTGGCTGTCCAACAGTAGATGGAGCTCTTGTTCCATTGCTCCATAGATGTGGTTGGAGCTGTTCCTGATGCTGCTGACAGCCCCTGGCCAGGCTTGAGTGGAGGCTGGTCCTAATAGGCCATCACGGCTGGCAGAAGGCCCAAGCAGAGATAAATCATCCCTCCTAGCTGAACATGGACATCGGATAAAGCCAGGCTTTCTGTCTCAGTTCAGGGAGCCCGTCATTGGAACGCAGAAGGTGGACAGATAGCCTACCTAGCAGATTTAAAAAGTTCAGATAAACTGGTGAGATCATGGGTGGAGTTCTGTCCCACAGCAAGGACGTAACCACTGCATGAAGCAGTCCACGTTTAGCCACCACTGGATGAGTCGGTCCCATGTCACTGCTCTGGTGGTGGAAGGTTGCAGATGGGGTTGACATATCCCACTGCAATGGGACTCGTATCTACAGAGCTGGATGCATCCAGTCCCCACCTTGTTCAACAGCAGCTCAAAACAGTGAGAACCCTCACCATCACCTAACAGGCTGTGTTATCAGGTCATAGTTAACCATACTTCAAAACAGTGTCCTTGGTCTACCCACACGTACCCACCAGTAGTTTCATTAAACGGGGAGAGATAGAGGAGTGATAAAAAGAGATGGCGGCTCTATCAATTCTATGATTGTGATAATTAACTATCATTAAAAACAGATCAATAAAGCGGGGCGGGGGATTAAAATAAGGTCCATACATTACACAGTGTTTTACAAGGAGGGGGCGAATGGCCTCATATATTCAACCCCAATAAGATGGGGTTGCCATGGGAACCCCGGGAAGCAGGGGATTGTCGGGAGGGGATTTAAAGGAGCGGCATCCCTATTTTTCCCATTTTCACAAACCTGCACTAGTGGTGCTCAACTGTGAACAATAGACGATATAATAACTAGACTAAAAAAGGAAAAATCGAACGGTCTTGAAGGTACGATTGGAAAAAACCAGCCTGGGAATAATCATAAAATATAGAATATGACGTATTTTACAGGGTTCCCATTTCATGTATCACCAGCGCACATTGTCAATCTATTATTCCCAGAAATTGAGGTCAAAAATCCATGGAGAGGGCTGTCATGAGTGAACCCTAGCTGGATAATCAATAGGTACAACTGCATCCCTCCTGTTCTAGCTGTTTTCTCTAGCCAAGTGAAATTAGCTTTTTTTTCTACCTTTTACAAACTGCCATGAGGTCAACATAACAGCTGTATAGTGAGACCAGCAGGTCTCCAGGTGGAGTGGACAGATCACTGAACAGCAGCCTCTCCAGTAGGATGACAGGCAGATCAGGGGTGTGTGATAAAGACACGGAAGGAGGGGGGCAGGGGGACTTGTGCCGGGGGTCATAAAGACACAGGGGCTGGGGTGGACCCTCAGGCAGTATAAGAGGCAATATAAGACATAAACCATATGCTGAGAGCGTGGGGATTGGAGATATGTTGAGTAGTAGAGAGAGATTGTGAGGAGGGGGGGGGGCATTACGTGAAACACCAGAGCACCTCATATTATTTACTTGTGACATCACTTGGATATGGCGGCAGCTAGTGATGAGAGGGGATCAACCTCTCATCATAGAGATGAGGCATGATGTAGAACTTATAATGATTGTCCGTGGAGGGCAGAGAGGTTAGATTAGTGTGTGAAAGGCCAGATAGAGAGACGTGTCGGGTGATATATGGTGAGGATAGGGAGTATATAGACAGCATGCGTGTGCAGCGATATGTCACACGAGGATGAATAGAGGAGGGTGATGCGTTGCCATACCTCAAATGGCAGGAGGGAGGATGGGAGGGAGATGAAGAGAGGGAGAGAGATGAAGAGAGAGGAGGAGGGGTGTGTGGGGGGAGAAGGGGGAGGGGTTAGGGGTCATGTGGGCAAGGGTGGGGGGGGGGGG
Organism: Plecoglossus altivelis; assembly: GCA_036571765.1. Classification (NCBI taxonomy): domain Eukaryota; kingdom Metazoa; phylum Chordata; class Actinopteri; order Osmeriformes; family Plecoglossidae; genus Plecoglossus; species Plecoglossus altivelis. Next base: position 15,226,855 of record BROE01000021.1, on the reverse strand, counting down.
GGTTGGGAAGGGGGCGGCAGGGGGGTCATAAAGACTGGAAGATGTGTCTCGGCCCCTCCGGGTCTCCATATCTTTTACATTACTAATTAAAAGAGATAAAGAGTGAGGGAGTCATCAATCCCACAGTGATTTCCCAGTTAAGGTTTTAGAAGGGGCCGTAAACCAGGCAGCCCGGCATCATTGATTTTATAATTAGCTACCCGTCACCCCCAGACTGGAGATGGGGGAACTGGACAGAGGGGGTGAGGAGATTGGGGGGGATGCAAATGAGCTGGGGAGGGAGAGAAAAACACAAGGATGGGAGAGTGTGGAGGAAAGCAAGGGAGAGACATGGAAGGGGGGGAGAGAAAGACAGAGAGAGAGAAATCCTTAGGGACAGGAGGATAAAAACGGAGGGAATTGAGCAGGTCGACATGGAAGAGGAGCAAAAGGGCATCAGAGGTGAGAGAGGCGGAACAACAGAGGACGCGAGCAAAGTAGAAGACAGAGCAAAGTTAACCACCAGTGAAATGCCAGGGAGCGATAAAACCCTTGGATATGAGAATTGTTTATGTAGCACGGTGGAAACCCCCCCACATTAGACACAATCTTTGGCACAGATTATAGCGGAGAGAACTATCTTTACAGGACTACTAAGAACATAAAGGTAGGATGCTTCAAAACAAGTCAGAAATCATTGGAGTTTTATTGCAACGGGACAAGGTATCCCGAAAGGACCATCATATACCATTAGCTCTTATTGGGGTCACTAAAAATGTTTGAATCAAAGTGAGATCACACCTCAAATCACATAGACAAATGGATTTATTGTGGTTGTTCTAAGAAGACTTCGGTAATGTCAGTGTTACATAATGTTTTGGTACACGGATAATCAGCAGTACAAGATGATCAGCCCACTGCGAGGGTACCTGAATGGTTGTACAGACAAATAAAACATGGCTGCCACAGCAGGTCATTATCAAGTAGAACTGGGGAGAAAATGCACAGAATGGTTTTACATGTGTATTTCATATCAGGTTCTCCACAAAGACTGCTATCAGCATGCTGGTGGAACTCACATACATACAGTAGCACCAATTACGAACCAGACTGAAAACCTTATTAGATGTTTAAAAACGGACCCATTTAAACATAGACATTAAGAGTATAAAAACATGAAGAAAAACAAACGACACGCTGGTTATGATTGGGACAACATTTGGAAGCCTCTATTACGTAATGCTATCCTTGTGTGAACATCCGTTCCACAACAGCCTCTACGCAGCTAACGCAGGTGCAAATACAGCAAAGTACTAATTCATCTAGCTAAAAAGAAGCTTCTCAAGCATATTCTTTACATTCCCAAGCACCGATAAACAAAGGCTGAGCATTCTCTATTTGCCATCCACTCAGACGCACGTGAATATCTTAAACTTGCGATGACGTCGAATCGGAATATCGTTTGATTCATTTGAGTATTTTATAGAAAAGTGAAAAATGCATCTTGTATCAATATATGCAGTAACCTGCCATTTAACCAGAATACACGTGTCCCTCTCATGGCGACCTCACTTTCGATACGTTTGCTTAGATAAATCCGATCCATATAAGCGAGTTATACTTTTAGGCACAAATCTTGGACTGGATCTCGGTAAAGCACAACAAGAATGTGTAAAGAGTGAGTTAGTGTCAATCCATAAGAAACGCATCATCCACGATAAGAGATAACTGACTCCAGCCTGAATAGTAGTGTTCTGCGAGTGCGCATTCAAATCTTGAATGAACTTTGACAGCTATGAGAGACGTTGCATTGAGTTGATAATGATAGTTAGAAGCTGTACTGAGGCAACCTAAATAATATTAAAGTATATTGGTATCATTCCTGTCACTCCCAACAAGTCAAACCTTCAGAGGCAACCTTCATGACGATCTATTCATGTCCAGACAAAGACTGTACATCTCAACACCCCATAAATCTCTAGACAGAGCCAGTATAACCATACACCCCAAACACAACCTCTCATCTCTGCTTCTACAGCCCACATTCCCTTCCAATGAGCTACAGAAAGTGCTTAAAAACTCTTAGGCATGAATATAATGAATATACACGATGACTTAATAAACTGTATGTATATATCGCGTTACGATGCTTCAAACAAGCATTTTGTTGTCAGATATGTCAGTGGTAGGTAGAGGTATCCTAAATGGTATTGAAAGGTTTAAAGCCACATCGGGCTTGATCTGACACACTTGGATTCAAACGATGGTCATAAGAGCGGACGTGCTCGCGGCTTGATTAAAACGCTTGTAAAAATGACGTAAAATTAGTCATAAAGCTCAAGACATCCTTCGGAGTAAACTAATAAAAGGCTGTTATTGCACTAAAACTTCCCCTCATACCTTGACAACAACAGTTTCATGCTTCCTAACTGTCTGACGGACAGTGAAGGAGGAAGTGCTGGTTGGGACTTGTTACTACAAGGGTTATGCCACTTCCAACACTGCATTAAGTAGAACTGCAATAAGGAGGGACTCAACGACCTACAACACTGACACACCGTAGTATAGGAAATATGAAGAAAAATTGCATATCAACATCATTTGTCAGTGTACAGATGAGCAGATCGCACACCTGGGTTCAAATACTATGAAAGATATGTTAATTGCCTGCCAAATGCTTCCGATGTTCCTAGTGTCGGCTCATTTCGACCACAACACAATACAATTACATACAATTGATTTAGTATTGAACCCAGGGTGGGACTGTATGTGTGCTTGTTGCAGAATGGAAGCTGATATCAAACTAACTCCACCGGGAATCTTCAGGACCTTCTCCTGGAGACCACATCAGGGTTGCTCCTTCATCCACCCAGCTACCACAGGGAGGTGTCGGCCAGGTCACTGGAGGAGGGAAGACAGAGCAGGATGAGGGCAGTACGAGGAACAGCATGGGGGAGAGAGAGGGGGGAGTGGGTGAGAGAGAGTAGGGGAGAGAGAGTGGGGGAGAGAGAGTTATGGGGGAGTAGGATGAGAGTAATACCGAGAGAAAGAGAGAGAGAGACAGAGGGGAAGGAGAGAGAGGAGAGGGAAAGGAATAGGACAGTGAGAAGGGAGGTTGTTAAATGGAGGGTAGGAATGGATGGTGAGCGAGAGAGAGGGAAAAGGGGAGGGAGAGGAGAAAGAGGGAAAGGAGTGAAAGAGAGGTGTGAGTAAACAAAAGGAAGAGAGAGAAAGAGAGAGGGAGAAAGAGGGGAATGGGAATTGGAAAAAGAGAGAGAAAAAGGACGGAGAAGGGAAGAAAATGAGGGAGTAGGAGAAAGAGAGAGAGGGAGCTGCCAGTGCTTTAATGATGCTGAAAATTGCCCTGTGACTGCGGCACACCCTCCCAGGTAAATCACAGCTACAGCTTGCTGTCAACTGATCTGTCCCCTTGTCCTCCCATCACACTCCCTCCCTCCCCTCAACACCATCTCTTTATCTCTTCCTCCCTCTCACCCACACAACTTCCTCTACGACTTCATCTTCAAAACTTCCATCTCTCTGAGCCTTACCCTGCCTGTCTCCATAAATAATAGACTGCCTGCGGGTGTGTGCGAGCGCAGAAATCTGGATGATCGGCCTGCAAATTTACAGTACGTGTGTGTGCATATTCATAGAGGTGATTGATGGGTTTGAGTCTGTGTGTGTGTCAGTGTGTGAGGGTCGGGATAGTTGTGTACCTGACGATAGTGTCTGTGAGGTCAGGCAGCAGTAGTGCGGTCTCTTCTCCAGAGCTGTGGTCTCCACACTGGCCTGCATCCGACTCCTCTTCCTGCAAACGCATACACACACACACACACGCACACACAAGCACACACAAGCACACAGAGGGTACTAGTGAGACACATAAACACTCCAATCTCCATCAACAGCCCACTTACATTTACAGTACAATAACACTCTCCAAAGTCCTAATGATCGTCTCCACAGTATAATGAAGTCAAATGAGCCACAGAGACAAGCCTGTGATAGCTACAGTATATTCTACCTGCTTATCAGGAACAAGACGGCACACAGACTAATTAAGGAGTGAACAGGGAGAACCAGAAGGGAATATAGCGTATAAAGTGGAAATGAGTGGGGGAGTGGCTGGGACTCACCGACTCGGAGCTGTGGCTCAGCGCGTCGGCGGCCAGCGGTTGCCGGGGCGAGGAGAGCGGCGCGGGCTGGCTGATGACCACAGAGGCAGAGGCACGGGCTGGGCCGCGGGGGGAGGGCGGGGGGGTGGCGGGGAGCAGCAGGGAGGAAGGTTGGGATTGGTCACACAGGGTGTAGTGGGCCAGGGCTCCTGGCGAGGGGGGGGAGGGGGGCCGGCGGAGGGCCTCGGGGCTCTCGTCCTCCGAGTCAGACATTGGACTGTCAGGACGACCTGCCAATCACAACACACAAACACAAATCGCACAACAACTCTCTGAAACTTTGGAGCGCTGAAACTTGACCCCTGTCCCGCTGCCCTTCAGTGTTGCATAATGTGTTATTCACTGTGCAGCTCCTGTTGGTAGGCTGTGACGCTAAAATAGTTTCACCTTGGCAGGCGGAATGGGGCAAGTTGACTGACTTAATTCACCAGTTAATCCCTCCACCCTCCCGTTCCTTAATCTAGCCAAGAGTGCCTCTAGTCATTCCACCCCCCCCTTCCTCCCTCTCTCTCTCCCCAGTCTAGCTTCACTCACTAGGAGGAGCAAACACGGCAGTGGTCCACTTGGTGTTGGCCACAGCCTCCATCCTCTGCTCCAGCTGACGCATATACTCCATCAGCTCCTGAACACACAGATGAGACCTCACTGTCACACACACAGCACTCCAAGCCAAGGCCATATCCAGACCATAATATTCCTTCATTAGTGGATGAACATGAACTGGAGATGCTGATGACAGAGAAGGGAAGGGGTGAGAGGGAGGGCAGGACCTGTTTCTCCATGAGCAGCTGCTCCTTCTCCTTCTGGGCCACCCTCAGGCTGGCCTTCAGCTCCTGCAGCTCCCTACGCGTCTCGCTCAGCTGAACCTGCAGGGGGCGGCAGAGAGGGAGAGGGACACGGTCACGCCGTTCACCACCAACCCTGGGGCCAGCGCAGATACGTGCTGGGGAAAATGCAGGGACTAATCCCAAACACGCGTGACGTCGGTGCAATCTGCAGCGCTGCATGTTTTCGGACGGTTACCCTGTTGCAATCTTTCTCTCTTCCCAGCTCCACCTCCACCTTCTCTCTCTCCATCCTCTCCTCCTGCAGCTTCTCCTCCATGCGCTGCAGTTCTCCATTTAATTTCTCCAGGCGGCTTCTGTCCTTCTGCAGAAACACACACACACAGACACACATAAACTTACATGAACCAACAGTCCACATGATCCTGAGGTAACTAGACTAGAATGTAGGTTATCTCTGAAATCTCTTCGCTACGCTACACGGGGGGAAAACAAGGAGGAGATGAGGGATATATTCCATCTAAGGAGTGGAACTTTCCAACGTTTCACACAGCTGAGGGACAGACTGGCTCTGTAATCACAGGAAACAGCCAGCTTCACCATTGGAAAACAAAGAACCATGTTCAGTAAAACATTTATGGGGAAACGGGCTAATAGTGTCTCAGAGAAGAAATGGCTATTCATAATGGTCCCGATTGTGGCGTTTGGTGTGTCCTATGGGGTCTCAGCATACCTCAGCCCCTCTCTGCAGGCCCTGCCGCTCCTGAGCCCAGTTGGCTCGTCCCTCCCTCAGTGCCAGGCTGGCATCGGCCAGCTGCAGGGTGAGCTGGGCAGCCTGCAGGCGTGCCTGGTGCAGCTCTCCCTGGCCGTGGTCCCGCTGGGCCACCGTACCGCTCAGCTCGCTCCTCAGGGTCTCGGCGGTGCGCTCGCTGGCGCTCAGGCGCTCCCTCAGGCCTCGCATCTCGTTCAGGGCCACGTCGCTCTCCGCCTGCTCCGAATACACACGCACACATACACATACACACGTGTGTGTGAATGTGCGTGTGTGTCAGCGTTAAACGCCTTCCCTTTTAATCTGTGCGTCCGTACAAACTAATGACAATACTGTCTTGGCAACCCAAAACTGCATGTTTCCCTTTCCCAAAGAACAATAGGAACAGTGGAGTAACGCCTTCCCCCCCGCCAACCCCCCTTCCCTCCCTGCGGGTAGGAGATGCCTGACCTCCTTCCTGTGGGCCATGTTGAGCTTGTGGGTAAGGGTGGTGATGGTGTCTCGGAGCTGCAGGGCCTGTGTGTCCCTCTGGGCCAGGGAGCTCCTCAGACCCTGGAACTCAGCTGACAGACTGCGGAGCTCCCCCTCCGTCTGCTCCAGCTTGGCCTGGGGAGCGAGCGGAGGAAGATGGGGGTGGAGATAAGGGGGGGGCGAGGGAGGGATGATGTGCGTGTGTGAGTCATCCAAGCATGACTGACCTTCGTGGACACATAAGTTGCACCGTGCCGCTCATTTGTTTTGTTTGGTCTCATTTCTTGTTTCAGTGTCTGAGTGAAAGGTTGTGCTCTCGGTGCTGCAGTGTGTTATTTTTGTACCTGAACACTCTTCCTCTCCTTCTCCTCCTCCCTTCTCTGTGCTGCCACCTTCTTGGCTCTCTCCTTCATCCTACATGCAGAGAGATAGACTGGGTTATCACACACTTACTCTGTTCCTGTAAGTAGGATTGTGCTATTTCCATGCATTCAACGTGTCTTAACATAGCACAAATGGTAGTCTTTGGTAGAAAATATACACGTTTTAGTGTTTGTGAAGTCAATTGTGCCAACTATGTAGACTAGTCTGACCTCTCCAGCTCAGTCTCTCTCTCCCCAGCCCTTAGGGTGAGGGTCTTGATGTCATCTTCCAGCTCTCTTATTCGCTGTTCGCTGGCTTCCTTCTTGGCCAGCAAGGCACTCTTCTCTTGTGCCAGGCTCTCCCCTGAAGCCTTCACCTCCTGGTGGAAGATAGTGGGATGAAGGAAGAGAGATGAGGGGAATGTTGATGAACAATGGATGGGTTTGTATCTTAAATCAATAAGCTTATGTATGCAGTAGTGTTGGTCCTATCAGTATGTACTGGATCTGCTCGTTGAGAACTGTGGTGATGCATTAACATTCTACTGGCCTCTCGGAGGTTCTGTGAATTAGCTAGTGCATCTCCTCAAGTGTGCTGTTTACACTGTGTTTTCGAGGTACTGTACCCAACTGGTTTAGACCTGGTGCCAAGTCAAAAGCACCAAAATAAAGGGCAGTTGACTTGATAACATTAACAGACAGACTACCCAGAACCTTAATTCAATGACCCATACCAGACATGAGCCAGCTCGTTGACCTGGCTCATGTCTGGCTCCGTCTAGCCTTTCATACCTCCTGCTTTCTCTCCATCTCCTCCCTCTTCTCTCTGCTCTCTCTCAGCTCCTCATTCAGCTGGACCAGGCTGCTCTCCAGCTCCTGGCGCCCGCGCTCCCACGCCTCCCTGGCCCTCTCGTGCCTCTCCTTCTCCCGCTCCCTCATCCTGTCTGCAGCCTCGCGGGCCTGCAGCAGCTCGGCCCGCTCCCGCAAGCACTCCTGCAGACGAGACTGAGGGAGGGAGGGAGGGAGGACAAGGGGTAAGAAAGGAGCAGAGAGATCAAGGTAGATGTGTATGTGTGTGTTTGTGTGTGGGAAGGAGAAGGAAGGAAGGAGAGAGGAACACGAGGGGGTGGGGGGTGAGAGAGGGGATAGAGATGGGGAATACGTGAGGCATAGGGGAAGACATTAACTGCAGTGCTTGCAGATATATGATCAATCTCTCTGTAACAGTTTTATGGATCCGCCACCTCATTCACTTCTTCACAATTCAATCAATCAGTCTCCATCATTGAATGAGGACGATGGATGTACTCTCAGTGAAGGACTCCCTTTCTTCCAGGCCTCCAGCCCACCAGCCTGTTCCCCCTCCCCTCCCCATGCCCACCTGCAGGAGCTCGGCCCGGGGCACCACCATGAGCATGTCTGTGGCCCCCTCCTCTCCTTGGGCCCCCTCTTCCAGGGTCACCAGATCCTCCAGGGGCTTGGGAGCACAGAAGGTGAAGTTGGGGCTGTGAGAGCACACCTCGCCCTTGCCATCCACATACACAAACTGGTACTCCTGGGACCCAGGCTTGGGGAGGTAGGAGGCTGAAAGGAGAGGGCGGAACAATGAGCAAAGCGGTGATACATGTACAGCACCATCGACACAAACACTGCAGGTGAAACATGACAAGTACATGACAAGTTGGTGCAGGTGGATAACCTGCATCAAATCTGCAACATACTCGCTGCCTTTAATGGCATCAGCACTTTCTTTATGACACTTTTTCCCTGCGCTTCCCTGGCATATGACTGATGACAAGTGCAGAGATATCGGAGTAGCCAAGTGCTTTATCACCCAGGCACCAAGTCAATGACACACCTGCTCAACCATGGTCTCTCTGGCCTAGTCAAACTTATCACCTCAGCTGACATTGAGGTGACGGGACTCCACATAAACACACACGCGTGCGCGCACACACACACACACACACACACACATACATGCCCGCACACACACACACACATTCTATCTCTGGTATTCACCCGTACTGTCCACTGGCTTTGTACTGTGCCCATTGTCTATCTAGGCCTCATTACTCAACATCCTGCTTCCTAAAGGAACAGATTCAGTCCAGTGACAAAGACTGATTTAGATTCAAACTGAGGGTTCGAATGAAAGAAGGACAGAGAGAGAAAGGAAGAGAGGGAGAGACGGAGGAGGGAGGGAGGATTGTCGTCATTTCAAAATGACAAATTTCCAACCGGAAATGTTTCTTTCTCCGCAGACAATGCAGTGCATTGACCCCCGGATATAAATAAAAGTCACAAGCCCAATATTCAATAGGTTCATTGGATTTGCTGAAAGATCAATTTACAGTACAAGATTAACTGGGACCAAACTTGGCAGAGTAGGTATAATGTCGGACCAAGTGAACCAAATAAAATGAAACACAATCCAACAATAGATCAGAAAAAAGGAGAGAGAGAGAGAGAGAGAGAGAGAGAGAGAGAAAGAGAGAGAGAATGAGTAACAGACGGAAAACAAGGTACCGTGGAAGTGTACACAGCAGTTGACATCAGTGCCGTCCTGGTAACCGGTAGGAGCCAAAGCCCAGACAAACGTGTGGTACTCCTTCACAGAAGACCATCCCACCTGAGGACACACACACCCACACACGCACACACACGGTTTTAATTCAAGTGTGCATTGTAACCGAGGTGCGCATTCCAGCCCAGTGTCATTTTTCAGTGTTGATTTATTCAACGTTGTTATGAGAAGAGCTTACCTTGAACAGTCCAATCCAGTCATTGCTGGCCCATGTGTGCTGTGAGCTCATGCTGTAATGGCACTCAACCCTGCTCTGAGGGAAGTAGCTACAGCCCACATTTCTGAACTCCACCCTCCAAGTCTTGTCCATGGCAAGAAAGTCAAGATGAGGTGTGCGGCACCTGCAGGCAAATGTTTAAGAACAAAAAGACAACCACCTATTAGTCAGCCATTTTGTTTTTCTCACAGCCATCAACTCAAATAGGCACTGACAGACATGATGAGAGGAATCCGACGATATTTAGGTGAGAGGTGAGTGCTTCTTAGAAAACAGGGGACTGAGAATCAGTGAGTGGCTGAGAATGTTTGTGCTGTGTAAGGGGACACCACTAATGAGTTTGACTGGAAAAAGCATGACCCCCCCCCTGCATTTAGCTAACCCTCGATGACAGTGAGACCAAGCCTACAACCAGTGTGACATACTACCCCTCCACGTTGTGTCACTTGGGACTATTTCCATCATGCACCCTTCAAAAGCGTTCTAGTACTATGGTCACGTTTCCAGCCTGACCGCTAAACCAAGTTTTGGTCATCTACCTGTGAGACACACTTGACGCTTCCCTGTAGCTCTGCAGCTGGAAATGGTGCAGTGAAGACCTTTAGGACATTTTACGTTAGACAACACAGTAGCCAAGTTAAGAAGTTAGAAATAGTAATCTATTGTTCACACTGAAAGACTCCCATTAAAACAACAGGTGTTACCTATGAATCCCTAGGGACTCCCTATGAGTAATGTACAGTTGAGCAAGGAATGGGACATTTTGTTATACATTTTAATTTTCAAACCCATGCAATCTCATATTAAAGGCTGATCATACTTTTGGCCAGATCAAATACATAAATTAATATATAAAATAAAATTGAAATGAAGATATTTGGGACACTTTAAAATGAGCAATTAAAAACATGTAATTTTATAATGTATTACGTTATTTTTAATTCAGAGAGGTCAAACGAAAATAAAAATATATTCTGTCCATCTTGAATTTGTAATCTGCAAAAGGAACACGAAGTGCTCACATTACAGTGTACATGAGCGTAGGCCCATGCTGCGCACTAATGCACATGTTCACATAGAAAAGCATGGTGTCACTTTTCCAACTATGATACTTAGTATACAAAGTCCCAATAAAAACCGTGAATCGGCAAGATATGATACATCACCACAGACTACAGTGGAAGAAAACCTGAACGCTGTCATCCAAATGACTTATGCGTCAGTCTGAACAGTTAGTTAGCAAACCCTTTGTTGATTGCAAACGATGTCTACGCACATAATGTTCGTCGGTCTGAAATAAAAAAACGAACCTTATTTATGTAATCGTTTCGGAGTGTCCAAGTGCGTCGTGCTTTTCAGTGAAGACAGTTCAAGTCTAACGATATAATAAAATAAGAAAACGGAGACGGAGGCACAAAATCTTCTTTTTACGCTCAGCTGTTCTACTAACCTACAACAATAACAAAAACACAAGCATGACAGCCTGGAAAGCGCTGCGGAATTATGGGAACTGATGTTCCTGGGTGAGTAAAAGAAGATTGAAACAATATGGCGTAAACTACAACCCCCATGTGGTCGGGGGGTTCTGTAACGTAATATGACCCTTCCATGACAGTATCGGGTTTTTTTGTTTTCGGTGCGCTTTTCCTCCGATTGGTGATCGCACTGTCCACGGATAAATTGTCCAATGACAAAGAAACACTCCATACATGCGTTGAGAAAAACAACGGCTACGTCTTAACGCTTGTGTATGCAGCGCACATTCTCTGTGCGCATAAACCTACCTTAATTAGGCTAAGAGCATATTTACCATACCTGCAATGTATATGGCTGACGATGTACACACATTTTTCCAATAGGTAACATACATCTGATATTGCCATAGTGAATGAACACCAGATGGCAGTGCTTCTCAACCAAACCATGTAGTTTAAACATTTGTATTCCTTTTATCAATCCCGAAGGAAATTCAATGGAGCAGGTATCTCCCTGCACAAGTACAGATTAAGTAAAAACAGGAAACACAGAAAATACCGACGTCATACCTGCACCAACATCTTAAAAGCTATGACGCAACGGAATACAACGTAAAAGAAATGTAAGATAATATGAGGAAAAGGGGAAGATGTCCTCCCCTAGATGACTAGATACAGCCAATGTAAATTATGGTACACTATTTACTTACCATAAAAAGTATTGAAGCAGCCAGGATCGTTATTTATTAGGCTTTAAGCTGTGCCCAAGGGTGTCACATTGCATAGAGCCAGTCGGTTTCCCAAAGACTGTGATTAAAATTAACTGCTAATTCAGTGTTTTGGCCTACAGGTAGGCTAACATCCATCAGATTGAATATCTTTTAACTGTTTTGATCAAAAAGATAGTTGCTCTATGTCTCTGTGTCAGAGCATGCTCTAACCGTTGCCTGCGCTTGAGTAAACCCACAGGCAGATTTCAGTCTGCAACGTAAAAGGCAACAATGTTACTGTCGTGTTGTTGTCGAGCGCTTCCATGTTCGTCTCATGGTGGAACACGAGCATCGACTACAAGGTAATTGACACTCTGTCCATCTAAAGTCCATCGGTTAACGTTACAACCTTTAAAAGTTGAGAGTTATAATGACCTAACGTAATGAAAACCTCAGAACAAGAACAAACATGAATGAACATGGGCTCCTATGTACCTTTCTAAAATGACCCCATTTTTAAATTTATTGTAGCTGTCATAAAAAAGGTTTTGCCTGGTATTTTTCGGCTAACACGTCCTAAGAAAAACGCGACAAGATCTACACCAGTTTCTGTGAGATCCACCCCCTATGTCAAAGGTGAGAGATTAGACTGAGACGCTCTTTTTTGATCTATTATTCCCTTTATTCCGTTTATGTATGGAATATATTGATTTTGGACAGAGTAATAACTCTGATTTGTCTTGAAATCGACTTCTCTTGTTTGACCAAAATATCAACACACAAGTTATCATTGGCCAGTTTAGATATGTTCGTTGTAATATGACAGAGCCACAACTTAATACTTTAAATATGTCTGTAGATAGTCGATCTAAAAAACTGGTTTTTAGTTTTGCCTTTGGGGGATGCTTAGGAGCTGATGCTGCTGACTATCTTGGTTGTATTGTATGCTGAAAGCAGTGACATTGTGCCATATTTCCCACTGCATTCAAAGAATCTGATCTGATTTATGATATAATTTGGACCCTGAGTCAGTAGTGACCCAAAAAGTGTTAGTATTTAAGACAAGAGTATAATAAAAACAGCATACTAGCGGTACATGCCTCAGCTACCCTCTATTTGCATTGCACTGGTGTGATACATACTAGTCTTAAAAAGTTGTTGCAGTTGATTAGCCGCTAGTTCGAATTCCCTTTGTCCGTAGCCTTATCAGTAATCCATCTTGCATAGAAAGCCTGACCCAATTATACACGCTGAGGTATTTTTAGGCTACATACATTATGACAACACCCCTGTTTGTGTTATGTTTCATGAGTGACCGGTACTAGTATTTCAGATACAGTCAAATAAAATACAGAAAATAATGCTGCAAATTGTTTTGTTGTGAATATGTCACCAAAAAATGAAAACAAATCTGGTTTGATTATACCACTACTGTCACATTTGGGCTATGCATGTTGACTCTAGAGTGGGATGTTTATGGCTTTTGCTTAACGTGTCCTTGACCCTGCAATTTATTCTTTAGGCAGATGCTAGCATTGGATGCTAACCCAGATCAGGTGCAATAGTAATGTATCCATGTCAGAAAATGCAGTACTTCACAGCTTCCCCCCACAGCAGCATGCATTAGCAGGTACAAGACACCCAGCTGCAGGCATCTATAAGTGCCTTGAATTGAAAGGGTCTTGTTCCAGTCGGAAAGGTCTTCATGTACATCATTGTGCCTTTGTTTTGGGGGGGACATACCTTTTCACGAATGCAAAAGGTTACAGAACTCTCACTCAGTATAGATTGACAACTATATTTAAAATTAAGCTAATTTAAAAAATGCAAAAAAAAACACAAACTGTCATCAATCAAAACCAGAGGAGTGACTATGGTTATAGAGTCATGACAGGGGCAGTAGTGACGGCCTATCAGAACCAGTGAGCATAAGCTATTAGGGTCGTGTCTAATTGGGTTGAGCAAAGGCACAAGAAAGACAAAGAGAAGGGGAAAGTCAGAGCAGAGATGGTGAGGAAGACAGCCACCAAAAGGAGGGCAGAATGGAGGGAGGACATGGGGTGGGGGCGGGAGTATTTAGTATGCACGGCCAAGCGGCCCCATCTGCTTAGCACAGCAGACCCCGTCGTATAACTGTCTACAGGCCGTGGGCCACATAAAGAATGTCTCAGATTTGATGTAATTCCGCAAAATTAATGACAGCTTTACTCGGTATTGGCCGTGGGGGAATGATTAGTGTTTGATCGTCCATCTGATCAGTGCCCAGGCTTGGTCTGCAGAGGAGATGCTCCTTACCAGAGGGATGCCTACTGGCAGACACACGCACAAACACACCCATGCGCTCCCAAAAATCACCCTTGCATCCCTCTGCCTGCTCCTCGTGTGTGTATGTGCAGCACCAGTGGCTCATTAAAGCCAGTTTGGAGTTGCTAGCTACCTCCTCCCATCCAAACAGCACCATGGCCAGGCCAGGAAGCAGTTCCCACTAGCGCTGTGATAGAACTCGGTGCTTTTTTTTATAACACCCCAGGCTGCCCTGCGCAGTATTTCAAGGCAAAGTGGACCAACAGGCATCCAATATATACAGGGAAGCCTAAGGTCGCACTGTGACCTTTTACAGGATCAGCTTTATTGCTCTTGTGATTGGAATTGGGTATTCGTTTTTCGAAGAGGTTTTTTTTTGGAGCAATGGGTGGAGATGGGGGGGGGGGGGGGGGTGTGCAGGACTGATTTGAGAGAAGAAATTGATCCTGAGAAGAAGCAGTAAGTTGGCTGAAAGGACCCCCACCCCCCCTCAGTCCTCCACCCCTCTCCTCAGTCTCCACCCCCCTCCTCAGCAGGCTTCCTCTCCTTTTAATCCTGCTCCACCCCAGACTCTCATCCCCCGCCCCTCCCAGGCTACTGCGTTTACAAGCGGACGGAGGCATTCCATTTTTACAAGTGAGCCCCAGTGCGTCTCGGCGTGCTAGCGACATTAAATCTGAACCCCCGTCTTATCTGAGCAAAGCGCCAGAGCTTTACATCAGAGGCTGCCATGTCTCTGTGGCATGAGGCTCCTGTGGGCCTTTATGTAATGTGGTGCAGTCAAAAAAAAAACAGACTATTAAAGTGAGCTGATAGATAAACAAGTGATTGAGAGCCACTGGATGTTCAGCTGGAGGAATGTCGGGTGGGGCTGGGAAGGGGGATGATGTGGGGCAGTGCAGTGACTGCACTACTGCTGAGTTCACCATTGTTGAGGAAGGACTGGACCAAACCACGACAGCATGCTGTAATCAAGTTAGGTGTGCCTTGATTATTGTCATGGTTATTCTGATTTGAAGAGAATGTTGGTTTTGTTTGAAGACAGCCTTACCTGCTCATATACTCATTACCATATGGCTAATAGTTAATTTCCCATTTGACTACACTCTGCCTCACACTAGTCATAGATAGACCAGTGATTCAGTGGATACATTGAGGTGCCAGCGCAGATTGGTGGACAGATTGGCATAGCCTCACTCTGATTGGATATATGGTGTATATTCCAAATCGTAGCCCATTATAACGAATGACTGGCGAAAACACCATTAAAGTCAACAAAAAAGCCTCGCTCGCATCTGTGTTGATGCTAGGCTAGCATTTTTGTTCTAGTTCGATTCCGTTCCAGATCATTATGCATTTCTGTTCTCCTCCACATCCCTCTCTCTTTCTGCTTTGCATGTCTTGCCTGCAACACTATCCTTCCATTTTTTGAATGTCGCTTCCCTCTCTGTTTTTATCGCTTTTCTTTATCTCTTTTTTATCTCTCCTTACACCTCTACTTCCAGTCCACCCCCTTACCTTCATTTCAGTCTGCTCTCTCCTCCTCTATGTATCTCTCCTCTCTCTCTCTCTCTCTCTCGCTCATTTTATATTTTTGGCTGAGCCGAGGACCTTTCCCGGTGCAGTGACCTTTCTGGTTTTAAATTAAGCCCCACTGCGGCATGTCTCTCTTCATAGACCGCCAGTTACGAGCCTTCAGAGAACCGCAAAAAAATAACGATTCTGATGAAATGGCCCCTTTAAAAAGCTCTTCCAAATTCCTTTTACATTTTTCTTTCCCCCTCTCCATCCCCCTTTCCTTTCTGAACCCTCCCTCACACACACACACACACACGCACACACACACGCATGCATTAATATTCACACTAATGAGGAGCGTCCGAAGGAGTGGCTTAGGGAAAATGCAAGGCTTAATACACACTGACACACATGACTTCTACATAAACAGAGTACTTTCGGCGCACACTCTTCTACACACTCTACTGCTCATTAAAGATGACTTTTAATCACACGACATGCATGTTTGACTGGGTTTATTTATAGTGGACAGCCAAAGCTTTGATTGCATGTTTTAGAGACCGTTTTTCATTTTAATTGTTGTGGAACTTTTAGTGGAGGGCCTGGCTTATAACCAGTGTAGCCTTGTTTGCTGTACTGGGTTGTGTCGTAATTTGGCCTGGTAGAAAACTTAGTTGAGTTTTGATCTCAGCTTGTTGTCGGGTGGGGCTGGTATTTTGCCCTGTGGGATGTCAACGGTGGAGGAAATGGGCCACTACAAACTTCACACCAGTGTTCTCTACCTCCAGGTGTTAGTGAGTTCATGTCTTGTTTTCCGTGGACCTCATGTCCACTGCGCATGCTCTCTGAGCTTTTTGTTTTGGAAACTAGACACTGTGGATAGGTCTCGACCAACCCTTAATTGCACAGCCCTCCCTCCCCCTCACCCCCATTTAATCACATCAACATGAGCTGTGTCCATTTTGCTGAGTTGCAAATCAAGGCATACCTGTTTACTAAACCCTTATAAAAAGCAACCGGAGAAAGCAACAGCAATTACAGGGAATAATTAGAGCAATTAAGTTCCACAGGGAGGGCTGAAACGGGGCCCATTCTGGGGCCTGGCGGGCAGCTCCTTATAGGCTGCCTGCTGCTTCGACCCCGCTGTCTCTCAGGGGGGAGCCAGCGCAAGGGCCAACAGCGCAGTGTGGGCCCAATTACAGATGTACAACACAAACGGCAGGAACAGACACAAACCATGAATGCAAGCACGTAGGTGTGTGTAGGGGGTGCGCGTGTCCCATAAGCATGAATGCATACCAGTGTTTGTATCACATTTCTACTCAAACAAAACGCAAAACTACTGGGATTGTACGACAGTACGGTGCCTAGCTGTACTAGCAAGTCGATTCTTTTTGCTCTGCTTATATAGCTTGGGTTCCAAAAATGTGCCCTCATATCCTAGGATAGACTTAGAGAAGGTTTTTCTGTAAGATAAGCATTTATAGTGTCTGAATAGTTTTAATCAGCTAGCGTTTACTGCATTAGGTATATGTCTTTAAAGTCGTTCAGGAGCCACACATTTTCCATTTCCAGATTCCACTCAATAAAATTCCCGCCATCACCTCAAAGTAGAAACTGGTCTTGGAAAAGTGAGACAGAGTGGAAAATTTGTAACAAACAACCTGTGATTTTGGTGTGGAAAAATGCTGTAAATATAATACTTACACGATTCAGCGACAGTTGTCTTGAGGTTTGCATCATTTCTACTTTCTTCCATATTTTTTCAAATGAGTTCAGACTATCGTGTGCATCACTATTTTACTGGCAGTTTCAAGCAACACGTGAGGTGTGCTGGCTAGATTTCCCCATTACCCCATTGCTCCTGGTGTGTTCCCTGTAGCCTTGGCAACCCATAATGAATTATGGGCTACCTGAGTTCAAACATGTGGGGTATTACCCCATCTGAGGTTGTCCTTGGCTGTCTGAACCATCGATCTCATCAGACGCCCCCTAGACCCCTCCCTCGTCTCTCATTTCCCCTTGTCACACTTCACTTTCAATGGGCATCTGTCACTTGGACTTGCCCAGCTTAGGAGATGAGAGCAGTATATTAGCGTAGCATAGCATATCATCAAGCATTCCATGTGGTTCGACCAGCAGACAGTGTGGTGCAGATGCGATGTTAAAGTTACCACACGTAGCTTGTGGTATCGCCACATAAAAGAAGGACAGTTTGTTTGGGCTCTGCAGGTCTCCAGAATAGCTGAAAGTAGGGAACCCTACCATGAAACGATGTGTTTTGCTGCCTTACTGGCATGGAGATCTTCCCTATTATCCTGTCAGGCAAACACTTTTTTTATGCCTCACAGTCAATGACATGATTTATTAGGAACCAAAACAGCCACACTAACTGCTGTGTAGTGTGGCTGTAATAGAGTGATAAAGGGAGGGAGATTGATGAATAACTTAACTGCACTATTCCTTCTGTGTATGTGTAAACTAAAGCAGATAACAGTTTAGTGTCAACGTGCCAATGGGTTTCATCCATTTTACTGGCAAAGAATAAAGATCAAAGGCGAGTTTGATAAAAAAGGTATTGCATTTTGAAAGAGCAAGCACTGAAATGGGATATAAGAGTGGGTGCTGGGTGTCTGTACACGTGGAGGAGAACCAATATAGGTTGTTGAGGTAGGGAGGAATAAGGCAAAAAATCATGTCGTCCAACCAATTTTTCTAGGCTGAGGGTGCTATGTAAAGTAGTGCAGTGCTCTCATGAGAGTGAATGCATTCCAGCCCCAACTACTATGTTAAGGAGACTCGCTCGAATTTACCCCGGACTGCAATGCAGAGAAGCATTGAAGTGCACTTGCACCGATTCAGCTGCAATGCTCTATACACAGACAGACTCACCCTCCCTCTTCTTATCAGAGAAATAAGCATTTTTACAGAGTTTGAGCTGTAAAAAGCAAGGAGCAGATAGCCCATAAATCTAGTCATAAAAATGTTAAGTTGTCAGAGGTGCCATCAGCCATCAATTGTGCGCGGCAGGGCTGATGAAGGGGAAATAGGTGATAAAAAAATGCATTTTAGGGAAATTATGTCCAGTCTTCCATTTGCAAAGTGCTGCAGTCGCATCACGCTGGAATCTTAATCTCCCCCTTCTGGTGCTTGTGGACAGGGACGGTGTGTCAGGCTGTGAGAGAAAGGAGGTATAAGAGTGTGAGGCACGCACACACCCACCCTGGCCGGGGGGTGATAGTGAGGGAGAGGGAGAGAAAGCGTGAGGGTTGGGGGAGAGGGAGAGGGGGGAGCGTTGTAGAAAATTATACAGCGGACATAAATCACTTGTACTCTACCGTTTTTCTCTCTTGGCACCCCCTCCCCTTTTCTCCATCCCCTTCACTCTCTGGTCCTCTTTCTCTCTCTCCTCATTTGCACTCTCGCTCCTCCTCATCTCCCTGGAAATCCCTCCCTTTATTCCTCCCTCTGGTCCTCCTGACTATGTGCTTTATGGGGTGCTGCCCTGTTCCTGTCTTTGCTGGCTTGCAGCTCTCTCTCTCTCTCTCTCGCTCTCTTGCTCTCTCGCTCTCTCTGTCTCTCTCTCTGTCTCTCTGTCTCTCTCTCTCTCACTCTCACTTTGGAGTGTGCTGTTCTGTTTTGTTTCTCTCTCTCTCTCTCTGACATGCGCACACACACACGTGCAATTTCTCCTCCCTCCATCCATCGGCTTCATTTCCACAGTGGTTTGTTTACATGCCTGCTTTATTGA
The DNA here is from genome assembly GCA_036571765.1 of Plecoglossus altivelis. Taxonomy (NCBI): domain Eukaryota; kingdom Metazoa; phylum Chordata; class Actinopteri; order Osmeriformes; family Plecoglossidae; genus Plecoglossus; species Plecoglossus altivelis. The sequence goes on along the minus strand of BROE01000021.1, from coordinate 15,207,746 downwards.
TCCTCCTTGTTTGTTGCCTTTCAGGGAATTGATCCCCAGACTGCCTTGGAAACTGTATTGGCAAACCTGGAGATTGACTTGTCTCCCTCAGATAGGCCTGATATGGTACAGCAGTGCACGGAATTACAGGAAATATCATCTAGATAGGTCTTATTTCACACTTTATCAGTTCCCTCTCTGACAGCATCATGGATTGGCCAGCGTCTTTATCACCAGTGTTTTCTATCCAGAACAGGAAAGCCAGCGTTCGTATGAGTCCAAATAAAAATGAAAAGTCTATTTGCAAAGGAGTAATGGCTGATCAGTTTGAGCCAGGAACGATCCAGCTCTTATACAACAACACTTAAAACAGACACAGTGAGTGGGCAAGACCACTTCCTCTTTTGCCAAACATGCAGTCGCATAGAGTCAGAGACATGCAGGTTTCAACTATGGACTAGATATGGTCGTGGTAGGACTTCACATTTTTCACAAACTGAATATCCAATATTTCTGGCGTTCGTGACTATAGGCTATGTCGCTGACATCATCCTTCCCATTAACAATCTAAATGAACGTGCTCCCTTTGAGGGGCGATGGAGCGAGGCCACGTTTGCAATAATGGCCATACACATGATAAATGCCCTCATTGTCTGATCTGTGACTCCCTTTTTAATCTAAGGTCATCTATTAATTAATTTGAATAGCCTTGCAACCTTTGGTTCCGCTTCAAAGGTCTCCGTGTGAGTGATGTCATCCTGTGGCGTGCAGAGCGGTGACGCAGGGACGTGTGGCTCCTTCGCAGCGGCCGCTCTGGCTGCATGTCCAGGTCACAGGCTCATGCAGCCAGCCGTTTGGCGGTGAAGCCGTATCGACATGACAACGGACAATCACGTTCCAAACTGATAAGTGTGATTGGGAGAGTGTGGCTGGTCTTTTGTTTCATCCCTTCGTTGGGAACAGATTTGTTACGCGCTGCGATTGAAGCGTGTGCATTCTGAAGGTATCCCAACACAACCTGAAGATGACTAGCGGCTCCCATTACCCAGACATCAGGTCAGCACGCCACCCTATCAGCAGTTACTGACCACAATGTTCAGTCAGGCTGTGCTGACACCTATAGTGGGATAGTGGTACTGCAGAACAGTGTCTATAGGTTTGCGGTCGTTTCCTCTGACACAGTTGCGGTGTGGTTGTGATATATTTCTTATTGCAGGTCTAGTAAATGTATTACTGTCACATCATAGAGCATTATAGTACAGTAGCTGGAGATGGGGAGATGGTTTTACATACCTTTGTGCTTCATAGTAAAGGCTTTGTTTGAAACAACTCCTATGTGGAACAATATGTGAATAAATAGACCTATTATTGAGAGTCCAAATATCAGGAGCACATTATTCACCGAGGTTATTCTCCTTGGTCTAATGGAAACTTTTGGGTTCCTAAGGGTAGGGTATGATTTCCTGTCTTTGTTCTGAAGAGATTATTGGTTAGCTTTTTTGTTTACACTACCAGTTCCATTTTCTTTCACAGATCATTCAAGTAACTCAATCATTTACAGACGCGCTTACTTCAACACACGGAATGGGAAACACTATCAATCAGATTGAGGTACAATGTAGTCACTGGTAATGCATGGAAGAAAATACTTCAGTGAGATCACAAAGATTGAGACGCATGTGACGCAGGTTTGGGACGTCTTAACTTTTGATTGACGGATGCACCCTTTTAAATTTAACTCGATGGGGAAATGTTCTGGCTGTTTTATGTATGCGGTGATGATGACTAGTTAGTATGTTGTATAAAAGGCTTTGTGTTTCACTTATCTTTCTGTGTAAGGTGTGTGCCTTGGTAGGTTCAAAGACTAACCACACTGACGGTGTTGCGACACATCTGCAGGCGTCCTCGTGAGTGCTGTGTGAACACTGCACTTGTCATCTCATTCAGCGCAACCCATCCACAACTGAACATTCCGGAGGGCTTTCTGACAAACGCGTGCTAGTCCACGGCGTACTTTCACAGGGAGTGCCTTGGCTCCTTAGATGTTGTTTGGGTGTATTGCCGTCGGAGTCGGCCAGGGGGCAGCGGAGCACACACTTGGAGCCAGCTCGTCTGGCAGGAGAGCGGGGAGGAGAGAGGCAGCCCTCTTTTTTCACCTTCCACATTCTCTACTCACGACTGCCTTCCACAAGATAACCAACAAATATCCCTTTGACAGGTCGACATTGGCTGTAATATAACAATGGTCCATGTGGTCAACGGACAGACCAGCTAAAACCATTTTGCAGCACCTGTAGTTGAGGTTGTCAAACCATCGAAGCTTAAGGCTTTTATATCCCCTATTAATGTTCCATTCATTAGAACTAAATCAGGCCAATGTCATTTTCCATTTGGAGGGTAAAGAGAGCAAAAGGAATGATGTGAGCACAGATGACCTGATCACTGATGATGATGGACATCTGGAGATCTCCCTGGATACAGATGGTAGGCTTGAGATATAAAAGTATTTTGCGACCTAAAAAGTACTTATAAAAGTGGTCTCCAGAATAAACTAGCTCTGAAGTTACAATTCAATGAATTTAAAACGTGTAGTTGTAATATTGCACTCATAAAGCACTGAAAGAATTTTATTCCCTTTAATACTCTGGTCCTTTATTAGCAATAAGAATCAGCAACATTAACATTATTGTGTATAAGAATGATGGCGCTCAACCAAGACCTAAAGGACTGATATGAAATGCAATAGCTTTACCCTCTAGCACTCCGTCTTACTTAAAGTAGATTTTAAAAAGTATATTAAGAAAACTGAAGAGGAGAAGGTAAATTAAGAAATCTACCATCAATCTAAAGGATTCTAGAATTTATGAAAGTGTCGTTATACTGCTTTTGTTTTGGGTGTATAGGGCATTTTTAGGGTCAAACATACGTATTGTAATGCGATCTCTTTACATGTATCTTGGATTTGAACATGTCTGAGACGTATGGGTGATAACCAGTACTCGTCTGCTTGCTTTTCGGTCTTTCACAAATGTGCACTGACAAGTATTTGCCACCATGCTTTGAGAGTGATTACATCCTAGGTTTCAACTTGTTCTGAAGCCCAGTGTTACTTCTGGTTCCTCAGCCCTCCGTAGAAGAAAAGTCATAAAACCCCAGTTTTTTTCAACAGACTGTGTTAAAAAGAACACCTGTAACTCGACACACAAGACCTTTCTATTGAAATGCCGCCGGCAACTTTATGAGTCATGGGAATGGGGATGCGCAGCTAAACAGATAGTTTGTGTGCAACAACCCCAACCCATCGGTCCCTTTGCCTTCTGCTAGGGTCTGGAACAAAACCATGTTTGTAAAACATCTGAATGGGAAGCCATTTTAGTTGGGCCTTGTGTGTTTGCTCAGCAATCCTCTGGTGGGGGATGGGGAGGCAACTGGCTGCTGCTGCTCTCTGCTACCCTGAAGACAGCCTGTTAATGTTTTAGTCATTCTGGAGCCCCTGGGCTGGGAGACAGATTCAGTCAAAAAAGCATTTGAGTACCTTCAAGTCCTTCAGAGTGATTTACTGCTTATTTGGACATCTGCAAAGAGCTTTTGCACCTCTCTGTCTCTCTCTTTCTCTGTGTCTCCCTCTCTCTCTCCCTCTCAAAGCAGTAAACCCTTGGGAACATTCTCTCAGACTGAGTCACCTTGAAGGTAGCCAAGGTAAAGTCGCTTCCTGCCACCTCACTTCGACCAACTCTCTTCTTCCCCTTCCATTGTTCCCTTCATCTTACCTCATCTCTCTATCACCCTCCAAACCTTCTGCAGCTAAGGCTCCCCATGGCCACACCCCTCCCATCTCGGCAGTCAGATTTAATGTGCTTCTGCTCCCCTGTCTGTTTCGCCACACAGCTTGCCAGCTGGACACATCAATCCTTGTGACAGGTGCTTGACAGTAGCTCCTTATTGGGTAACAGCCAGAATGAGCAACACAAGAAAGCTCAGACAGGACACCTACCTCCTCCAAAGGGCTGAGCTGGAACCTCTGTCAACATGAAGCATATCTTTATTGAACATCTCCATTTACAAGAAGCTTCTGGAGACTGATAAGCTCTGTAGGCCGCGCAAGTTTACCTTGATGAGCTCCGGTCGACTTGTCGTGCCGCTTTTCCAGGGTCACCCCGGCGGTCCGATGTGGTGGGGGTTGGGGGCAGCCGTCAGTGGTCGTCAATAACAGATCTGCGAGGTGGTGGGTGGTGCAGGCTGTGTGGCATGTGTTTTGGAGGAGATGGCCAGAGGCTGCCTGTCTTGTCACGACTTCTTTGAAAAATATGGTGTCATTAGCCCCTGTGTCTCCATAACTAGCACTAGCTGCTGCAGAGACTCTAACATATCTGGTATGCAGCATTTAGGAGGCACGCAGACAGGATAATTGGTGGGCAGAAACTGTCCACAGCTCCAGACTTTCAAGTGCTCACTGCCTTTGAGCGTTTTACACCCCAAGTGGCTGAATAGCCTGGGGGAAAACGAGGTCCACGCTGATTTATAACACACCCTCTAGTCTTTTGTTTCTGAAGACCAAGGACGACTCAAGTCAACCAGTAAAGAAAACTGAGTCACCAAATACTTTTCGGTGACATCTTAGACATTCTGTCATACAGGGGACAGAATGCATGCAGAGTTCTTTTGAATATGAACGTTCAATGCTCTAAACTGACGAAGGTCCGGAAATATTCTTTCTCAAGGAGGATGTGTGCCGAGCAGTACATCTGCATGTGCAGAATCTCTCGGGCTTTGCCATGATGCAGACTCGCATGCAAAATGGCCTCAGTACAGTTCAAGCCGTCGGAAGAACGAGAGTCCAGCTGAAGAAATACCATTGTCGGAAATTCTCGGATCACTTGATTCTTCTGCCATTGTTTTACTGTGGATTTGTTTACAGCTGAAATATTGGATCCATTGTGTCATGAAGATGGTAATACTACCATGTATCAGCCATGTTTTGAAAACTATAGTCTGACGACGTCTAGGTTGGAAATGAACAGTCCCTACGGCTTTCAGCAAGACTGAAAGGAGCCTTTCTAGATTACAATCATGTCTCACTCCATCATTCTCTCATTTAAACCATAAAGAAGAAAATGAAAGTTCATCGTTAGTTTCCTGTGGCCCTGAACTGGCGTGCATGTTCACTTGTGTGTTGGCTTCGACATATTTACAGTCAAATGTTATGTCCTCCCATAAAGTAGTTTATTGTTATAAAAGCAGTGGTGAATGTGGCAGTGTGATTGACATCACAGGAGGCAGAAGAGAGAGGTAGGAGCAGTGTTGAGAAGCCCCAGCTTGTGCTGCTTGTGTGTCATGAGACTTGCTTTTGCATGTGAGACTCCATGCTGTAAGGACGATTTTTTTCACTCTCTGGCCCGGCAGGGTCGTTTGTCTGCATTGTTTTTTGAACAGATCTAACACAACAAGGCACCAGCGTCCTATATTCTGAAAAAGCGTCCTTTTGATTTAATTATTCTTACAGCTCCACATGTTTAACTGGTAATAAATGACGCCTGTGCAAGCCAAGCACAGTTGCTCCACAGCCATTTGCTGGGTTTTCCTCTCTGTCTCCTCCACAGCAAGGGAGCCCGAGGCTGTTCTTATCCCAGGGGTTACTTTAAATTCAGGAGGAGATTTGCCATCCATTCTAGCAAACCACCCTTCAGTCTCTTCTCAGGTAGAGCTTGAAGTCAACTGCAGCCAGCCCCCACTAGCCAGCAATATAAATACCCCAGATGTTAGTGCGTAAGCAAAAGCCAACATGAGGAAAAGTGATTAAGACTGGGGGAACTTTCACTGATGGATGCAAACAAACACAAACACTATGAGATGGATTCTGGTCACGTTGGCGAAATGTTGTATGTACTGAATTTCAGAACAACGCTGTCTACTGTCCAGAGCCCTAAATAAAGATTACATTCGTAGGATTTCCTCTGCTTTGCTTGCCGACAGAGCTCATTGATTTGTTTCCAATGTACTTTGGTTTTGGAAAAGTGGAATATAATGCGACATATGCCAGAAAGCCAAATGTAATGTTCAATGTGCCAATCAAACCTTTGCCAAAAGACTCAAATAGTGACAAAGGCTTTTCTGACTATTTAATTAGAGGCTGCCTAATGGCTTCCATGTTGCCCAGGAATGGTCGGTAGTGGCGGTGGAAAGATGGAGAGTCGGAGACAGGAGAGAAAAAGGGGGAGTGACATCAGCGTGCATAACTGGAACCAGATGAAGGCCAATTAAGTAGGACCATGCTGTAATGGAAACTACGCTCAAACTCCTTCACAGGTGTCAAGAGAAGACAGAGAAACAATACCGAATAATTAATGTGGAAAGACTTTTGGAGGGGGCACAGGGGTCTCCTCTGTGGAGTCATCCGCCTGAGAGGCATTTTTCCTCTATTTGGTCAGATTTGGACCTTAAAACATCCATCCCTACGTCACGTTTGCGGCCTAAGTCAGACACTCAGCTCCTCCCTCTTGCCCAATCCTGTCATGCTACACTTCTCTCCCTCCTCCTGCCACATTAGACTCCTCTGCCTCCTCCTTCCACATTAGACTCCTTTGCCTCCTCCTTCATGCTAGACTCCTCTGCCTCCTCCTTCCATGCTTGACTCCTCTCTCTCCTCTGCCAGGCTAGACTCCTCTCTCTCCTCTGCCAGGCTAGACTCCTCTCCCTCCTCCTGCCACATTAGACTCCTCTGCCTCCTCCTTCCATGCTAGACTCCTCTGCCTCCTCCTTCCATGCTTGACTCCTCTCTCTCCTCCTGCCAGGCTAGACTCTTATCTCTCCTCCTGCCACACTAGACTCTTCTCTCTCCTCTGCCAGGCTACTCTCCTTTGCCTCCTCCTTCTACACTAGACTCCTCTCCCTCCTCCTGCCACACTGCCTCCAGGCACACTAAACCCCTCTCTCTCTGCCAGTCTAGACTCATCTCTCTCCTCTGCCAGGCTAGACTCCTCTGCCTCCTCCTTCCACACTAGACTCTTCTCTCTCCTCCTGCCACACTGCCTCCAGGCACACTAAACTCCTCTCTCTCCTCCTGCCAGGCTAGACTCCTCTCTCTCCTCTGCCAGGCTAGACTCCTCTCTCTCCTCTGCCAGGCTAGACTCCTCTCCCTCCTCCTGCCATGTTAGACTCCTCTGTCTCCTCCTGCCACAAAGCAAAGTGTTTTTGGGAGCTTAGGAAATAATACCGCTCCCTTGTAAGGGAGTCTTGTGGTTTGATTTGTAATGGCATACACAACTTTTTGGTAATTATATTTCCAGGGACACATAAAGGGAGAGACCCAGACATGGGTGTATGCCGCACAAGACACATGAAAAAGCCACTTAAGTCAAGAGAACTTCTTTGATGAAGTGTGCCCTATTACTGCTGCTGGTTATCAGATTTACTAGAGATAAAGTGAAATTAATTTCCTTCAGCAAAAGTGCAGAAGATTTACAGCAGTTGTAACAGTACACTTTTTTATGTGGACAGACAACATTCAATACCTCACGGTATTGACGGATGGCTGTAATTAGTAATGACATGTTTATACTGAGCTATAAAAGTTAGTACTGAAGTTGTAGAACCTGTGCGCTGTACTATGTGGCAAGACCCTAAAGTTAAATCCACAAAATTCAAAAACTTGGTTTGGTCACATTAACTTTAAGATGAAAGTGCAATGGTTTAAATTAATTGTACAATAATATACTTTAATGTTGATTACTGCAGTCCTAAATTGGGCCACACTCATTTTATGAAACATCAATCACAGGATTAGGTATGTGAATATGCTCATTGGATACTGTAGATGAGATTCTCTGGTAGGAACTGAAGAATAATGTCACACAATAATTATGTAATTTAATTATATTAGAAAATGAAATGACTGCACATGAAATCATCTGGAATTTGGCAAAATGAAATGAGATTAGTGCTGTGATCAGCGAAAAGAATTATGAATGTTGATATGTCTTTAATATCTCACCTATAAAGGTTCATCTAAACAGATTCTTTATCTGGTAAAGACCTGCCGCCATTTCTGATCTAAAATGTTTTACAAGAACATCAGCACCCATGAATGTAAAAATTATTACATTGCCTGTGATTCTGTGGAATACTGTACTTGTAATTTTCTCGGAAACTTTATGACAGAATTTTTTGTAGGGATGTAACAATACACTCATCTCACGATATCACAATACTGTACACGATACAATACCGATGTTTTGAACACGATTTGAAACGAAACTGAAATTCAACTAACAGATTTATTTCCAAGACGTTTAACATTTTTTTAAATCATTTTCTTTGTTGTACATACAATTTAGTTAACTCTATTAAAGCGATTTCTGTGAATGCAATGAAAGCACACATGACTCAGGTGCAGAGTACGTCGCGCCCTAGGTTGGTAGTAGGTCAACCAATAAGATCAAGTGGACGTCATATTGTAAAAGTATTTCCATAACTCTACAATACATATTGAAAAAATGTGAATTGCGACACAAGATATACAGTATTGCTACATCCCTAATGGTTACATTAACTTTTCCTTGTTTAAACAGATGTGGTAACTCATTAGAGAGTTGTATCAAGATATAACTGGGTTAAAATGCTCTGACGTGAAATAATTAATCCTTTTTCAAACATACCCTGTGCAAATTACACTGGCATAAGCAATGAATGAAACGTTATGCAATAATGCACATTTTTATTCCTGTGACGTTTAAGCACAAATTGTGCTTGTTTAACAAATGTACTTCAATAAAATAAATTAGTATTAATATAATTTTATTAATGTAAATGGCCAATCTTCTCTACTACTCTGTAATTTTGTGGTCACAGTCTAATAATTGACCTTTGATGAGTCATCCAAGGTTAAATGTTATTTGAAATGCTTCTGAAAGAAGATGGTTCAACATTGTTGCTGAAAACAGTACAGTATCAATCGTGACCTTCTCTGAAAATCTATGTTCCTTAAAAAACATACCAGATGGATTGTCATGTGTAAAATTTTCTTGAGAAAATGATTAGATAACAATAAAAAAGAGTTTCATCTTTATTTGTAGGTTGGCAAACACACATCTGCTCATCATCATCTTAAACTGTGACCTGAGACAATACTGATAGAGTCTGTACCCGTCTATGTTAACCAACCATTGTCCGGAAGGTCAAAAGGAGGAGATTCGATTAGAACTGTCTCCCTTTTTTGATTGAATCTTTTGAATTAGTTAATGACTGGATTACATGGATGTAATGTAATTAGTCTGGAAAAAAACTTGCACTTGTTGAAGCTAAACAATGAGAGAACATTTCAATTCACATTTTTTCATCTGGCACTTTAGATGTGTCTGAACAGAACCACAAGCTCGTTGGCATAGCTTAGAATGTCTATGCATACTCTCATTGGCAAACCAAGGTTTACAACTTTAACTTTTGAGGACGCTAGATAGTTAACGAAACATCTGAAGTAAGTTCCCATGGAATTCAAAGGTTCAGGTGAGTTATGAGATAAATACGAACCAGGGTCATAGTGAAAGGAATTTGAAAGGGGCTGGTATTTCTTAAGATAATAATACAGGTCATTATGATTTGGATTGCTTATCTTAAGGCTTTAAAGTGAGCATGCAACAATCAACACTGCTCCCGTTAGGATGACTAACTTTAATAACTATAATCCTGGAAATAATGACAGAATTATGGATATATTCAAAATACACCGGTCCTTGCACTTTCTGGTTAAAATACACACCGGTCCTGGTGTTAGTCTCTGGATAACGACTTGCCTTAGTTGCTAGGAGCGTTTTCAACGAACAAAATAGGATCGTTATTTTCTACGTGCGTTTCCCAAAGATGTACTTAACAGTTAGTACCTGTCTCTTAAGAACTAGTCAGATGCTAACCAGATGTGGAAGTTTTATTGTTAAGACGCAACTTCAAGACATTTGTTAAATTAAATCAACTTTAGCCAAAATAATTTAGTAATCGCAGTGCATTTTTTAAAGAAAGGGTTCAGAAAAGGTTTTACATAGACTCATTGTTATAAAATCAAGATTCTTATCATATCAGGGTTATAAATATTTATTTCGTTAAGTGATTCCACAATGAGGAGGTGTCCTCACCTACACCTGTAGGCATGCTCAACTCTTGCTTCGAATTAACTCTTTACATATACGTTCAGGGAATACCTCCTTAACTATAGGATCAGGCTTCCATATTCGCTACTACTAATATCCTGATTTATTCAGGGCAGTTAGATCCCCTAGCATTTATTGAAAAATATCGCGTCTCTCACGATTTAAAACTGTCTGTAAGCCACCGAACAATACATGAGACGTGCATTCCTTAACTCCTGCTTCACGCTTCTCTCAAGCTATGTGCCTCCACAAAATCGCCATTTGATCTTCTTGTCTCCGGTTGCCTAGACTTTAGCTGAGCACTCCGGCCTATCTTGGCCCTGTCACTCATGACGTCTCTTACTGCCTGACTACGATTTTCGCGGCTTCTACGACGTTGCAGGTTGGCCTGAGGCATGAATTATCATAACGAGCATTGTCTAGTCAGATGCAAGCCGTCTGTGCGTGAGTGGAAAAGGCTCCTGCAGGAAACAATTTAACAAATCCATCATTACGAGAGCATAGTAGTATATAGACATGTGATGAGAAAGGACATCTTCACCTCGTCCACCGCTCGTCCTCCAGGGCGTTACTCATCCGAACAACACATATTACTGTAGATATGATAAGTATATGTAATCTATAGTGAAATTACGCTTTAATGCTTTCAATGACTACATCAACTATACTTTCCTCTATATAAGGTACCCTTGTTACTACAGTATACCCAAAATGTTTCATGGCCATATCAAACTATCTTTACTTAGCTGGATTATTCAACTATATCTAATATCATCTCATATAGTAATAACCTCTCCGATAATTACAGGTATGAGATAAGCACTGTGCATTAGCTGGCTCGCAACGTTCTAGTTTCATTTTGCGAGAATAAACTTGCTCGACCTACTAAGTATTAAATCGAAAAAGATGACGAATGTTAGATGTATGAACCATTTCTCCCTCGCGTACCAATCCTACTATCGTCAACAATTCAATGAGTCCACAAATCTAACGTTCACATTACCCTCGCGAGAAGATATGACTCACTCTATGACGTGAACCTCTTCGCTCGGGCTCTAAGCAAAGGTTATTTTATTCTATCATGTATTGGCTGCACGATATTGCTCGGATGACCGGCGGAATTGTGGATTTAATCTTGGTGTGGATAAGATTTGATGCACTTTGATCATAGGCTATTCATCATACACACATCTCAAACATTGGACCTTACATTGAAGTTGTTCTAAAGTATATGCCATGGTGCAATGAGATACCACTCACTTGAACATTGAGAGGAGAAAACATTGAAAGTGATTTGCTCACATTCATTTGTATCATGAATGTTAATGTCTACATCTTTGACATCTACAGCATGTAAAATCCTCTCATGCATTTAATATCTTACTGATGCAGATTATTTTACTACTTCTACAGCCGTTAATTAGACAAATAAAGGGGTGAATTAATTAAGGTTCCAAAGCACCGATGCATTTGGTTCTTGGTGATAGAGTTGGTTTTAGAGTCCGAAGTGTGCAGTTTTGTTGGGGTATCCATAAAATCCCACGCAGGATGAAATGTTACAGAATGTGGTTTTTCATCGCCCCATTACTCTTCTGAATATGTTCATAAAAGAGCTGCAATTTCAAATTACATTTGGTTTGTATTTACTTGGATTTTATTGATCAATTCACTGAACAAAACAACTTTTATCTTAAAATGATAGGTCTTTAAACACCGCAATTAAATCAATTAAATATATTGCAGGACTTAGGGCACACACGATACTCACAGAAATACAAGTTTATTTGGAACTCTTGAAGTTTTGACGTTATCTTACTTGTTAGTACATGCACAAAAACAATCTTATTTTTCTTCTTTTTAAAGTTCAAAACTTGCCCTGATATTTTCACCGGACAAACTGTTCTTGCCTTCTCTTGTTGACATCCGACACGAAAATCTTTGAAAATGGCTTTCCTTATTACTGTGCATGAAATGACATTTAGACATGAAACAGGCAAAAGGTATTCGTTAACAACAAGTGGCGCATCAAATCCACAGATTGCCTCTCGTGCTTTTTATTAGCTTGAATTTGACTATTTTACATTAGCTTGCAATTCTTAAAGCCGTCATTTGTTCAAGGTAGTTACCGGTAGTGGTAATGCGAGACACGATAGCCAAGGTATATATCCTACGTTAGAAATTATTTTGACATAGGCTACCTATCATTTGACGACAAGTAGGCTGTGTGCGTTTATAGTACCAAATCAGACATTCGCATCCAAATAAAGTAAGATTGCGCCCTTTTCTGACTTTTATGTTTGTCTTATTGTGTTGGCTATACAGTCATGGGTTACTTTACCTTGTCAGACCTTCGTCTATACGCCTTAAATTATTATGCTCTGAAGAGATCTTGCTAAAGACTTCTGCTGCATTGACCATTGTCGAAAATCACACCAACCCATACGAACATATGCATGCACACTAATGACTGTTAATTGAAGTTGTTTAGATCAAAAAGGACGATGGATCAAATCACCGGAATTAGTGGCTGTGTCAGACTGCTATGTTATTATATTCATGCATTACATTCGATTCAAAAGACTATTGTCAGATAACCTGTTTCTACAATTGACAGCCACAATGTATCAACTTGTTGTTAGGCACAATCATTCTGAAGGACTGCGTCTGTCCCATGTGTCAAATGTTAAGGGTTGTAGCCTAATTCAATCAATATTCCAGACTTTTGTGAATTTTTCTCCGGTTTATGTGACTCAGTGGGTCAAGTCTACACAGTAGGCCTATGTTACAACGTTTCACCTTGATCGGGTTCTGGACCCTGCTATGCGAGCTACTGTTTAGTTTACGAGCGAGGTGAGAGGTGAGGGGGTTTTCACGTCCCTGGACTCATCCTGCTCGGTCTGGGTAGATTGGCTTTGAACTTGAACTCTTCGATAGTCTCAACTTTGAATTTCATGCAAATGTGTGTTTGCTTTTAATTGTGTGCGTGTTTGATAATGTCTCTTTGTCGATTTGTTTCTAAGCACAATAATCGTATCTGTCCACCCAAATGCTAAATTATTTTTGTAAATATTAGTATTACCGTGTACCGCAGTTTTTCCTGTGTCACTTTATCTCTCTGATAGATAACTTGTCTCTAGTACGCTGAAATCTTAAATATAGGCTACTCAGTGTAGACTGATTCTCCGACTTTATTGGAATTTCGTTGAATTTAGTTTCTATTGTGAAAAACCAATAACGATGCAATGAACTGGAATCTGGACAGGCAGGTTTATATGTTAGTTGAAAACGATGGTAATCGTTGAAATGTAGGATTAAATGTTGAATTAGCATCTTTTCTGTCGTGCTCCAGAAAGTATCCATTGTTTGTGAAATTCAGGTGTCTTCTTTTTTCATTTCATTCACATCCGCTTCGGCGATATAGACACAATTAACCCGTAATTGTTTTGTTTTTTTTGACAAATCCGATCTATATTCGGTGCCATTTTTGAAGGTTTCTTTGCTAAACAGGATGTAGAATGTTGATTTGGGGGGGGGGATTTTCTCCAAAACAAAATATGTGAGATCTTAATGTACAATCATTTCTTTAAGAAGTGCATCAACCACAATGTTAGGTTAAATGATCTTCTTACATGAACTTGACAAGCAAGTGTGTTGTCCTATTACATCGATTATGAATACAGCAAAGAGTTGAGCTCCAATAGTGCCTTAGCGGCTGATCGTACACTTGATTGTTTTTCGTCTGTCATGCGTGCATCTTGTCCACAATCGCTTGATTGGCATAAAAGTTAATCGACTTTAATTATGTCAACCTACTCAGTCAATTTACTTGGGTATTTTATATCCAATTTACCTTCTTGAATACCCTTCTCAGGAAGTAAATGATGCCGTACCATCACTATATTTACATAGCCTTTTTTGAATACCGTATAGGCAAACTTGCTAGAGACGATGGAAAGGATATTGGTCTGGCCTTGACCTTGTCTTTCTAGAGCTGAGAGAAAACTGAAGTCTTGTAGATGTAGGATAACTGACGCTCCTCCTGTGCGACTACAAGATGAAACGTCAGTTTTCGTCGCTGTTCGATGGTAATTCTTGGAACATTTATCTTCCCAGCTACACCTGATATGCCATAAGAAGAAATGGTCTGCATACACAAAACCAATACCTTGCCTATACTTATGATGTAGTGCTGAAATAGCTGTGGTATATTGTGAAGTTGTTGTTCATTTACTAATAATAATGCTTTTGGGGAACTCAAAACGTAATCGAACTCTGATAAGGAAGGCATATAATGTTGTCCCTTGCATGTGCAACATTACACAATTGCACAGAAAAGGTATTTTAGTAAAAAATAAAAATCAGCTTTATATATGCATGACATAGACAGGAAAGCAGGGTAGATGTGCAAGATATAGCCTGAGGGGGAATCGAACCCAGGCCTCTGCGGGGAAATCATTGAAACACGCGCTAGTGAGCCACTGTGTCACTCTAAGTGCACTCTTCAACAATAAGTGTGCATGCACACAACATTTAATTTAAAGGCACCTTTTATACAATGAAAAAGACGGTAGACGACACATTACATTACAAGAAAACTAATATTAGACGTAGCCGACACATTTCAACTTTTAAATTAGGTTTATTTCTGTGCAAGTGCAAGTGTGCTGGTCTTGTGTTAGGCGTATGTCCTATGTCTCTGCAATTTCATTAAATTCAATAGGTTTCCGTCATGATTAACTTTAACACGCGTAACGAAAGACTGCTAACCTTAACCCATGAATACCCGTCCAAAAAGAAACCATTTGAGTGTTCAAAATGAATCATTTGAGTGTTCTACATGGTTAAAGACAAAATGTCTATTAACCTTGAGGTTCCTTTTGAACGTTTTATCTTACAGTTTGTCTTACAAATATTAACTACGTTAGTATGACTGGAAATATTTTAATTCAATTCAGTTGAACTAGTTTTTAGGACGATCTAGTCATGTTTGGATATGCTGACTAAACGTTGGCCTATCCATAGATTTTCTTTAAAAAGGGGAATATACCATCCTGTTGTTAAATATGATACAGTATCAGATGGGCATGTAAAATATATATTTCCTTTGTTGGAGGCGTGTAGTTGAACTTAAGAGGTGGTTGAAATTGCAACAACAGAGCATTATACCAAGCAAACCACAATGTTTACCCATGGCAAGTTATGGTTCAGCCCCAGATCTGTCTCCTTATGAACTCCGTTAGCAACGGAGTTGAAGCCTCATGCCCAAGCTCAATACGTTGGTCAAAACGATGCTGAAATGTGAATGATATCGATGATATCATCTCATTTGGACACACCTGTGACAAGGCTTACTTGAACGTAACCTGTAGTTTCTTTGTTGGTGATTTAGGTTATTGCACCATCTAAAATGTAGACACGCAAGCTAAACAGGATACGCAGTTTTAAACGTAACAGACAGTCACAAACAATCATAGCCTACAGTATAATCAGCTATGGGCCTGTTACCTGTTAGCCATGAGGAAGGTTATGCAGCTCTATCTTAATGAGCAGCATGAAGACTTATGTCTGGGTCTATTACATGATGTTGAATAATTTCAGAAATGATCCCACAAAAAACACTTAGTCAGATTAATTGTATGTTAGAATGAATACGCAGTTTATGCTGTTGATGATCAAGTCGTAGCGAACTATTCCAGCTCTACGACGTGAGACAATAATCTGTGAAATAGCATGTCATTAGTTTACCTCAATGGAAAGCTGGTACAGTTTATAAGATACTCTTGACAAACACACGGCTAACGCTAATAATCATACATAAACAGTGAGCCTTTAGCAATACAACGTCATGCGTGGTCTTATTAGATGTAAAAATGGTCAGTATTTGAAGCTTATATGGTTTTCATGAAATGATTTCAATCGGATTCAGAGCATGTGTTAAATATAATTGATTATTTTCCGGCTGATATTCAAAATGTGAAATGTTCCTTTTTAAATCAGGATTTCAAAAGCTCAGTCAGTTTAGCTTAAAGCTGTATACTTAACCACGGATAAACTTAACCATTACTATATTTAGGCTGTGCTAAGCCTAAAATTGAAGCTGTCATTTGTTGGGATGCACAAAGAAGCCGCAGTTGGGCAATTAATGTGTCTGTCTTTTGTTGTGCTGTCTGGACAGAGCAGTCAGTGACCGCCTCTTTTAACTTGAACTTGGACTTCCACGAGACTTCTAGTTATTCTATCTGGGATCTGTTTTTTTTCTTCTGAGAAACAGTTTCAACACATGAGGAAACAGGCATGTATGACTCCATTCAAGTCAGGATAACACGACATTTGCGTTAGATCATGTTTTGCTTATTCTTCACAGAAACGGCACGCATAAGATAAATCAGTGAAATTGAGCACAACTATCGAAGGCCTTATTTGTTACCAATGCTGAGGTGTAGCTTTAACAGCAATAACGGTGTAGCCTTCACAGTAAGAACAGTGTCCTCAATATATGAAACTGAAATAACTGTACAATGCATATGTGTAGCATTGGTCTAAACTGTTCGAACTAAAATATGCATTGGATGTCTAAGGCATGTCTAAGGCATGTGTTATCAGAACATTATTAGAGAATTATTTTTAATGCGTAAAAATGCCCTCCTCTACATCCAGAGAGTTTACTTTGCTAACTTCGCATTCCCGGTAAGCCAATACTACATAGTCCTGACACATTTTTTTGTATGCTAATTTTTAAAATTGCAAAATCGTGTTCTCCATTACACACATGGGCCTAAAACAGGAGAGAATGTTGCCCTGTTATTCCCATAGCACGTGTTCATACAGGCAACCAAAAAGAGATTTTTTAAAATCCGCAGTGCGACATCACCAGTTTATATCCTAATAGGCCTACAATTTATGAAGCTGTACGTCACTGTACACCTCCTTGTCACTGCTATTGCTGGTCTCCTTCACCCTCCAAGGCTTGTCTGTGCGTGCTTAGGCATAGGTGTGGCCCGCTACCCACTTGGTTTAAACAGCTTGTGGCGAGCCCACAAGGACTTCAACCATCCCTGTTAGAGTAATGTATAGTTGCTGTCTGCTCCCTAATAGTTATCTTTTTTTGATCTAGCGGACTTTTTCCATACACTTTCACAATACACATGTGAATAGTGTGAAATATATGGCCTACAGTGTGTATTGATGTGTCTTAAGCAACTGGCAGTCAATATGCAGAGTACATGCCGACATAAATGCTCTAATCTTGACAAACCTTCGTTGCGGATTTGAAGTAACCGTATGAGTCTGGTTTTATTGAGCCAGTTTGATAAACACAAATTGAATTCAACGGCGATATTTAGCACACAATGTAACTATGTTACAGCATTGCATGTTCAGTTTCGGCAAAATATAGCTATGTAGCTGTCCACATTCGTTGAAGAAACTGAAGACTATATGTGAATATTCACTGAAACTTTGTGCAGGTGCACAGGCCTAAGCAAAAAATGTGCGTTGGCATTTTGGCCTCTCGATGTTTTCTTGCATATAACTTGCTCATTCATAACATTGTTTTTGATGTCGGCCTACGTGTTACCTTAAAACCCCACACTTCTTACCTTAAAACGAGAAATAAAGAAAAGAAAATAATGTTAAAGTTTCCAGTGCCCACTCGGTTACTATGGCAGACGCTAGCTCTGAAGACAAGTCAATGGAGGGGGAAGTTGACGTTAAATCCTCGTCTTGAAAAGTTAGGCTGGTTAATAAGTTAGTGATTTTTGGGTTTCGTTTTTGTTTTTGATGGGCGTGTTGCCTACAAAGTACATGGCCAGTATATGGGCATGTGTGTTCAGATGCATGAAGAAAATAATACACATACCAAATAAAAGATATTTCGAAACGTTATTTTTTAGCAAATATGTAGTTTGTATAATACTTTAAAGTTTAGACGTACTGATGTACTTACTGCCATGAAAAATGTAAATATTATGTGCAAATATATTCAATGAAGCTACTTTAATTTGTTCTAATTTCCGTTAATACGATTACGAAAATGGGCTGCTTGTTTTGTGTGTTTGTCTATGCAGGTATAGACTTCCTGAACGTTGGCTGACTATAGGCTCCATCCTATATGTTCCATCGTATGCAACGTTTGGTCGTCTGTATTTGGCATGCGTAAACAAATGGAATGTAATCTTTTGGTGTTACACAAAGTTTCCATTCAAAAATGTGTTTGAATTCTTCCTCATATCTTTTAACCTAAATTCCACTCGGACATTGTTCTTGTTGACATGTTCACACACTCACATACAAACACACTCACACAATCTGGCTCGCACAGCATATCTAGAATCATGCAGTGTGCTTTTACGCGCAGACAAATCATGAATCCAAATAGGTGTCCATATGTCATAGATCTTATATGCTGGTTGGTGAGTGGATACATTGACAAAATAATTATTTCAATATGGTCTGATATTCTTCTAGATTCCATCTTGTAGATCAATACTTGTTCGATTAATGCACAGTTAAGCTTTGGTTTGTGGTTATGATGGAATATTAGCCTAAGGGTTTGAGTTGTCACATGCATATTTTTCTTCCCTGTCCATATTCAAACACCTTGTCTTGTATGACTATTTGAATTATGCTTAAATTGCAGGCAGATGCAACGAGGTTTCATGAACTATATACTATTCATCTGATTATCAATGATAATTTGGTGCATTCCAAGTGCTTCTTGTTCAATGTTATGATTTTCAAGCGTAGTTTGAAGCTGACTTGGCAGCCAGCGTGTCATAAATAAAACCACAGTTTAGATTCGACATGGCGCTCTACCTGCGATCTCAATCAATTCTATCCCCAGGTGCCTTCATAGGCTATAGCTTGTTTCAAAGACCGTAACTGTGTCCGGGATGACATCATTCTTAACTGGTATGATTTCACATTCAGAACTATGCTAAACATGGCTAGATTAAAAAGTTCATTTGAAAGAAACTCGGTTGTCGGAACTTTATAGAACATGCAGTAAATACTTATGATGGTATTGCATTGTCCCCTATCTTGTTGGTACCCTCTTCCCACTCCGCCCCCTCTCCCTTCCACCACCACCACCACCAGCACCACCACCAGATGCCACAACAACACACTGACCACAGAAACCGTATACAGAGCTTCCCAAAGTAGGTTTGGACAGAACTTCGTCAACGTTTTCAACCTTCTGTCCAATTGGTTTTAACATACTGAAAGGTTGAACGCAACATTTCAAAAATACATGAATTTGCGTTAAGATGTAGCAGCTTGACTTAAACTACTCAATATTTGTCATCGCTAAAAACGGTTAATTTTTATTCTCTTTATATGAACTTGGTTGATAAACATAATAATTCACGTATTTGAGTCTACAATGAGTTTGCTTGCTGTCCCAAAAATGTATTCGAACATAAATATGTTTGGATATGATGGTTTTAAAGATGTAGTTTTTGACATCAATCCATCGGGCCACTAGATATCCCATACCTTGCATGCTTGTGGTGGTGCCAGTATTCTTTTATACCTACATCAGATTTTGGATAGCAATTGTAAATGGCGAGGGTACTTAGTTCATTAGAATCAGGATTGCATTCTACAGTTCCAAATTTAAGCCTTTATACCTTTAGACTTATTGCTTAATGCAGTTTCCGGAAGAATGTTTAACTAAGTTTATCTTCAGTTTTTCGGGGTTCCGTATTAAATAAATTCCGCGTAAGTAAATAACACTTGGTGTTATGCTAGCCTACATATCCTTGAACGATATATTGCGCGTGAGTGTTTGAATAGGCCTGTGCGTTATAAACAGCATGGCTTTACCCCTGAACCATATGATATGGTCGTTCTTAGTTGTTTTTCTGTATTTTTTTTTTTGGTAGACCTGTTTCTTTGTTTTATTGTATTGCTAGAATCATATATTCCTACTCTTCCCACAATTCCTGGAACATTAGATGATATCCCATTGTATTTGGGACAGACACGAACAAGGCTGAAAAGGTGGAAAAGAGGTTCATATGTCTCAGACTTAAATATTCAGTGAGTATGCCAGTGGGTATATCAGAGTACGATGGCTAATTTCTTATCATTTTAATCCATGTCACTGCGCTAAATAGCCGACGTGTTCCATACATTGTATTGTAAAACAAAACTGTGTTGTAACGCAGTAATTTTTCTTCAGAACGCAATGGGTTCTTGTTACCAAACATTACTATCTGTATAGTGATCACTATTAACTTGATCTCAGTAATCAGCTAATTCAGCTAACTTCACATTACAAAACATATATAAACAGGCTACAATAGCCATAAAAATGACAGTCATTCAATACTATGCAGGAGAATCAGAGGGGCTGTTTGCAAATAGCCTTAGCAATGGTCTCTCACAGCACATTTTTAAAACACAGGAAATGACTTGAAGTGCTTTTTGAGTCTTGCTGTATTCCAATCGGCACTGGTTATTTAGAATCTGGGTCCCTAAATTGAGGCGAGTTTGCATGTATACTCCACAGTGCGAGTGTGAAGTTCATTCTTGTCTGTCTAGACTCTGATTACGACCTTGTTTGTCTGCGTTTTTTACCTTGACCTTGGACTTCCGTGCAGCTGCCATTTGGATGAATCGTCCATACTTGTAATCTCCGTGTGAGACAACAGAGCACTGTGTTCAGTCTCGCTGCAACGAATGGCTGCAAGATATGGCTTACCCTTTGTTGCAGGTATTCAAAGTGAGTATACAAATGTGCAAAGGTGACAAAACTATTTCGCATCCAACTTTGCAGTCGACATAATGCAAACAAACCTGGCGTTCTCACTTAGAAAGTGCTTGTTCGCTAGTTTATGTCAAATCATTTTCAAGATAAGTATAACAGGAAAACTGGATATTTGGAGATATCTATTATGCTGCTGTCCTCTGGTTGATTTCCAAAATGCACAAGAATAACCCTTATTGTGCCCCAGCGTGTAACACAACAAAACTGAACAAGAAAAATAATAATATTGGGACTCTAGTCTTAACTTGAATTGCCATCACAAACTCCTACCCCTCTCAATTACGTCCAGGAGCAATTCTTAATTTAAAGATTGTTACTTTAAAAGTGAAATAGATCAATAGCTAAAGTTAAATAGCTCGCGTACAAATAGCACTACAGACAGAATAAGAATGAGTTTGTTTGTTAATATGTTCTGAAATCGTATTCAGTTGGGAAATGAAGGCTATTATTTTACGTCAATCAATTTATGAGGGATGAGGAAAATAGTGAAACGGGACATTTAATCCCAATGGCCTTCTTGTTTATTGTGAGATGTACAGGCAGTCTCTGCATTTCTTGTGGTAAAATATTTAAAGAAATTGTATACAAAAAATCAGAATCAATGTGCACATACGTTTTTTTAAATGCTTTCATTATATGTTGCATCGCGCCACGTTTTTATGTTTGTATTTGAAATGCTTGTGACATTGAGCCAAGTCCCGATATTTAAACAAATAAACTGATTCTGACACTAATTTAAATAAGATAAACGCATGCTATATGTATAATATATGTGTATGTTGGCATATTGTAATATAGGAATACTTCTCAGTGGTTATGAGACTACCAAAAGTTAACTTCATAGTAAAGTTTTTGTTGGCCATAACTTTATTACGTACTTAGTGTTTTTCATAAATATTTTATATACGCAAAGATTAGTTTCAGCACGGAATGTTGACAACTTCCAATGTTTCCAGAAAAGTATTCTTAGACATAATTGACAAATCGCTTAGGCGATGAGAAACGGGAACTTTTTGGACATCCACGTCAATTTGCACAGTCCTTATATTTCAAGCAGCAATACATTGATTTCAATAGGTTGTCTACATGTTTAAGGCATTTGTGCTATACTTTAGAATTGATATCTCAACAAAGGAAAACTCAATTTCCGAATGATCATTGAAAACATCATCAGAATAGCGAATCCCGGAGCAAGTTGTGTAGGCTGTGTATCAATAATTTTATTTATCTTCATTTTCTCTAAATACAGCTCTTCACAAGCCCTTGTGCTCTTCCAAGACATATAAATTAAATACATTCGAATGTAATTAAACGCAGGTGCAAAATAATATTTTATATTAAGATAGCATAGCCCAAGTTTCCTTCACTTGTACCAAAATCAAAATGACATATGCTTTAGTGGTCGATGGAGCTAAAGGGCCTTACTACTAACATTTTTAAACTCTGGCTTTGAAAATAATCTACTTTAAAATCCAATTATTTGTTATGTCTTCCGACATTGCACGCGCCTGGGCTTATTGTCAAATTATTTCCAAGTTTTGAATGAATATATAGGATGTTGCATAAGTAGCCAAACAGAATGGCCAATGCTAAATCTGTACGGACGTGTGTCTATCTCTGTTTCTTTATACATATTTACTATTAAAATAATCATGCAATCAAGTGTTCAAAATGTATATATTTTTTCTTCTTCCAATAGGTTGAAATTCAGAGTCGGCCAAAGGCTGCAGGTTGTTTTCGTTTTTCTATTACGTAGGTAACCAACATGCCCTTTAAGGATATTTGTCTGGTGGGCTCAACCAATGATAAGACTTTGTATTCCTCTGGAAAAAGCGGCGACATGGTTAGCGAGCGAATCTTTAAAGGGCTATTCCTACCCCCACTCACTAGTCCAATCTCGTAGGACTTGTTAGCATATCACGTGCCATTCCCTTAATGAACTGGACACACTGGCTGTGGGTGCGCATGCGCCTGCGTAAAATGTAGTTGGAAATGAGGTGTCGGTCTTGGAGTAGTCGACTTTTAAAAAGCATCGGCAGCCCCTGATATGACGACTTCGCTGGTTCTGCATCCACGCTGGGCGGACACCTTGATGTACGTTTATGAAAAAAGTCCGAATGAAAATAACCAGAATAAAAACCAAACAATGGAGGGACTGAGCGGGAATTGCCCTGCTACTCATTGCAGGGACCTGAT
The DNA here is from genome assembly GCA_036571765.1 of Plecoglossus altivelis. NCBI lineage: Eukaryota > Metazoa > Chordata > Actinopteri > Osmeriformes > Plecoglossidae > Plecoglossus > Plecoglossus altivelis. Next base: position 15,184,661 of record BROE01000021.1, on the reverse strand, counting down.
GTCGCACCCCGCCTTGGGGAGACACTCTGGCACCATAGCGACCCACCAAGGCTCCGTATACTCGGATATTTCTTCCCCAGACACCGGTCGGCAGTGTCCTGCTACGCAAACTTCATCCAGTGCTTCTCTGGGCTACGGTTATCCATTTGGAAACCCTTATTACGGTTGTAGATTATCTCATTCGCACAACGTGAACTTGCAGCAAAAACCCTGCTCATACCATCCTGCAGAGAAATATGCAGAGCAAAGTACAGCTTTGCCAACGGAAGAGCTATCAAGCCGGGCGAAAGAGTTCGCATTCTATCCCAGTTTTGCCAGTTCTTATCAAGCTGTTCCAGGATATTTAGATGTATCGGTTGTACCCAGTATTAGTGCCCATCCCGAACCTCGGCACGACGCTTTGATTCCCATGGAAGGCTACCAGCATTGGGCTCTGTCTAATGGCTGGGATGGGCAGGTGTACTGTTCCAAAGAACAAACACAGTCCTCTCATCTATGGAAATCCCCTTTTCCAGGTATGACCATTTACTTAATATATGTATATTTTTTGTTTTCAACTTCAAACTAAATTTAGACACGTTTGGACAGTCTCATTTGATGCAATTACCATTAGTCATGCTGTTTCCTGCTTTGAAGTTACAATGTGTTTCATTACAATGTTTACATTTTCAAACTTGGAGTAAGATGATGATTAAATATGATTAAGCTTTCAATATTGTGAGAACTATCTTCGCATCAAATTAAGCTATTGGTCTTAGCATGGCAAACGTGATCTTGATCGTCTTGATCATCTTGATCGTCTGGGCGTTTAAACGTACCGTAGCAGATGCAAATGTATTTGCTTGTAAATAACAATAACAATTCAACGGAGCAGTTGCAAAATTAGATCAAGAGCTGTTTACAAAAAAAATTGCGAACCCATTGTGACCCATTATTGGTAATATAGTGGGTCTGTCTGCCATAGTATGTATTCAAAGTATTCCTAAACTCGACATTTTATTTCAGCATGGTCATTTCTATGTCATATGATGAGCCAGTTACGCAGGTTAGCAAGGGACAGAATGGCGTACCTTTGCCTCTTTCATGATAACGCAGCCAGTAAGCTACTGTTTGGATTGTGCCAATAAATCCCTGAATCTTTGTCAGCAGCGCTCTGCAATGTGTCGAGGACGCTTTGCATATGACAGGATCCATTTTCCATTCGCTTGTGACATTTCCGTAATAAAATCTGTGCTCCATGTGTATCTCATTACTACAGTCCAACTGATAGCTATTTAAAACTGTTTTCCCCTTTTGTAATAACTACATTCATATCTGATATATGATAAAGGACACTGAAGCCATAACCGGCCAGTATGCTGTTTACACGGTGTTTACAAGAATGCTTCATTTACTACCAGGTTTTATCACCTTTATGAAATCTGTAAGTAAGTGAATTTAGGATACGGAGGTGCTGAACCGGTACCCTAACTTCCCACACGCCATTTTGCTCCCTTTTCCTCAAAAACACAGAGGAAGCCACGAAAGCACGGGAGCGAGAGAACGCGCACGCGCCCCCGCGCACACACATGCACTAACACAAACACTTACACAAACACACAGCCCCCTCCCTTCTCAAGCCCCGTATGTATTTGCATCAGTTTTTGTAGAATGTTAAGTCACATTTTCAACGCACATAAGTCCTTAACCCATTAAAAATTAATTACATATTAATAAAATTAATATTAGAATATCACTGTCATGAAGGTTACATTTGAACTTAATGTATCTCTTCTCTAAATGTAAACTTTTTAGTCTTACTTCATATATTGTCAATGTTGGCTCAGTATCTCAGCAAGGCTTTAAAAATGCCTCATGTCTCACATTGCATAAAAACTATAGGATTTGAGGTTATGTTGGGATGTGTCTTACGACACCTATTCAGCGTCACTGAGTATAGCTCCGTTATAGAGCGCTTGCCTGCAAATAAAGAGGTTGTAAGTTCAAGTAATAGATGAAAGAGTCAATAATTAAGTAAATAAGCGTTTATAATTTTATCTTTCAAGGTCATTTCTACCTGGTTTGCCCTCTTATGTGCAGCTACATCAGAATTGGGAAGCTTGTGGACAGCCCCCTCAAACAATATTGTTAACATAAAAACTTAATAAATTGAGGTGAGTGTCCATTTTCGCGCCAACCAAATTTGTGAATGCTACAGCTGAGATTTTTGCTGATTAAGAAATATGATAGGCTGTTATCCACGCTAACTGTAACATCTGTACTCAATTGCTTCCGTTTTGTCATCATTTGGTCATTAATAACGGTGTCATGTGCTACTTTACAGTCCTTTATTTTGCGTGACCCTATGTTGTAGAGTGCTTGTTTAAAACTTCGACAGTTACATACCTTATCCAAACATAGTAATTGTCCTGTGCACGCAGGCGTAGGCCTACAGTATCTATAGGTTATGGCTTGTCATTAACTATTGAACCAGAGGTCCCGATAAAATTGGTCATATGATGATGCGTGTAGGCTGCAAGCAGTTAGATCGTGACTTTCTAAGACGGAGGTGCTTCTGGATCCCAAAGCACCACGTACATCTATCGTTAGAAAGTGAATGCAGGGGGAGGGTCTGCTTTATGGATCTTATTAAACTATCCAAAAATCCCAATACTGCATTTGCATATGCATCTTCAAATACATGGTCAGTTTCTCTGCCAGAGTAACAAGTAACAAGTTATCCTTGTTTGAAAAGCGATGTGCGTTGTCTACTTTGCCACGCAAACTCAAAGTTACTATCCACAGATTTGACACTTCTCTTCATTGACTAGAAGTAAACCATGTTCTACTCAAAAGATTGAGGGAAAGTGATAGGTCAGTGTCGAGAATAAAGCGTGATGGGTACAATTTGTTTGAACGTATAGCCAAAATAGTCCATGCAAGTCAAAAGCTCACCTATATATAATTTGCTCTAACTGTCTTTGGTCAGACCAGTCATTTCGTTTGTACAAAAATGCACATTTTGTATTTAACTTATTCTTTATTTCATGTCTCAGATAAACAAGCAAACCTTACAACATTTAGATTATTGTCTGACTTTATTTCTACGTGTAATCCTTCCACAATTGGTCTGAAGAGTATCGATTTAGTTTAATGTTTCGAAACAAGTCATTGGTAGTCATTTCTCGCTTTATAAATAACGTGGTAGGGTACAATAGAAGCAACAAGCATGTCACGATTGACCAACAACTGGTCTGAACTCGTCATTACTTGACGATGGATTTCACGTGCAACGTAAGTAACATAAGTGTCGGGAAACGGGCATTGAAGCCAACGTGGCATTAACGATGGTCGAACGACGATCGTCGGGAAACGGGAAAAGTTCAATTGATGAACACGGTAGATGTTTGCCATAAGATTAATTTTCAGCACTAATATGTAACAGTTGGCCAGTCCATTGCAGAACCATGTAACAACAGAATAAATATGTAACCTAGACCTAAGTGTTCCTCATAATCCCCTTTAAGAACATAAAGTTCTATAATAACCTTTTATGGCCCAAACTATTTGTTTTTCTTCTTCCTCTTTCTCACAAATTGTTATTTTTGTAACAGTGTGAACAGATGTGTTAGACTATGTATTTAATTCACAGACCAAAAATGTAGCCTAACTTTTTTCAAAGCGGCTCTTCTGTCCAATTGATCACTATTCGACGAGGAACAGTAGCAGGTGCTCTAAGGTGGACAACGGACTACATTAACAATTACAGACATATCATTAAGTAAGAAGGAGACTACAATTGAACATTAAAAATACTACATTGGCCCTCTACAAAATTTCGTGTTTGCGTCATCAATCCAGTCACGTATACGTATACAGTATACTGACGGTTGTTGATGCGCGCATGAATGCGTTCACAGTCTGTTGTAATTACAATAACTGACAAAAACCCAAATTACTAATAAGGTAGTAGTTATACCTAAAAATGTGTATGTGCTGTATAGCTAGCATTAGTAGGCCTGATAATGTCTTTGCGTAACGGCTCTGTATTGTGCGTAAAAACGGTTCTTCTTCTTTTGCAGATGTAGTACCTTTGCAGCCTGAGGTCAGCAGTTATCGTCGTGGACGCAAGAAGCGGGTTCCATATACGAAGCTGCAGCTGAAGGAACTAGAGAAAGAGTATGCAGCTAGCAAATTCATCACCAAAGACAAGAGAAGACGCATCTCCGCCACAACCAACCTTTCTGAGCGCCAGGTTACTATTTGGTTCCAGAACCGACGAGTGAAGGAGAAGAAATTCGTCAGTAAATCCAAGACTAATAATCACATGCACACAACTTGATTGATATCTGGCAATCCCTGCAATTGATATCATCCAAATCTCTAAATGAATGATTTACCTCTAACCGAAAAATCATGTTTGAAGAACACTTCAACAATGTTTTTTTTCTATTTAAGTTCATCGGTCCACACACCAACACCAACATCGCTCCTTTTTCAACAAAGAGAAATGCTCTAAAAACTGTGAAAAATATTAAAGATTCAGTTAAACTTTGTTTTATATGAATGTACATATATAAATATATAATATTTAAATGATATCTGTATTTCAAATGACACACGGATTTTGTGTTTTTTTTTCTCTCAAGACAACTTCAATGGGATTAGGCCTGATCACATTTCCAAGATTTAGGCTACTGTTGATCAGTCTCAACTACATAAATAAATACGTATATTTTCATGCCATTCAGATGGAGAGAAAGTATTGCATTATGGACAAGCGGTCCTGTTGTCTTCACAAGATGAGATTCTTTCAACCAACTAGCCCCAAAATATGTTTTGGGGCTTACAAAAGAGTTTTGTACCAAAAAAAGCCTTCCGGATTTTAAAAGCTATGTATAGGCTATCTCTTTGTGGGACATGCTTCGTCAGCCGAGAGTAAAGCGAAGCGGCTACATTGTTAATCTGTACAGTGCAATGCCTTTATTATTTAATTCGTATTATCTCGTATGACAGGGCTGTAAATTTGGAATGTTTCAAAATCTAAATGTATTCCTTTGTCAGTGAAGGATATCTGCCATGCAACTGGAATGATTGTAAGAAATTAAAGTCAGTAAGTATTACACAGAAATGCACAATCGTTTTATTTGGTTCTCTGTTCTTAGTGTAGCATTTGAGATGGTCACGCGCATTGTAAGCAGTCTTTCGTGCAGTATGTGAATTGTATTGTGGTGTTGACTAACGTACTGGTAACGTGTTTCATAAATAAATAAATACTATGAATATGATTCTACTTATGTCAGTCTTAAATAATTGATTTACGTAAGATCACGTCTGAACGCATGTTTAGACTTTATCTATTGCCTTTATACATGGATGATCAGATCTAGCTGGGGTTTAGCCTTGTATGGATGCATTTGAGCTATAAGTCTATCGTATTCACCCCTTCAAAAGAATATGGTGCAAAGGCCTACAAGGTAAGGACAACAATGTAACCACTCAGGTGCCCACAGACGTTGATCTACTTCGACAGAAGTGCTGAGAATTACACAGGGGGAATTCATCAATGTTGTCACCTGAACTCTAACTTTGAGCTTGGTGCACTGATGTATTCAACGTCAAAGGTGAAACTGTCTTTTATGAAATCTTTAGGCGTGAAATCAAAAAGTCCTCTTGGTGGCAGATGATGGTGGCTTGTTAAAATTCAAAAGGCAGTGGTAGTAACCATGGTTGGGTAATATTGAAAACAGTGGTGCTGAAATGATCTTTGATGGTGATTCTGCTGAAAGCGTGTAGTTATAGGCTACAAAAGTGCTGTTGTGGTTCTGCGAAGTGGCTGTACTCCGGGTCCACATACAGACGTTAAAAGGCAGCAGCAGCATGACCAACCGCACATAAGAATCATCCAGGCATCCGAAGTATGCCTACTTCGACGTTACACAAATATTGGCTTCTATACTATTATCCTAAGCGTTGTCACCAAAGCGAAAGGTGTTGTAAGTGGGAACTTTAATATTTTGTCATGCATTCAATTCACCTATTCACGCGTGCGTCCAGCGACACTTATGTTGGGACTGTCGAAAAGTGATCCTTGTTTTATCGCCTCGCTGAATCCAGAGCACGTTTCTCCACAATGGCCAAATGAAGATTACATAATTATGTAGAATAGTGTAATCCATGGATGAAGGGCAGACGTTTGAACCCACGGCAAAAATGTGGGCCCAAACCATGGCATATGGTCTGTCTGTAGGCCGCATGAGGACAACTTTGCAACGGATACCTCATTTGTCCTCCATTCACTACTTTTTACTCTTAGATTATTCATCAGAAACACATTCTCATTCTAAAATAAAAGACACGAAAGCCTACTTGGTGTTTAAAATTTACAGATTTCCTGGGGACGTCGACTGCATAATACAATTTCATAGTTTCAAAAATGTCCACTTTGTTATAAACATATGAACGCCTATATCCAGATATTATTAAAGATGCTTTGATCAGTTCGTTGTTATTTCAGCGTCTAGGGCTGAATGTCCTAGACGGAAGAACAATTGCTTGTAGCAGACACTTTTGCCAAAAGCGATGAACACACACACACACACACACACACACACACAATCATGACTTGCTCATTTACAACACTGCAGTTGTTGAGATTATAAACTTTTAAACTCTTTTAAAGGCACAAAAGTATTGCCGAACAATTGTTCGAAATAGCGAGTTAGTCGACGTGATTGTACTGGCAGATTCGGAATTATCAATTGAACGATTATAAAGCTCAATTCAACACCAAAGCAATACTGAAGTTAAATATAACTTTCTAGATTCATTGGAAAATCACATAGGCCATGATGCATGATTGCTTGATGTCTATGTTGTCCCATATTACAAGAATGACGTGATATTACTTTGTGTTGCTCATCTTTGTCAGTCCCTCGCTTTTGAGGTATTAGCTATGCTAAACGTTAGGTTTGGTATTTTCCCATTGTAAAGCAGTATTTAAATTTTCAGTAACCCAATCAGTTGTAGGAGACTCGTTGTGTTCTTATATAAGAACTATTTGTTCGGGGAGTACTACCATCTTGCATTTTACCCTTGACCGTGACTATGCAGTCACTTTGACCTTGACATCACAGCAGCTTGTGAATAGTAAATAGGGGGTTGGGCACCAATGCCCGTGGTTTGTTTGCAGGCAAACAACGTGTTATTTCCCTGTCTAGACAGCTAGACTTAATGACGTGCCATAAATACATAAAAAGAGGATATCCTCTGACCTGAACATTTCTGACCATCCGTGAGAGCATTCCTTTAACATTTGGGTTGTATTCTTTTTGTGTTTTTAGAGAGCACATCTCAAAGTGGTTTCTTCTCCTCATGCCTCTCAAACCACCAATGGTTTCATTCACTCATCATCATGAGGTGTGTGTTATTGACCACGAAGGACAGGTAGAGCCCTGAAGTCTCACACCAACACCACAGCGCGCGGTGTATCTGTCATGGCTCACCGTGAGAGGAAATTACCATACGACATCGCCCAAAGTAAACCGTTTAAAGGTATGGCCATTTTCTTTTTTCACATTGGGTGCGTGGATAAACTACATGTGTTGGCCCACAAATGCATGATGGAAAGTTTGTGTAACTCTGCTGAGTTTAGCGCCGGTTTAGATCTTATTTTTAGTTGATCGGAAGGACCTGTGTCTGAATTTAAGTATCAACATATTGGATGCTGGATTAGATTACATTTTCTAGGATTGTGGCATCGAAAATGGTGGTGACAATTCAAAGTCGTTTAAAAGATATACATGGAGTAGGACTGGTTGTTGGCAATTTTGATGTTAAGGTAGGCCTTGAATTCTGAAACCCATAAAGACACTTGGATTGCTTGCTGATATATATTTTAGTGGGTCTTTCTTTTTCATTCATTACCCAAATTTCATCATGCACAATGAGTCGATTTCAAAAGAAATTCCAATGATCAAGACAATCAAAATAAATTAGAATTGTTTAATTTATACAACCAACATGAGAATTTGCATCAAATAAGAAATAGACCTAAACATTTTGTGTTAGGATTTACAAACCAGGCACACTTAAGACGCGGTCAAACTCAACCGCTTCCAAATATGAAATATAAGTGGTATTGCGTGATGACTCGGCTATTGTCTTTAATATATTAATTCACCGATGAATATTCCAAAATTAAACAATTTAACTGAAAAAAATAAAGAAGATGGCCTACATCACGATCATGCTCAAAATGTACGAAACAAAACTTCGGTGACAGTTTCTGTTGATTTCTTTCACTACTTTTGTAGAGTACAGAGTGGTCAAGCCAGTGTGTTGGCAGACCGTACATAGAGTGAGAGTGGAGACAGCAATGAGAAAGGGGGCTGATAACCTCTGGTGGTGGCAAGGTGAAAGTATCAGGAAGTGTGACTTGCTTTTTGTTAGCGTTCAGTCATTAATTACTGAACGACTTATCTTGATTATAACAAATATAAACAAAGAAAAATTCCCGTTTAATACAAAAAAACATATTGCAAATGATCTGAACATATAGGCTATGTAATCTAAATAACAATTGTCTATTTTTTTATCAGAGTTTGTAGTCTTTGGTGAAATGAAGTAGAGCTTAACGTTGGATGTATGATTGTAGGCCTATCCATCACGATTGGTGAAGTTATCAGTGTATTGAAGTTTATTTTTTCAAACCAACATTCAACAGTATTTCCAGTTACAATTTCTAGTTGTGTTAGATCCTTATTTATTTAAAAAAACAAACAATTGCTTAAAGATATTACAGATAATCTTATCATTTTATATCTAAAAATTATATCTAAAATATTGCTATTTAGTCAATAAACACCTCGGAATTTGGTAGTGTTTTAGCCAATAAACACATGTTGACTCATATATATGAACTCTGCTTTAGGCCTGCACATATTCTGCTTTGGCCGAGGGTCACTTCAACATTAGATTTAATTCTCACTGGCACTGAATTTCTGTTGTTAATAAGAAATACACTAGGCCATGCAAGTAATGTGAAAAGTATGAAAAAGTGAATTAAGAAGGGTAGCCCCGTATTTGCCATCATCTCCGTGTTATAGTTTCAAGTATTGTCTTTAGCGTTTTATATCCAGATGGGTATATCGGTGTATTAGCTAACTCTTATATTAATCATCGAATAGTCGTCAATTAGTTCGTGCAATATATGTGTGTTTGGTTAGTGGTATGTTGAATCATTCCAATTATCTTATTATGAAATGACGTACACACACAGACACACCCACACAAACACACATTCAAAACAAACTAGCTAAGTAGCCTAAACACACGTTGTTTTACCCTACACAATAAATCACACCATCAATTACATTTCTACACGCTTGTTGATACATTTGGATTGACTGTCTCAAAAATAAATCGTCCATGAACATTTGGCTTGATTATCACAGTCTCAATGTTTTGGCCACCACATACAGTGTTGCTAAATCAGCAGTCGTCAAAATGTGTCTGGAAGAATCTCACCTTTATCTGCGGTCAAGTTCAAAAGTTTGCTTTACATCTTGATTGATGAATGTTTTGAGCGTACAGTCAAAAGTTGGCCTGTACAAATACATTATTTTGTATTGATACTTGTTCTTAAATGTATGTAGTAAAATCCTAAAAATAATGTGACTGTGGATTGCTCACTTTCCGTGAATAATTTCCCATTTACGTCGGCTCGATGACTCACATTGCCTAAATAATTCAATATTTAAAGTTAGATGTTCGACTTTGTTGTTCGATGTTAGAGATACTTTAACTTTTTCAACAGTTTTATTCGTCGCCATTCTTTGTGGTCTAAGACTTCCTTAAAGGAAACGTAAAAAACATTGCACTTTGAGGTCGTAACTGTCTGAACCAAAATCAAAGTAGGGGGAAAAAACCCTTTGTTTACGCTATTGCCCTGTCTGGACAGACCCAGGGATTACGAGACAGCAATTTCTATAGGAGCAGACAGTGCACTAGACACTGACCTTGAACTGCTTAACACATTTGCCAACCAATCTTTGCATTTTTTTTCTTAACGTGCGATATTAGTCCATGTAGTGCTAGTTGTGCAGGTCCACAAGAGACAAGAGTTTACTCTATATCAATCTGCCAACGAAAATCGATAGTGTTGTCATGAAATCCCGTTCTGTGGAAGCTCTGGATTCTCGAAGGCGTGGTGTTATGCTGCGAGCGTTAAGGAACACACCCGGTCTCTATTCTATTCGAGGTAAAGTTGAATCATTTAAGACGTATTGGAGCAGGTGTCCACAGAAATATATACTATTGGGTATGAGCGAGCATGCTGTGTTGTGAGCAAATTGTTTTCTGTTCATTGTAATATTGGTATCTGTTTGAATTACAAACAGATGACACTAAATTTTGAATGTAGTCCACCACGCCTTTCACCGGGCGTTGAGTAATTTCAGAAATTATAACATTTATAAATGATGTTTTTGAGCATTGCAAGACTAGATGTTAACTAGAGATATCACAGGTGTGGAATGGTTTGAGAGGCAAACTGTGAAGGCCTATCGGGCTAAAATGCATGTGGGCGTCCTCGTCACCGATATCGTTCTATTTAAGGATCGCAACTCGTTACCTTTAGGCCCTCCATGATATCACTTGTGACCAGGCCTATCCAATAACTGTGGAGTTGCACATCGTTATCCAACTAATGCTTACTTTAATGCGTTTTCTTTCAGATAACAAGTTCTTGTCAGTTTCTAAGCAAATGTTCTGAGCGATACTACATACAGATACGCAAGCATGGATTCTGTTGACCTAAACATATTGTAAATGTGTATAACTATTATCACTCGTGTCTATTGAAATGTTGATTTAATCTTTGTATTAAAAAGTATATGTTGAAAGTTTTAGGCAAAATTCTTTTTTAAACCTTTGCGAAGCTTTTACAAACCTTTTTTAACTCATGGCCTATTTGCCATAGAGGCCAATTAACGTGGAATAGCCTACTGCAACAGCAATTTAACCGCAATGTGGTCTGAAAGTGTATCTCCTTCATCATAAGAGTTTAAAATTAAAATGGCCATATTAAAAGTTCAAGACCGTGATGTCTTGTTGCATGCACTTGAGTTGCCCTTGACTGTTAATATGCATTAAGCATACAGTAAGCATATGCTCTGAGATATATGCCAGACGATATTTAATCAACTTTAGCACCCTTGATGTAATGAGTAAGGCCAATTCCACAAACCCTGTCAATCTGAGCATTTAAGGCGTATAGGGTTCTTTTACATCCTCTACATGCTTGCGAACCTGAAAATTTGTGTAAATTCCGTAGTTTTTACCGATGGAAAAGGGGGAAAGATGATGTAATTTGTGAAGTATTGAGATTACTCAGTAGCCTTTATTCTGTGTAGTGGAAGACTCATTTTATCGAAGAAAACAGGCTACGTTGGGCTAAACATTTCCAGATATCTTAAATGCAATTGATGTAACCATATATAGACCCGAGTTAAAAATAGACAAGATGATGTATGGTGGCCTACTATAGAGATATGTTTGGAACATGGTAGACTATATTTGGGGAATGTGAGTGAACCACATCAGAATTAATAGTTCACAGCGTTGGACTGAATATCTCAAAGCTGTGTAATATGGAAATGGGATTTTTCTGCAGTCCACGGGACTGGTACTGTCTTCACTTTTTTGTTGTTGTTTGGTAGATTATTTGTGATCTTTGCGCATATTTAAAGTATGGTATAAAATTCATACGTGTGTAAAGTAGATCTAGAGTTATATCGACAAATCAACTAATTAGTGAAATATAGCGCAGAGCCTCAGTGCTGATTGAATCTGTTAAGTGCCCTGTGCTACCTTGTAAAATTCATATAAAAGAATTGCGAGAGTATAACAATCCCACCAGAGTTTGGCTCCCAACGTTTATAGGGGGAATCTGTTAAAGTTGTTCATGTGAGGTGTACGAGAGAATATTATGTGAAATATACCCTCTTAAAGTAACCTTATAGAATATCGTCTTCTTTTACAGAGCCAATGGTTTCAACCTGTTGACCCCTTTACTGTAAATATGAGTATAGAGCAGCAATGAGCATCAGTCTTTTCTTAAAACAAGCTTGTAAAATAGGAACATCACAGCTTTATATGACACTGAATTCTAAAGTAATTTGTTCGAAAACAAGATGTCATATGCACCCTCTCCTGCGGGGAAAATAAATAGCTTTCATAAGAAATCACATTTTGAAACGTTTGCCACCTAATACAGACATTAAACGAGGCTATTGACAATTCGGCATATTTGTATAGTGTGAGCCTAAAAGAGTAGTAGTTTTGGACTCTGCATACCTTCAGTGAATAAAAACCAGACTCGAGTTTTTAAAATGAAACATTTATGGTATTTTTTAAAAAGCATATAAACCTGCGTAATACAGAAGTTAATGTTTTGTTTTGTCTGAGATGGACCAAGTGGGTGGTACCACGAGTAGAGTAAGTAAACCTAATCACATGACTTGCGGATGACCAATCCGGTGGCCCTGCAGGTTTAACTACGTTAAATGTCAGATTGCAATAAACTAGAAGCTGCTGGTCGGGCCCGCGGAAATGGGCGAGCATAATCTCCTTAATCCAGGGTTTGTGGGACCTTTGGTAAATATCCACACTGGGGACACTTTTTATTTCCCGAATTTTAGAGCCTCAGGAGGACAACTGGCGGGGCTACCATCTCTTTCCTACCCGAGAAGGGACAATGTATGCTCCCTCCCGTGGAACCCATCGGAGCCGTGCAATGGATATTCTCAATCCTATTTTAGCAGCCCCGTCTCTATTAACCCTTCTTTTAACCGATCGTGTGAAATTTCTCGGCCGGAGGACGGTAAATGCTACTATAGCAATAGCGGAGGAAACAGAGACCCATGCTCAGGTGGCAGCAGCAACCTCAAACGAGAGGATAGGGCGAGAGACACATCATCCCTAACATCTGATCACGGGATGCACAGTGGAATGAGTAGTAGTGGGGCTTTTACCAAGTATGATTATGGGACCGAGCAACTCACACAAGATCCGCCTTCCTGCCAGTCTCTGGAATCCGACTCTAGTTCTTCACTGCTCAATGAGGGGAGCAAGCCTACATCTAGCGACTCACAGACCCTGGTGTCCCCTGGAAACCACTCCAGCAACATTTCTGCAGGCGGAGGTGGGTTTCATTTATGTTCTCTCAATCACACCTACCCATAGACCGCAAACCATGGTCACTCATGTTGTTTACCCTGGAGGCACATGCATAGCCTCCAGCCAGGGCGTGTTTCCACGTTAGGTTTCATGATGCACATGCAGCTGTTTTGATTTGCCTGCAGGCGACTTGCGTGGTAGATAAACGCCGCTAGGGGTTGCCCTAAAATGCCCCACACTCCAACCATTTGTGTACAGCAGTGTATTCACAGCAAGACATATGACTGCGATTGCTTGTACCCCACACCTATGTGTACAGAGGTATCCGAACAAGCTTTGTTTAAATGCATCATTTTTGTCAAGATAATGAGACACCTTTGACCAAATTATTTGCTGTGATTTAAAGAGGTTTGGCGCTCTGGATGACTGCATCAATTTGAGATGCTATTGTTTTAATGACTTGTAAACAGCATTATTATCTGTCTTTGTATACTTCAGAGTTGTTTAATATGCCTAGGAACTCGCAAATAAGTAGGGGTATTTGCAAGCAAGATTTAATTAGCGCGTTAATGTTGCTTTACTGCAACAGTAAAACTTCATGTGACACAAAGCACTGTAAATTGGTGTTCTAATGATGTATAGACAAACGATAGGGTAAAAGCTGAAGTTTTAGAAGTGTGTTTATCTACACAGACCTTCAAATCGTGTGGAATCTTTAGCTAAAGATCACAAGTCAAGTGTGATGCGCTCTGCTCTCCGGAAGTCCCACCAAATGGAGGATAGCCTTGGAGGTGACCGTGAATTGTGCAACCACTGTGACTAATCCGTTGTATGCCCCCTCCAGGTGCCCCGTGGTACCCGATGCACACGCGGACCCGAAAGAAACGCAAACCTTATTCCAAACTCCAACTGGCGGAGCTAGAGGGCGAATTCATGCTCAATGAGTTCATCACCAGGCAGCGGCGGAGGGAGCTTTCCGACCGCCTAAACCTCAGCGACCAACAGGTTAAAATATGGTTCCAGAACCGACGCATGAAGAAGAAGAGACTCATGCTAAGGGAGCAAGCATTGGCCTACTTTTAGGGATGTGACAAAAGGGTAATCAATTGGCGGGGCCTGCTGGTCTCCAAGTAGTCTTAAAATGCATGCATTCTTCTACCCCTCCGAGAAAAGCGTCCAAAATTAAACGTCCGCTAAATTAGAAAAATAAAGGAAGCGTGAAATTTTGCTATACGATGCAAACGACCAAGATGATACTTCTGTCCAAAGTTCAAAATATAAACTCCAACGCATAATTGGACTGCCCTTGTGTTGTAGTATCATACCTATATATAGACGTCAATGAGCTGTGAGATGATACTCTTGCGTGCCACATATGGTTTGCGCTACATAAATGGTAAGATTGGTGATTAAAGGCTGTGTTTTCCGAACACAATCTATCTTTGTTGAGGAATATCTCACTGTGTTTTGATAAGTGATTCATTATGTTATGATATATATGTTGGTGTTTTGTGCCAGCGAGGATGTGGATGCAATAAGGCCACGTTTACAAACCATGCAAATAAACATGCGGGCAATACATAGAGGACAGAGAGGCCTAAATGCGCAGTTCAATTCCTCGCCAACACCACTGAAGCCACGCGCATTGGAGTCTTCTTAAGTATAACTTTCCAGTTGTTTGATATATCCCCAACGATCCCTTGTTATGGGAGCGGAACATTACCCTTATCTCTTTACTGTAGATTTCGTCACGTGTTTTGGGCACGTTCACGGTCATGCAAAGGAGACAGACTTGAGGCCGCTGATCTGAGGCTAGGGATAAGGAAACCTCTAACAACATGCCAGTATCTTTATGGCAGAGTGTTGAAACATTATTTGCCATGAATTTGCCCTGGTGCTGACAAGTTTTTAAGAAAAGATATTCCTTATTTATCGCCTCTCAACCCCATCTTGCATGGACTGGATTTGATTAACTGTGTATAGTTTATAGGATTGCCGTTTGAATAATCTGAGCTGCTATCATTGATCCTTTGATTTCTAACAATCTATTCAGCTATAAACAGAGTTCCTGGAATTTCATATTAAATGCAAAGGTGCATTGACTGGTAAAAGTTCAGGAAATTAAGGTATTGGGCCCACAACTAAATGAGGGCACCCGTAGATCCTGAAAATCCCACTGCATTGTTCATAACGCCTAAAATATGTTATAGCAGTGAAATGTATTTGCAGCATGTTAGTGATGTGAAATGTAAGTAACGGTCCGCAGACAACTTTCTGTCCCTTATAACTAGGCTAAAGAAGAATAACTGATCAAATGTAATAAATTGACTAGGCCCATTGTCGCATTATCCTAAACTCAATATTTGTTACCATTGCCTTAAAAACATACATTTGATTATCATTATTATTATTTTCCTTATTAATATTATGGATATATTTTAGTTATTGTGTCCCAAATTATGTTTATTTGTTGTACGGTGTATGCTATATTACAGGACGTCCCTTCTCTCATCGTGTACTCTTCTATACCATTATACAAGTAGGTCATGGAAATTATATAAAATATAGTATTTACATCCTTTTTTAGGATGCCCTGTCTCAATGTAAGTGTTTTTATGTTTTTGTTCCGAGTTGTCTTGTAAAATATCGCATTCCATATCTGCGGTTGTAAGGATTATATTATTGTATCATGCAGGTAATACCGATTGTATCATGTGAAATGGGATGGTAGACGCTCAGCCATGATCCCATTTCAATATAATATCAATATGAAAGTGTTTGTCACTGTTCCGTTATTTCGTCATATTGCATTCCCTTCCTAGCGCTTGTAAGGGTTGCTATTGTCTTGTAAAAGTAAAAATGACATGAATGTTTATGCAAGGTTTCCAATAAAAATAGTATTTGAAATGCTTACTGGTTACCTTTGTTATTGCCACATTGCTATTACAGTAGGCTATAGCAACAAGTCACCTCCATGAATATGTGGACGCCGTGACAAGGTTGATTAGATGCTTGCTGATTTCACCAAACTTTGAAAATCTCAATGTGATTGATTCTAACAATTTCGAGAGAAAGTAAAAGAAAAATCGTCAAATGTTTTCTTGTTTTAGTCAATTCTGATGTATTGCCTTGGTTGAAACAAATATAACTTTGTGAGGTTATGTTTTTTGCGATGGCTTGGATATTTTAAAATCAAATATTGTTTAGGTTATTGTCACTGAGATGCTATGCAGTCCCAACTACTGAACACGTTTGTAGCTGGCATTACCTTTCGAACGTCTATTGAGATGAATCAATGCTAATACCCTGTTTTCTATATAAGGACTTTACATGGGCTATATGATCTACAAAACACTACGGAACAGAGGATCGATGTTTTAGGCCAATGCCACGTAAACCTTTCTTTCCGATGGCCAAAGCACTCCCTACTGGCAAGAGTGGTGAAAAGCAACAGACTTAAGAAAGCTTTAATATCAGTTGAATAGCATTTAAGGTGCAAGGCCTACCAAAATGCAGTCTTGTGTGAGGGCACATCAAGTAAAGTATATAAAGTATCGGTGTTTTCTTCTGTCAGTGTTGAGATCAGTTGTTGCCATTTCGGTGAACTGTGAAAGGCTGACTCTGGCGACTGAGTCATGGCTCAACCAAAGTGGTCAGAATGAGTTAGCTAGCTTGTGCATGATCAAAACGTATGAGTAGATCAAACGGTATTTTTCATTCGAGATACACGACTCTTGTTACGGTGATATCCTTGAAGTTTCGGTGTTGTACATTAATTTATCAATTTGAGACTTGGACGTGTATTTACATTCATATGAAACGGAACACAAAGCATGTCAGATTTTAGTTGTAGCCAATGCATTGCCTAAATATATTTGTGTCTGCATCTAGGCAACTTAAGTGAGCCACGGTAGCATACAATAAGGCTTCTAGTTTTGGGGGGAATTTTAATTGTGCGGGAGTTGTGTGGGAAAAGGCGTAAGAAAAAGTGTTTCCTGAAAACTCTTAACAACATGAATGCTCTCGTGTATTCAGAGTTTGGTTGTTCAGTTTGATCGTTTTGAACAATAATGACACATGAAAAATCAACATGTGCGTGCTAACACAAATACATTGTTGTTGTCACAGCCCTGTTCACAGCCTTGTATGTTACAACTATAGTTTTTTGTCTCTTAAATAACACGTAAAGATTCCTGAGTGTCAGGAAATGTTATTTTCTATTTCCTTTGCCATAGTGTTATGACCGTGGAAGTACCAAGATCTTGATTATTTCTTTCTGTAAGTAGACTGTCTTGGATCTGCCTACAGATAGAGTCAATATTTACAATGTGTCTATTTAATGTTCTGGAGCACTTTTGACATTGAGACTGACTAAATCTGTTTATGGTGGCCTGTCTCCGTGTCGCAAAGGTCAGTGAGCTCTTCCATGCCCTTCGCAGAGAACTTGTGTCATGTGGTCTAGGCCCCCAGTCACTCCACTACCGTTTATGGCACCGTGCTGGTTAAAGAAACAGGGAAGGGAAGGAGTGTGTTCTTCCTGTGTGTGCGTGTGTGCGTGTGTGTGTGTGTGTGTGTGTGTGTGTGTGTGTGTGTGCGTGTGTGTGTGTTTGTCTGAAAAACGAGGAAGGAAAGTCCGTTTCAGGATTAGTCTTCTCTCATTCTGTTAAATTCTACATAACCAAAAGCATGACTGATATCATTTTTTCTTTCTTTTCTTTTCTTTTCTTGTTTACTTGTTGGTGTAGTCGACATCGCCGTTACTACTTGTGCTATTTTACAGTTGTGGCAGTCCAACAGAAGCAAAATTATAGCGTTTTGAGAATAAGGTTCCACTACCATAGGATACGGGCTGTATTTATGGTGTGTGGAAGCAATCCTTATGGTGTGTTTAAGTAGAAATCGTTGACGCTGGCAAATGATTCGAAATTTGCGCATGTTCAACCTTTTGGTAGTTCTCTATTCATTATATGAATAATCTAGTTCCCAGTCATGGTATAGGGTCATGCACCCACACAATAATCGTTTTAGCGTCTGTGGTTCATAGCACCACGAACAATTTTGAAACACACACCACAGTTGGTTTATTCGGTTAAATGTATAGCCTGCACAATCTTTTAGAAGCTCATCGGAGTTGTGGGGCAGGTTTTATAGCTTTATAGCTTCTCCTCACCCCTTCTCACTAATAGATGCGGGAGTAGACAAACGCACAAATTGAAGGTCAAGTATGGGCTATGGCCTATACAGCCCTAGTTTTTGAGTGCCGGACTTCATGGAAAACATCGAATTGGCAGAAAAGATCGTGGAAAAAAAGAAACGTTCGTTTTTCCAGCGAATCACTTGTGTAATAGACTATACAGTCTGTGTTCAGATGCAGGTCTTTTGGAAAGGTATAGCCAGTGATATGTCCTGGCCACACAGTCACAACGGAAATCATTGGTGCCTTGAAACACGGGACGATCATACGTGTAGGCTACTGAGTTTTCGTTTAGACCGTCATTAGATTACTTTAGAAATATGATGCTGTTTCTTTGGTAGTTGTGTGGGTCTTCCTCTATTTAAGTGACATGTAATAATATACTATAATTGTATTTGTCTCGTGCGTCAGGTTCAACGCCAGACTCGGACAATGGCTTAATTTACCTGTGAAAACATGGATAAAGCATTTGCCCATTTTGCTGGCCAATCATCAAAGGCATGTCCTATTTGTCCTTTAAGTTTACTTGGAAGCTATTTCTGGTTCAAAGGTGTCTTTGAAACATGAATACAAATTATGTTTTTAATTTCCAAAATATTTTTCCCCAGTTGCAAATAAAATAATATATACCTGATTATACTACATAAAATTAATGGTAGAAAAGAATACGTTCATTGATGTAATATTGGGCACATCTCATTGTTTGGTCAAAATAGTTAAACTGCAAAAATTTGCCTACGTTATTTGAGGAATAGAAAAATGTAAAGGGGTAAGAAATGCATTCTTCATTTTTTATTTTTGTGCCTTCACATAATATTTGTTGATGGCCCTATTTAACACCAGGTCAGAACGTTATTACGAAATTCTGTTAATTCAATATGTAGCTCTTATCTATATGAGCATAGTTGCTGTCAATTTAAGACATTCAAAGGCAAATTACACGGTTCTTTTTGTGATGAAGTTGCATGTTCAAGCTAAATCCAGTCATAATAGTCTCGAAGTAAGAATCTTGCTGATTTATAGACGTCACAATGTCGCATATTAAGTGGAACCCCAATAGAAACCTGGCATTGGCTTTCAAAGAATTCAGAAGTAATTTTTCTACAACACCCCAATCCGTGAGCGTATTGTGGGTCACCAACAAACACAACAAAACTTGCACATAGTCTACAATATCTTATATCTACGCAATTCGTATTTATTTCGTCTACCATTGGATTTCTACAGCCAGACTCATCGATCTTGACGGTTAGCCAAAAGCTAACACATAAAATAAATGTTTCAGTCAAAGCCCTCATTTTTGAAAATAGTAGCTACCATGAGTTATTGTACTAATGTATTGGAGCTCCAAGAGGAGTTTAATTTCGAGTTTCTCTGCCTATAGTTTATCAGTTTTCATGCTCCTTCTGAGTTGATATGAAGAATACACCCTGGAGAGCCACTTTTACAACATTATTGTATCCTTATCTTGTAACCTATACTTGCTCATAGTGCAAATGGTTCACGCTAGGTGCATTCAAGACCTCAGTAAAAACAAGGGCCTTTCTTGTTGCTTGCAACTGTTCGCAGCTCATACAACCAAGTTTAACTGCCCGACTTACATCCAATTAAATTTATCTAGGCCATGAGGGGACAGTAATATGATTACACACGCTAGCCACATTTAGCCCTGACTTCAGACCAGTTTAATATGAAGCAGCACTCAACATAGCTGTGGCACTCCGGTCGTACTGATTCGACGTCTAAGGTCCTGCATTTTTGCGCCAGTCTGAGATGGCTGTATGCAAGCCGAGCCTTCGGATGCTAAAATGGTCATCACCGACTCCATTGTCACCGTTGAAAAGCATTTATTCTGTAGGACTTATAACATACAGCATTAATGCAGTTTGATGACATATTAAATGCAACACCGCATTTACATGTAATCAAAATATAAATTTATAGCCACCAGTATTTTTTGGTCCGTATTTATTTTTTATTTTTTTCTAAACAAGAGAATTACACCCAGGATTGTAATTATGGTTGTAGGTAGGTTGCAATACCTTGGATTCCCCAGACACAGTCGTAAAGCTTGCACTCTCTTAACGGTGATGTTTAGGCATAGAATTGCAAATATTTACAACACGCAGCGAGATGTTCACAGGACTCGAAAGAACACTAGCTATTAGGTGGACAGAGACCTGTATTTTAAAATACATTTTGAGCCGCATGAAGTAGGGACTCTGCTCGGAACCACAATTTCAGGAACCCAATAGTATTTCTTTTACTTTATTACAAATGAAAAAACGCAAACTCACCCAGCTGTTTTAGGAGCACATTATGAGATGCTAACTGTGACTGAGTCTCCAAGATGAATAAACACATGATAAACCTTATCCCTAAAGTGATAGCCTGCAGTGAGCTCAGACTAAAGATTAGGCGAGTCAAAATCGTCCAGGACTTTAGATGGAACTCTACTTTGACTTTCAGAGTAGAATATGTTACATTACGTTTTGTAATTATGGGTACCATTTCCATGGATTCCACCTCTTCAACGTGAAAGGTTGTTTTTTTTGTCACGAACGTTGGTAAATGGAGTCTGCAGTTCTCAATGGGGCGCGTGCATTTTTGGTGTACAGCCAAAAGATGAGGAAAAGTTTTTTGAACACGTTTTGTAAAACATTCAGACTTAAGCTATTCTAGCTGACCCTTTCACTGTTGCAGAGTGTACAGATGATTCATATTCTGATGTAAAGTTGTGTAGTTGATTGTTTGTAGTTGTCATTTTGATTGAATCTGTCTAACGACAGTAGCCTACCCACCATTTTTTGTTAGGAACCTGCAAAGTACAAGAGTCAAAGTTATAATTTGATAGAAATCCCCATTTTAAAATACAGTAAACACATTATTTGAACACAAAGCAGTCTCCAAATGTTAAAGGCGTTTTCAGGCCCTAAACACGCATTTTATGCCCCCTCACCAGCCCCACGCGCTATTTGTTCCACTTGAATTATTAAATAGGCTATATATATATATATATATATATATATATATACATATAAAAACCATATTTTTAACTTCTGAAAAATGCACCATGCTAAATGAAACACAATTCGGAAAGACCTATTATGATAAATAACACACAAATACATTGCAATCAATCCAAGCATGCTAGCTGTGCGTTTTGTTATGATTGGATCTGAGGCTACTACCAAATTCATTAGTTAAGTTAATTAAAATAGACAGATTTTGTAATGCAATAGGCTGTAGCCCAGTCTATAGCCCCCATTCAATATCTAAAAGCAGTCGGTTTTATATACCCTGACTTATATCCTTCTTTTTGAAACATTAGCCTACAGCCGTGAATCGACACAACAATGCGCACACTAGTTCAAACTCATGCGTCATATGGTCGTCTACATTTGTCCAACATCAGTGCACTCTATTCAAAGCTAAATTCGAATATTTACACAACCCTTTAAAAATTATACCTTGAGGTTTGATACTGAAGTTTCATAGGGTCAAGATTTTACAAGGTTGCGCTGTCAATTCTTAGGTTTAAGGGAAACAATCTTGTTAACCTTTTTCCTAATTCGAAGTTCTCCTTTCCCCCCTCATTCTCTTTATTGTTTTCTATAGTACAAAGGGGTTTTGCTTTTTCTACTGCCATTCGCAGTTTTATGGTAGACACTGGGAGGATTTTTAGTGGTCAAATTCAAGTGCTGTGTCTGGGCAGCTGTCTGCTTTCTTTGTACTTGGATGCAAGCATCATGTACGTCAACCTTTTATCCGTTGAAAGGAGCAGTAAACAAACTAAAGTCATAGCCACCTACGTCTCGTCAAAATGCATTGGTTTAGTATATTTCAATAGCTCATGAAAGATTTGCTGTGGGTTTTCAGAATTTTGCGTCAACACAGTAGGCTACTGACTATGCACTATATTGAGGATAGGCTACAGACGCAGAAGTTATTTTTGGGCACTGCATCATGAAAAATATATTTGATATACTAAAATTGAGGCCTATCTTTTAAAACACAATACGTCTTTTGTAGATTATAGTTGAAGATGTAGGCCTACAGTTTACTATGACACCGGAAAAAAGCACGCAAATGCATCTATTTCTCAACAAAGGTATTTTATTAAATATTTGCTAAACAAAACTTACACGTGTATAGAGTGCACAAAAATAGGTTATTCAAGTTTCAAGAATCAGACATATCCTATTTGTTCTACCAATATTTTATTTAATATCCTAAAATTCAAGACATTATGTTTTCAAACATACATTGTAGTCGAAATGAATGAACTATTGGGTAGGAAAATCGCCAAAAACAAGACTAACGAGATCTACAGGCCTACCTAACGCTATGTTGAGCTAGCCATCTTTAGTTTCACGTTCAGCCACCCCAAAATAAAAGCAGTTTCACATCGCCAAACGTTGTTCAGACATTTTATGATGTTATAGATACATCATTAACTTTGACAGTATTATATAACATATTGATTTGCATACCTTACGCGAGCAATACCCGCATACAATGTGTGGGTATTTTCTTAAAATGTGTGTATAACTTTCTGCATTACATTTCGAGAGTATCATCGTCAAAAGGTCGTCTGTGCGGTTACTTGAGTTCTGATTGGACTTTCGGTGTGTAGGCTCTGTTCCTCACGGTCTCCGTCATGATCCAAGTCGAAGGCGAATAGGAGTGGGCTGAAGCAGAGTATATGGTGTTCAGTATATGGTAGATCCTTTGTTAACGTCACCCTTTACTGTAGCACAAAACACGTTTTCGATCATGCATTAGACAGAGTACGCTAAAGTGTATTGTAATGAAGATAGGTATCGTTTGTGCATTTTCATAAGCTGCAAATGTCAGGTCTATGCCGTGAATATTCAATCATAATGGACAGTAAAATACGTATGATATATTCAGGTTAGTTTGAGAATGTCCTTCAGTAAAAGCCTCCTCGACAAGCATCGGACCAGAACACGGTCAACACACATCTGGAAGCAGTTCAATATATTTTAGTCCACAGTCTTCAATATTGAGGTGTAACCTATTTGAGTTCTCCTCAAGTGTGGTCCTGGGATCCTACTCTCATTACAAAAGGAAGAATAAGTGAATAAGCGCTTTATTTGCGTATCCATGCACATGTACGATTTGTTTCCCAGCTTTACATTAGGCTAGATGAAAGATAATGAAGTTCATAGTACTATGTGAAGAAAAGTATTCAAATAAAATGACATTGCCGTTATCTGCCCTGGGCTCTTGACTTAGATTATTGTTAACTAGAGGGCCGATGCTTTTTTTTGTAATGCGGTTTTCGTAGTCAATCTAGAAATATTATTAGTACCAGACTGCAAAATTGTTGAGTAAAGTACTACTAATAAGACTACTATTATTATTATTTAGTAGTAGAAATCATATATAAAATACATTTTATAAGGATAACAGTCGCACCACAATCAAAATAATGTTATAGATCATTATAATAATAAACAAACATCTTACCTGTGTAAAGATGTATACAATTTACAGTAGGCCACTCTATGGTGAAGCCTATTAGAGGCAGATGCTTATGCTATGCTATGCTAGTGCTAACCATATAGTGGAAGTAAATACATAAGGTTCTCTTTGTAATTGCCAATGGCATAAGCCAACAAACAGGAATCTGTTATTAGTTTTCTTAGTGCTCCTGTGGTGTTTTGAAAATTAATCGTTTGAACCTCCTAGATCTTACCTAAGCGAACCACTCCTACACATCCAAGTGTTCCAAATTGATATATGACAATATCTACTTTCGATCACGTGTCTCGGGGCGACTTAGACGGATTGCGCGTCATCTCGCCTTCCCAAATTTTCTCCTTCTGCAGTTCGAATCCAAAACATCTATCTATAGTACGGAGTACGAGGGAAAGATGTTTAACTCGGTGAATCTGGGCAACTTCTGCTCCCAGACGCGCAAAGACCGGACATCCGAATTTGGGGACAGAACAGGCTGCGCCTCGAACATCTACCTCCCCAGCTGCACCTACTACGTCCCTGAATTTTCTGCCGTCTCGTCTTTTCTTCCACAGGCCCCGTCGCGGCAAATAAGCTACCCATATTCCACAAATCTGTCACAAGTACAACCGGTGCGGGAAGTTTCCTACGGATTGGACCCCTCCAGTAAATGGCACCATAGAAGCAATTATGCTCCATGCTATTCAGGAGAAGATCTGGTGCACAGGGATTGCCTTCCGCCATCCACCATGACAGAAATGCTTATGAAAAACGAGAGTGTGTACAGCCACCACCACCACCATCCGAGCTCCAATCACCCCTCGACAGGATTTTACTCCGGCGTGGGGAAAAACAACGTCCTCCCTCAAGGGTTCGATCGCTTTTTTGAAACAGCATATTGCAGCACGGACAATCAGTCAGACAATTGTTTACAAAAAGGCGAAGTGAACAAGCTTGAGAGCGAGTCCCAGCAGCACACCGCCCTACCAGGCACCCAAGATCAGGAGAAGGACGCCGAAGATGAGGAGGAACATACAAATTCAGGCTCATGTACTTCTACAGCCACCAAGGAAGGAAACACTAGCAAGAACAGCCACTCGAGTAGGTACCGAAGCTGTAAATGGGGAAAGGTTAGGGGACTAGCCCGGTGTTTTGTCGGTCAGATTTTATGTGGAGTTTTATAAGCATTCAAAGGATTTTATTATAACCTACAAAGCTCTTTCTTCCAACGAGAAGAATTTTTACGATGGGAAAGCGCTTTGAAAAAAAGGGATGTTATACACAGACGCTTCTATCGTGGAGTCTGTGAAATTTTAAGAGCGCGCTATTGTGACAAATGCTAACTTTGATCATGAACTTGCGTTGGGCATTTTAAGGGATTTTCTCGTTGGGCTGTCGAGAGTAAAAACCAATTGGGCAGAACATTGCTTTTGGCGTCATGTGAATTTTCTTTTAGCACTATAGCTATGCCCACTTTAAGACATACTGTGAGATCAAACACTTTTTGGTGGTTTAGTGCCTATCTACACATATATCTATATATGTATAATAAAGTGTGCATGTGTGTGTGTGTGTGTGTGTGTGTTACTGTGTGTGTGTGTCGATATATCTGTAGCCTATCTCTTTTTGCCTGTTCATGTACGTCTCTCTGTCTACATAACCTGTAGCATATCAATTCATCTAAAGGTAAGTATCAATAACTATTGCGTTTACTTCAGAGTCAAATATCCTACGTACATACCTGCCTAGACGAATCAGCCTTAAAACACCCTGTGTTATGGTCTATATATGGAGTATTCATGAATCAGGCGGTAAGTGTTATTTGCGAAGTGAAAAACCCTGATGTCAAAACCAGTGCTTTGAGTCATAAGTATCCATTGTCAAATTGAGCTCCAAAATCATCGTGACATACAATTTTCCTCGAATTTTAAAGTTTGGTCAAATTGCAGTCAATTCCATACTAGATCCGTAGGCCCATTGATACTCTCAGGCCCTATTGATGCCAATGAAACTGCGTAATGTTGCCTAATAATGCTTCACGACTAGAAAAGGATTATCGACTGTAGTCTAATTCTTTCATCGTCTCATGTTCTTTAAAAAAACATGATTGGTTGTTGATATCTAAAACCAATGTGGGCTATACGAGACTCCAAGTATCAATGAATTACATCTCATGTAAACATTATTCCGTTCTTTTCATCCTCCAATCAAGTTTTTGAGATGAATCATTTGTCACAAATAAATCTAACACAACCTGTGGGGATGTACTGTTTTGTTATTTTATGTATGTGACAGATAAACACGTACTTACATCACGTAAGGTGATATTCTTCGCTTCGTGGTTGGAACATTTAACACTCGTTATAGCTGATTTATTTGGTAGCCTACGTGCAAAAGTGTAGAACAGTGGCTAAAAGTATATAGTCGGAACTCAATAACGTTTCCATAACGTACATTAACCCATAAATAGCATCATCATGTTGGCAAACTAAAGCTAATGAATTTTATGATGCAAATTAACTGATTGTGGCTCTTCCTTTGTGACAGATTCAGGTACCCCTCGTACAAGGAAGAAGAGGTGTCCATACTCAAAATTTCAGATTCGCGAATTGGAGCGGGAATTTTTCTTTAATGTTTACATCAATAAGGAGAAACGACTGCAGCTTTCCCGGATGCTGAATCTTACTGACCGACAGGTTAAAATATGGTTTCAGAATCGAAGAATGAAAGAAAAAAAATTAAGCCGAGATCGCCTGCAATATTTTTCTGGAAACCCTCTTTTGTGAACAGACCGCTCACGTCAAAATTCGTCCTAATAAAAGACACTCCGTTCCCATAGAGTTCTCAACATGGCTGACAACAAAGTCAAGTTATTTGTACAAATTATGGCTATTGCAAACAAAATGTTACAAGCTGAGCCTGTTTGTATTTCAAACATTGGGTGGTAGAAGTCTACAGGCTACTTCGCCATTTGCCTGTAGCCACACGGAACTTATATTTCATACAGGCTTACGAATGAGTAGGATAATCATGTATATGTTGTTTTCGACTATTATAATTTGCATCTATTTATCAGATTCTTAATTGTGTTCTTTGGATATTGTAGGTGACAGGTCATGGGTGGGTCTATTCTTTGAACATTCTATAAAATGTTACAATCTGAAAGCCATAATATAGGCAATCTGAAATGTTCTGGTTCTTGTATAGCCTAGTGTACCAGTAGCTTATTCTCTTTTCAGACAGAGTAGCCTTGAGCCCACATTTCAACATCGAAAACTGTGACCTGTTAAACCTGTAAAAATGTATTTCTTGTACAGACTATGCAATGTGCATTCTTGACTGTAAATATGTTAAGTTTCAATCTTCTTTACCCTTTCCCGCTGCTATTTTCTGTACACTGCCCAAACAACTTTATTAGCTTTAATGTCAACACTCTTTTAAATTATTCGCTTATAATGTGGTGTTTTGTTCTTTAAAAGATGACGGTGATGTTGGGCCTGTTTATCGTTAATATAAAATTACTGAAATAAAGCGAAATAATCAACAAACTATGGTGACGGTTTTCTGAATGCCCTAATGAACTGAATGAATTGAACCAGCCAACAGGTATTTTTGACTACACCATTTGGGAATTTAGGGAGTGGGCCTGCGTGCGTCAGCCTGTACCTAGACCATTGATTTGCTTTAATTGGGAGACTTCATTTGGATCATATTTGACACGTAAAATTTGAGTGCTAGATGGTGGAATTATCAACTGTATTTTGCATAAATATTGAGCTAAAGTTTGGATAATGGAATACATGCACTTACATTGCACAGCCAATGTTCGGACCAAAAAACTCGACGAGTGCTCGTATGAGTATTGGTAAGCACACAAGCTAAAAACTACATCTCAGACACGCACAGAAAAGGAGGGACATGATAACCTGCTTAGTGCCCACTAAATGGAATCGCTGCTCTTGTAGTCTAGACACTGCCATAAAGTCAGAGGCACTAAATGGCTATTTTGTCTCTTAATTGCACCGTCTGTTCTGGTGGAATGGTGTTCACTTCCGCAGTAAATAGTAAACAAGCAAGACTGTCCGAACAGAAAACTTGGCAAGAGGTTTCAACATGAACTCGGGCCTGTGCACAACGTCAACCACCCAACCCCCTCACATATAGTAAAGCCTTCAGCTCCCCGTTCTCATGTAGACTTACAATAGCGTATTGGAGATCTAAGTCAAAGCTGTCCACACGCATCATTTAGACGCTTTCCAAATTCCAAATTAACCATTTTTACAGTAATTGTTGACTAATTGGACCAGGTGGTCTGAATATAATATGGTAAAGGAGAAGGAAATGGTCCAGTCACTCTCTCTCTCTCTCTCTCTCTCTCTCTCTCTCTCTCTCTCTTTCTCTTTTAATGCGTTTTTGTCCGTTTCTGTCGACATGTGTGCATGTAGATTGCACGTGTGTGAATTAAGTACAATTTATAATTAAATGTAGCCTAGTCTTTGAACTTCAATAATGTCAAGGCCTTCACCTTTAACCCTCTGCAATAAAGTGGAATCAAGGAGCCCCTTTAGCCCGGAAATGTGTGCAGGAGGGAAATGAACCAATGAGAGTGAGTGGGAACAGAAAAAGGAATGTGTAGAGAGCCCAACTTTGACCCCTCGCATTAAACTACAGCAGGTAACTTTGCCAGCCTTAGCACGCCCAGTAAATACACTTTATTGTCCCAGTAAAATGTATATGTTTTCATGCATGAGACGGTTTCTAACATGTTCGCTTGAGCTTTCCCAGATATTTTTCTAAGGCTAAGCAATATGCTCAGTGGCGAATATCTGTTTGCCTACAATACAATAGCTTTATGAGTAAAGTTTGTGATTTCGTTGTTGTGTTCGTCCGCGTCTTTATTACAGGTCTACAGTTTGTATATGCGTGTTAATAGCATGCGCGTGGGGAGGGGGCGCGTTCATTTGTGTCTGCCAGAGCAAATTTTGACAAACTGTGGATGCGAATGTGTGTGTATGGCCACCATGCCTCCATGATTGTAAGCCGCAGCTTCCAGTCTATACGAAAGAAGGGTGTGCTGTGACAGGGGGAGGGATATGTGCACAGCGGAGATCAAGGACTTGTCTTGTCACACCCGACAACCTTGGCCCTGGAGGATGACGTGAGAGATTTGTTGGACTTTTTCTGCCACACAACGTCAACATCCTCGAGATGCTTCTGAAACTGCCTCTCTGTCAACCACAAGGGGGGCTAGGATACTCCCCGATTCTATTTCACACCAGGGATAGAAATGTGTGTCGTCTGTTTGTATACAGTTTCATTAGTATTTATGCCGTAATTTAGTCTGTCTTCTGGGTTAACAATCATATGTTTTTGTTGGCAAAAGGGTTGCTCGTTGAATAACCAGCCTACGCTGCAAATGCATGTTCAAACAACCTGTATTTGGACCGTGGCCGTTTTCATACACAAATTGAAATGCCTGCATGAAGGAGATGAATGTGAGAAGATACATGGTGTGTTATAAGGTGATTCAAATGTAAGGACGACCAAATTGAATCAAATTAGCTTGTTATGGTATTTTTTATTTTATTAGAGTTGTGATCGACATTGTAGTATGATTCATGTAATTGTTGTTGTCGTTGTTATTGTTGCTGCCAACTATGTTAAGCTAACTTAATGTAGGTCTGTAAGTCTGACAAGCTAATTCACTTTCATGTCAATTATTAGTTACGTAAGCAGGCAATAGTAGTTGTACATTCTGTTTCAGTAATTCTGAAAGATGTTTCGCAACTTTTGCTGTAAACCCTGCTATTACGCAGAAACCATTCAACAGAACATCCCGTGCAAACCTCTAAATGAATAGTCTATGTAAATGTAGCAGTGAAATAAAAAAAAGGCTTGCAAATATAATATGTTGTGGATCCTTCTTCAAAGTATTGCTAGATTATATATGTATGTCAATTGAAATGTCTCATTCATACAGTAGGGAAGCCTATCAGGCCCATTTCACAAACGACATGGCTGGGCAAATTAGTGGGATGACACTAGCTCACTGAACTGTCACAAACCTACCATCATTTCTAAAGATGTGACAAATCACTGTAAACACAAATAATAAAATGCTTACCAGTCGTATTACTTATGAATGGAACATATCATGTTTGGGTGTGATGTAAAGCTTTAAATTCGGGGAAAGTAGCAAGTCTTTTGTGCGATCCTACGTGAAGAAGTTAACATGATACTGATGTTCTTTGCTTTATTTCCATTTTCTGATTTGTATTTGCCTTAAAGACGTAACATGCTGCAATCATAAATTCACAATTGTCTATGGCGTACTTGGCGGCCTGCAACAGAGGGCACATGGCTGAACCTTATTGCATCAACCCCGAGAGACATTTAAGAGACTGCAGTGAACAGAATTGTCGGTTTCCTCATCCAAGAGTCGTTGATTCAACACTGTGGTTGGTAAATGGTTTAAATATTCTTATGATCTATGTGTCTCAAAGGGTCCAGGCTTCGATGAGTCACGTGAAGGTGTGGCAGGAAATTGGACTGCATTAGATTCATACGAACTTGAGATCTCTTCACAAATAGCAAATACTGACAAGTCATTTGAGTCAGATCAAGATCTTGTTTCCAAGCCATAATTGTTTCCAAGTTGTCCAGTATTCCCTTCTGTGTACCCGCTTCCCGTGTGTGTGTCAATATTGTCCTCTTAAAACGATATTCTGCCGTCTGACAAAACATTTGCTATTATCTCTGACCGTATCATGATATAAAAAAATAGTACAAAACACTGTTGCTATGGATGAACTTTAATGGTTTTGCTTCCCTGTATTTCCAAAACACAACACTGAACATGATATTCGAAACAACGTCAACAATTCTATGTGAGACATTACTGAGGAACACAATGTTGGATCATTCATTGCACACGTTGATTCAACACAAATGTATGCCGTTGTTTACACGTACAGACACACAAACATTTGGCAAACGTTCGCTTTTAAAATTCGTATGCTCAAATGTCTTTTTATAATACGCAGAAAGTGTGTTGTGCACGACAGCATTTTACAACAGGACCTACTCGCTAGGACATCCTGCAGATCATAATAACTTTTTTTTCCAATCCACTGGACAGAGATCTCATTGGTTACGTATGTCAGCAAAATATGCCAAGCTTGAAATAATACTGAATATAAATCTATGTCCGTCAATTTTATTTAAAAAATAAATACATTTTCATACAGTGTTGATCATTTGAAATCCACAAACCAATGGCTCTAAATTGTACTATGACATCATTAAATATATTTTAACTCCTACGAAATGTATGAGGAAATTAAAACAGTCTTGATTCTGAATGGAATGTGCAATAGGTACGGTTGTAAGGACAGTCTATATTTGTTTTTAAGACAAAACACCATATAGTTTATACACCGAGCGTAAATTTGGCCATACAAGAAGGTATTTGGGTCTTTCCGATGTAGATTATATTTTTAACAAGGATATTCTTGTTGTTTTATTTCCAATGAGCAGGTTTCTTACTTAAAGTTGTATTCTAGCTTGGTCTTTTAGGTTCCATGTGTGCCATAAACCCGGCATGCTTGGGCCCAGTACAGCTATTTGCATCGTTAGCTGTTAAAACCGGTCCTTTGTGGTCTACTGAGCGGCTATTTAGATAGTATTTACGACTGGTCTATATTCCTATTGCTAAAACTCGTGGAACACATTTTCTAGATAAAAATAGAGAAGGTTAGTGTGGGTATACTAATAATATTCAACGTTTTCAGGAGATGAAGAATAACTAACGCTCTTAGTTTTTCCCCACAAACAGAGACGCGGTGGGCTATCAGTCGGCATCATGTTAAAAGACCTTCCATAGGGAGACGGTCAACCGTCTTGTTAACCTGCAATCTGCTTAGAAATAGGCAATGATCTTGCAAAGCCAAAAACAGTAGGTTAGTCTCTTTGTCTAATGATATTCGGAAATATTTTTCTGTGAATTACTGACACATCAATTATTTACCCTGCATCATGGCTATTTAGGGTATACGTGTTATTAAACTCAGCAAAAAAGTCAAGATTCGCTATGTTTAAAGTTAATAATTTATCTTGTTGTTTTAAAGTATTAACAGGTATAGTTAGCAAAGGCCTGATGCAATTTTTGAAATTCCTGTTCAGAATGAAACGAAGCAAATATGCCATATACTGAAATGTATTTGACAAAGATACACCATCTTGCAGCAGATGTTGATATTATTTTTAAAAGAGAAAACGAGGCTATCTATTAATCCGCTTTGCGTTTAACACGCTCTTCAATTAATACAATTGAAAAAGGACATCAAAATGCTCACATGTACTGTCATTCCTTCCTCTAGGTTAGGCTAGGTTAGGCTAGGTAATGTTAATTGTTTAACCTCAGCCTAAACGCAACATGTTCAAAAATCATAAGGATATGTCCATCCTCTCTTTCATCACAACATATATGCTAATAATCCACAGCAAAGCATGGGCAATTTATACTCATCTATACAGTTAAAGCACATAGCCCCACTGAGTTTTTATTAGTTCGACTAGAGTCTAGCAACATGCCTGCAAAATCCTTCACATCTCTTTGTTCTTTTGCTTGTCTGCATGCTGTCTTTGCGTCCACCTTTCGGCTAGATGGCGCCCTTGCTCCACGCAAAATCTCATTTGACTACCAACTTGACCGCGTTGACGTCAGCGTAGTCTGGAGCATCAAGGCCACTTCCACATTGCGATTGGTCTGAAAATCACATGACATGGATCCTAGCATCCATAATTATGTTACTGATATTTTTGCCCCCCAAAAGATGTCAGCGTCCTACTGTCCTTATTCTCCTCGACCAAGCCGATGTCACTGGAACAAAAAAGAACTGTAATAGCAATTTAAAAATGGCATGTCCGAATAACATAACAGCAGGTAACTTCCTTATGGATTCCTTGATGGGAGGATCATCTTCTTACAGAGGTGAAGGCTGTTCTGGAAACCCTGGAATGTACATTCAAACGGCTGCTGACTATGGATGTTCAGTAATGAGAAATATTGGAAAAGTTGGACAGTCCCTCGTCAAAATAGATGACGTTCCTTTGGGAAGTGTCACTCTTAGTGCATACCAAGATGCGCCTTACCTGTCTCAAGTGGATACTATGGGTGAGGGGTCCAAAACTGGTATAAACGAGCAACCTGTTGCCCGATGTTTACATCCTTGCTCGTTTCCAGCGGGGAACGTCAAAGAGGAGGCGTTTTGTTGTCTTTATAGTGACAGTGGCACGGCCGAAGAGGTGACCGAGTCGGCAACTTACATCCGGCTTGGAGACAATAGCAGCCAGTCTGACCAAACCGTTGTCTCGTCACCCGAGTGCTTCCAAACAACTCAAGTGTACAACCGAGAGAGGCTACATTTCGCTTCAGACTTTGCTTTGGTCCAACCAACAACATCTGTTGTGTCGACAACTAAATCAACGGAATGTATCGGTAAACCGAGCTACGGCGCTAAACTCCTGGCCTCGAAGGGCGAAGATCAAGAACAGAGAAATGTCAGCAAGGAGGAGAAGGCCAAGACTGACAGTTGTTCTGATAACTCCGACGAGGATTTTAAAGGTAAACCCCAAAAGCACCCCTCTCTCTCTCTTTCTCTCTCTCTCTTCCTCTCTCTCTCTCTCTCTCTCTCTCTCTCTCTCCCTTTCTCTCTCCCTCTCTCTCTCTCGCTCTGTCTTTCTGTCTGTCTGTCTGTCTGTCTGTATCTCTCTCTCACACACACACTCTCTCTCACGCTCACACACACATACACACACACTCACTTCTTCTCTTTTACCTTCACACACAAGACATTGACTCGTGTAATTGTTTTAAAGATATTCTTTATAACACACGACTCTTTCACTCCACAATAATGTTTTATTGCAACAAAATGGAAACCTTCAAATTGCGCAAAATTGTGTTGAGTAAAGTAATATATCATTAAATACTTATTAATACTAAGACTACTATTGACTTCTATTTTCCACTCTGATAAATTGGGCAAGTCCTAACATACATACGAGTAAGCATTGCTTAGCAGGGAGTTATAGTACCCGTGGCATTTAACACCTTTCTATTAATGTGAGATGGGCAGTTATCATTGAAATAAACACTCTCACACACTGTAGTGCTCACATATTGCGTAGACACGCACACACACACACACACACACACACACTCACACACACAAACACACATGAACAGACCCCCGCACACATATGTACACAGTGGGTTGAACTGTGCAAAGAGTAGTGGGATAAGCATTGATTGAAAATCATCCTTATTTTTTGCACAATTCAGAAAATGTATGCTCTATATATCATAATACGGGTAATTCCACGTAGCATTTACTGTACTACGTACATTTAGGACGCAAATGCAGCTAGAGTTACATTCAGAAAGGCCCTCATTATATAAGTTTAAGTTCACACATCTTTTGTTTAGTAAACGAAATTACACATCTTTTTTGTAATGAGGGAAACGAAGGGAAACGACTTTTACTGTGCTTATTTTGCTATTCATTTTATATTTAACCGCAATGGCCAAATGGTCGATGGGTTCCTTATCATTTAGTTGTACATTTCAAATGTGTAATGTATATAAATTATATATTATGTTTAATTATTATTATCTCATGTTTAAATTAAACTAAAACTAATGCATGTTCAAATCTAGAAGTTAAACATTCCCTTTGCAAGTTATTATGATTTTATTAACTACATTGATACGAATAATATAATTTTAAAAAATAACGTTCTAAACATCAATGTGATACAGAGGAATGTGATTTTTGGCTATTTGTATTGATTTCACCACGGTTTCGGATGATAAGGCTTCTCCACGGTAACCAACTCGGTCTATTGTTTTTGTTGTTGTCTAATCATCAAATTATTAGCCAAGGCTACTCATTTTGAAAGATTGTACCCTATGGAGGTTCCCTATGTCAGAGTCGTCCAAAACATTGTGGAACGTTAAATAATTTTAAATTAGCCTGTTTCATTTCCTCACTGTTTTGTGTCGGCTGCAAACCGAGTGTTCTTTTTTCAGATACAATTGCCAATAACATCTCTGAAACTTTCAATTCTGGATTTTTTCTTCGTATTTTTATATTTTGTTGCATATTGTGAACATTCTGATAATGTTGTCGGACCTAAGCGAATAGTGTACACCTTATTGAATTGCATGCGGCCTATACAGCCTTAGTCTTTAAGTTGCCTTGGTTTCGGAGCTCGACTATAGACTGTAGGTGTTGCATAAGACTAACGTAAAAGTTAATAGGCTAGGTATTATATTTGGGTTGTAAGGGTTCATGGTCATTCATTTTAATGTTTTCAACTATCGAGTGCAGTTTTTCCCCATTAATATTTTAAGTGTAGTGAGCCTACTAGTTTAGGCATGAGTGTGCACGTTGGTGTGTGTGCACATCATTGAGTCTTCAAACCAAAACAGTTGCATTACGGCAGAACCAATGGAGGTTTGATCTGTGCCCAGAAGTTGTGTATAGCATACTTTGAACATGCACTGAACTTGAATAGTGCACTTCACGTTGTTAAAAAGAAAAAAAGAAATACAATTGTCCATTGCTTTTTCTCCCCGCAGAAGACTGCTCATTGGAAAACGCCACGGGAAACTGGCTTAAAGCCAAAAGTGGACGAAAGAAGAGATGTCCATACACAAAGCATCAAACGCTGGAGCTGGAGAAGGAGTTCTTGTTCAACATGTATTTGTCTCGCGAGCGCCGTCTGGAGATCAGCAAGAGTATCAATCTGACTGACAGGCAGGTCAAAATCTGGTTTCAGAACCGGAGGATGAAACTGAAGAAACTGAATAGGGAAAGTCGTGGTCGGGAGCTCACACCAGTCTTTAACTTCTCCTGAACCCTACAAATATTTCCAAACCATTACACACAAAAATTTAAATTCAGTCAAACGATATCTTGTAAAGACAAACGCAACATAACTCTGCAAACAATAGCCTACTTAAAACAAATACACACACAGTGTGCCTTCACATACAGAACAGGTTTGAAACAGTACCAAAAAGTGTTGGTTTTTTTGGTTAAGTATGTATTGACTAGTTCCTTGTGAACATTGTTGCATACTGGTTAATGATAACTGTTATGCCCCGGCCTTCGGGTCCATAGCTGAGCAAAGGTGATGGCCTAAATCTCAATTTGTTTAATTCAACTGTTGTCAGGAAAGAAGCAGGTGACCTCTGTTGAAATTTTGTGCACACGAATAATTTAATTGCCAAGTCTTTTTTGAGAAAGCCATTTCCATGCGATGTAATTTGCATGCACATCAGTATCTATCATTCTATGACTCCCGGAAGAAACGTCACAAAAAGAATAAAAATATGGGATTTGGGAAAGATATAAACTACAGTTTGTCCTTCAGCAGGTTGTATCCTCTTTGGCACTGCTGTTGAGAATGAAAGAGAGGGAGACTGTGGATGGCAGCGAGAGGGATCATGGCAGTTTTAATATAAGTGAAAGACCATAACGTTGATTTAAATATTATCCAGGTGACCACAGTAAGTCAAGGTCATAAAATTGTAATGTCAGGTTCGCACTGGAAAGCGTTGGGGGTGGTTTTTATGATCTGCAAATATAATGTGCTGCTGCAGTAAAAGATGCGTTTAAAGGTGTGTGGAGGAGGGCTAATCCACATAGTAGAACGACTGCAATGTGCTGGATTCACCGACTCGCTCCACGGGAAGCGGCAGCCCCTCGATTCAGGATAATGAGCTCATCCTCAACCAAGAAACGGAATGGATAATTCAACAACAACAAACAACAACAACCAACCCATGGATAAATACAACCACGAAGATGTCAGTGAATGAAAGGTAGGCAAATATCTAATGTTGATCGACAATCTGGATGGCATATCTGTTGATTGTTATTTCTTGGCATTCCTTCTAAGGATGCTTTGCATAATGAGACTGATGACATCAATTCAACTGATGTATCTGTTCCGAGACTAGCCTTTTTAGTAGCCTTTGGTCTTGTGGTTGCTGTTGGACTATGAGCCTATAGTCATGTCTTCTTAATTTGGGCTGATTGTGTCACAGCCGACTAAACATCAAGGCCTGTTTCATGGTTGCTTATAACATTCAATAATAGTTGAAGTTTTCTCTCTCATACATTTTCAGAATTGATTATAAACATGTCCATGTCTTGCTTTGGTAGTATACGAAATATTAAAGGGGTTATCATCAACAGAGGCGTTTTACCACCATGAGGAAAGTGGCACAAATGTAAATGTACGTGTTGTCATTTTGGATAGCCGTTGTGGTGTTGTGGTAATTCTTACGTTGATTTTCACATTTGCTGATTGCTTGTTCATCTTGTTGCTGATTACTTGTTCACGGATTACCCCGGTGCGCGCAGCTGAAGCGTGGTTTAGGTAGTTTCATGTTGTTGGGATTCGCTTCCTGGCTCGGCAACAAGAAACTGCCTTGATTACGTCAGTTCGTCTTCATCAAGGGCGACAATTTCCGTTAAATTACACCCCAGGCACTGAAGTCCCCGCAAATGGCATTGTAAATGAACTGTGCAGCTATAGACGAGACAGAGACGTTTTCCTTCTTAGCTGTTTTGTGGTGGACTGTAAAACGTCCTAAGGCTCTCAGAGGGAGAATAGGTTGTAAACTACATGGGGTAAACGTCTACCACTTAGTATTGCCTCTCATCTGCTTACTCTCTTCTGCATTTCCTTGTTTCAAATGAAATATTTGAGTGATTAGCATGTAAAAACTGGTGACAACAACCGTGGTTTGTAGATAATGGAGAGAAAGACTATCAAAATTCATGTCCAGAGGTGTTACATGTTTCAGATTTTCTCACCTAATCATACGCCTTATAAGTCCATACCAGTTACAAAACGCGTATTTTCAGGAGAGAATATCTAGATTGTTAAATCTAGTTTTTTTGTGATTGAATGAATGACATGTGATGCTATTAACAAAGAGTAAACCCATGTGAAAGTATACCGAAGCGTAAAATGTACATAGAGCGTCATGGAGATGCAAAAATAAGCTACATGGAGCGGATTCTTATCTTTTGTATCAATAATACTGACAGTATACGTACACATGAATAAGTGCGCCAGATCAACAAAATATTTTCCAAAGGGGTGCCAATATTGCCATTGGCAGGAGGGAAATACAAATACTGAATGTTATTGTACTTTGCACAATACTTTGCGACATACAGCAAATGTGTTGGTTTCGTTCTGAACGTGACTTAACAGACCTAGCAGAGCAATCACGATAGCTTCTGGTTTTCGTATACATGACTGTTGAGATCATGTCCTGTAAAATATATAGGGCCTATATATACTTTCGGTTCAACCTCCGTCATTTGGCATAACGTTTACTTTTAAGAGCATGCTCATTGTGATGGCCTATATTAAAGCAACAGTTCCCAATCGGGTATTTAGAGTTGAAATGGTGTTCACAATGTAGCCGGCTATTTTCCCTACCTTGATACAAGCTCTAGGCCTAAGTACTGTGCATGTGTGATTTGCTCGTATAGGTTTCATAGGATTGATAATTGCCACCTTCGCCATGATTGATCAAAAGTGTTTCGTTATGTGGACAACATTAATCGAAGAGAGCAGGTGTTTGTCACACGGCTCTTTTCTAACATTTGACAATATATATGTGTGATGTTTTTGTCGTTTTTGTTATCATAAACTACGTGTTTATATTGCACAGTCAAGTCTCATTTCTTCCGTGGGAGAACAGTGTTTATATTTGCTCGCCATTTTGCCTTGTTTTCTCAACCCCTCTCACCCACCCCCTTCTTTTGACGGCTGTGCCACTGGAGGAGACAGTCTGGAATCCAAAGTCACTTTCATTCAGCTTGGTGAATGGTGTTTTCTCTGGAATGCATCACTGACAAAGAGTTTACAGCACTGGAAACGGCCGCCACAAAACTAAGATTGCCCATGCTGAGATTACGCAAAGGGCCCTAAAACACAACAAGCGTAGGCATAAAATCTTTTGCCACCTTAGGAAATGTACTTTTGACCATCGTGTTTGTACACAATATTACCAAAACTCAATAATTTCAGCTGCATTCACATGTCGATATGTTGAATAGTGCATACTGTGGTACAGAATATTAAAATGGAAGTCCAGCTTTAGTTGGGGTAAATTCGAGTAAAAATGCTGAAACGTTTGAGATTTACCTTGTGTCCTCTACTTATCGGCCGACAGCAATGAATAGGCTTACTAGGCCATCATAAACGGAATAGCATAACCTTTGTCAAACCATTTTGAGGAACAGGTGCGGTATGAACGTAACGAGTGACGTTAACGTATTTTGAGAAAAAATGCAAATTTAGAGTTTGTTCTTTCAAAACCATCTTTCACTTAATTAGTGACGTATGCTTTAAAAATGTAGTATTTACTTACTTGCATTATATTGATATGCTGATACATGGGCCTAATGCAATATATATTGTGATTGATTTTGGAGCACAATATGGACCAGTTTTTATATATAGAATAAAACAATGCAGAGCCAAAAGCTTGTTCCGAGGCTCGTCTTTATTGTTCTAAAGGAAAACGAAGGGTGTCTTCCAAACAGACCAGACGATCAAAAACTAATTGTTGTAAATACATGTGCATGTCTACTAGTAGATTGGCATGCGTGACATGACATATAAGTGCACTTTAATAACCGACGTTTCGAGATTCAAGGTAATTCAGTAGCCTAAGTAATTGCACAAAGTTGGTCCAGTGACGATCATCTATTGTCGTTACAAGATAGGATGCACAACGAGAGAAATCAACGTAATAGATAGGTCTACACAGGTGTTCCTCTCATCCAATATTCTTCTCGTACAGACAACTGTTTCCAACTCCACGGCCTCAATATACTGAATCGGACGGTTATTATAATAGATATAGGCCGTTTTAACTCAAATGCCTAGCAAATTATTAGCCTTTTTACTTTTTCATCTTCTATTCCATCATATCCTCAAAGGTCGTTGTGTCGAATTATAGCAATACTCATCAACAACGATATTCACTAATCTGGTAATGATGTCATCCAATCTAACGCATTACACGTTTTCACCTTACCCTTTTACCTTTGGGTAACCAGGTTATATGGCATCGGTCACTGTGCAGCAGCCCCTTCGATCAGTTGCTTTGACGTTGCGCGTCACAAGTCCAAATTAAAGGCAGAAAAACAGAAAAACAAGAAATAACTACATGCACTTCGAGGAACGATGAACATGAAGTTTTTAGCTTGAATTCTCCATAATATAAAGAGTACTGGTCGTGTTTGCGATTCCATGGTCTAAAAACATGGATTTCTTAATCTAAATAACATGCATCTGATTTTCTCTCAACATTGACCGGTAGCGTTCTCGTCAGTGATATTATAGTTCTTTCAGCCCAAACCTGTTTAAACTAAACCAAAAACCTAAATATTTGACAGTTGGCTATTGTGGACATTCCTTTATTCCTTATAGGCTATTGCGTGTATATTTGAGGTGTCAATTCTAATGTAATGATTTGAATAATCCACCCTCGTTGCTCCATCGCTGTGGACACCAAGTCTAATTTTAAAACACGGAAAGAGAGATTGGTGTACAGTTTTGGGAAAACCTTTAGAGATAAATGAAAACCTCGAATGACTGGGTCTAGATTTGTTATTGGAAATATGAAACACGGAATATTTGAAAATCCGCTGCCTGCGGATTGAAAAAGGCCCAGCTAATATGTTTAGAGATAATACATCGGTATACCTAACCTTAGCAATAACCCTAGTCATTGACGTACTATTCCATCATTAAGTAAACTGCTAGGCCTAGGATACTTGTACGGACAACGTATTAAACTGTATTCGTATCGTCCTGCATGGTCCTTCAAAGTTAGTCAATAAATTAAACGTGTGTTTGTCAACCAGTTACACAGCTACATGTACATAAGGCTGTATGTATATGGTATCAGCAAGTCAAAGCATGGTCAACGGTTAAATATAAAGTGTGGCTTATGAAATATCTTTATAAAAGCACAGTAGCCTACAACAGATTAGATTTTTTTATTAGAGTAAAAAGAAATTACATAAAACATAGGATTGGAAGAA
This sequence comes from Plecoglossus altivelis, assembly GCA_036571765.1. Taxonomy (NCBI): domain Eukaryota; kingdom Metazoa; phylum Chordata; class Actinopteri; order Osmeriformes; family Plecoglossidae; genus Plecoglossus; species Plecoglossus altivelis. Next base: position 15,143,675 of record BROE01000021.1, on the reverse strand, counting down.
TACAGGACAAACTAGTGCAACATCAAGACATGACAAATGCATTTGCCTCATACAAGTAAAAACGTTATACTCTATAACTTGAAATAACGCTTATTTCAGTTGTTTATTTCAAACAGATGTAACGTCTGCTCATAAAGTGCAAGTGAAGCCTCTTGTGAAATCTTCTGAAACCTGACAGCATCTCAAAATAAATAAAAAGTAACCAGGCTGTGGGATATAATGAACTGAGAAAGCTACATGGAATGTTATATGTATATATATATGTTATATATGTATATATATGTTATATATATATTGGTCCTGAGACAAACGGAAATGGGTCGGACCTGTGTTTAGGGAGATCACCGTAGCCTATATTACTATACTTCACCTGTCTGACTCGGACATTTTCTGTCAAAGATCTGCATTAAGGACACATTTCAATCGCATGTTCAGATAAATGTGTTCCTAAAATCCCCAATCCGTAGAATTATGTCAATTTATAAATGCGTAAAGAGAGGGTGGCAACATGGCCCATGCCTTTGAATGTTTAGTCTACAATAGCAGTTTTAACATCAAATATATACAACCTTTTACAATATTCCATTATTGTTTACGGCAATACGTTCTGCTTACCCACAACGGGGTTCTCGCATAGCTGTTAAGACCCAAATCCTTTGGCAGAGTTTAAAATGTAATGGCTGATTTTAGAACTGACAGCAAGGAAGCTCAAAGTAACGCAAGGTAGCCTACGGCTAAGCACACAGGCCGAGTGAAAATATTTGCGATAAACTACTGCTGAAAAGTAAAAATAATAATAATAATAAAAACATTTTGTCTAAATGTGTTAAATTGAAACTTTCTTACAGAGAGTACTGCAAATAATGTATAGACTTAAAATATGTGTGAAATGCATCCAATAGTTTCCGAGTGGAAATCTAGACCACCTGACTAATCTTTCCAAAAATGTGTAAGGTTGTCTAATGTGTGTCTATCGAAGTAAACAGCATGCCGTGTTTATTTGGTTGCTTGTTCTGATGTCTAAACTTTGAAGCTAAACGTTTGCTAAAACGTGATTATATCAACATATCACAGGTAACCATAGCGAAGTAAACACATGATTGCAGACAAACCACTACTACTGCAAAGAGCACGATCAATGTCAATTCTCAACACCCAGTCGTCAACAGCGTTCCCATTTAATTCAACACTCATTTTATAGTTTAAGAAATGCAACTTGATATAAGCTTCTACGCCGAGATGGTGTGGATGGAATGCATACCTACTTGAGCGCTATTGTTATTTTGTTTTCTGAAACGAACCTTTATTGTCTGTCTCCTATCCAGTGTCAATGGAGTCCTCAATGTTCTTATTTGACGAGACTTCACTATCACAGTGTTAGTTTTATGTTGAGCTAGGAACTCAACTGCAGTCTTATTAACGACACGTTTATGAACAATCAAATGGTCCTCGTAAAAATTTATTGAAGGACATAAAAGCATGCACGACCACTTGCTGAATGCAGCCCGCATAGCGTATTGGTAGCATTTTAAAGGAGCCAAGTTTCTTCTCTTACGCTGTAAACAATTCTAACTTAGAAAAAAACTACTGTAATATGCTTAAGAGATCCTAACAAAGTATTTTGCTGTATATCTTGCTTGCTAAATGTGGGCTACGTGGACTTTCAACAAGCTATACTACTCACCCTTTAGAAAAAAGAGGCGACTTGCAAGCATGACTTTTGTAAAAACTAGTTCTGTCATATTAAACATAATTATCAACAATATGAAACATTTTATGTTGCTTATCTTAGATTCAATAATCTATTTTGATATTGGCCCATTAGGCCTACGCCCAGAGCGCAGGGAGACTGAGAGATTAGGCTGGACAGAGATTGATTACACCAACAAATAGTACCTTCCATGATTTTTAGCACAGCCAATTGTGCCAAGGTCTATGCTATTGCCAATGCTTTTAGAGGTCCAAATTGTTTAGCTACGTTAAAATTGTAAGGATATTACGGTTGATTTTACCTCTGGTGTCTCCGAAAAGAAGGAGGATATTCTAAAATCCCTTTCAAGTGCACTGGTATCCTTCCTATAACTCGCGCATTGATCCACTTTGCAATTTTTGTGGGGGTAAATATAATCACGTGTTGGTGAGGGAGCCAATAGCAGCTTGAGGAGCTTTGAGAAATAATTACCTGCCTTGATTGTTCTATGGGTAGATAAAAAAGTACACATACACTCCATATAATAATCGGATGCATGTAAAAGAGACGTGGAGCTTCGACATGTCGACCACGGGTCCCATAAGTAATTACTATGTGGATTCTTTGATCAACCATGAATCTGAGGATGTTCTTGCGGCACGATTCGCAGCTCCTGGTTCGCACCCCACCGGCCCTCGACCGTCGTCTCTTGTACCGGAGTGTGGGGACTATCCCTCCTGTAGCTTCGCCCCGAAACCACCCGTTTTTACTACCTCTTGGGCCCCTGTTCACACCCAATCCTCAGTGGTGTACCATCCATACAGTCATCAACCTCATTTAGGCACAGACTCGAGGTATGTGCGGTCGTGGCTGGAGCCGATCTCTGCTGCAATGCCCTTCCATGGCTATCCAACGAATAGCAGACACTATGGACTGAAGCCCGATGCCTTCCCGGAGCACAGAGCCGGTGACTGCCTGAGCTCCAACGGACGCACCTATACGGAATATCTGTACTGCCCCTCCGCTGACATCCGAGAAAAGACACAGCAAAACATCCCTTCTCCCGAGTCGGAGCTCCTGCCCTCCGGGAAGCATAAAGACGATAAGCCAGAACTAGATCCGAGTAAGTTCAAGCTTCTTTTGGAACCGGCTATGGGGGTTGTTCGGCTGGAATTCTGGTGGTTGAATTTGGTTAGATGTAGGATTGCGTTTTCGATAGAAGACTTTATAGGTTGTTTCCACCTCCTTTCTGTCCTCAACTAAATGCCCTCTGAACGGGACTAGCTCTAAAAACTATAAAGACAAAGTAGTATAGGGCTATAAAACGAGAAGCGGGGTTATAAAATGCAGTCGAAAACAACTCTGCTGTTAGGGAGGCTATGACTTTGGCTGGATACCGCAATAAGCTCAATACAACAAGTGCCAAATTCATTTTATGCATACGAATTGGCAAACACTCCAAAAGGGTTTTACGTAACTTTTTTTTTTTTTTGCACTTGAAAATGCTTATACTTAAAATTGAATTGTGCTACTACATATAGGCCTTTCAATGGGTATCCAGGTAACTTTATGTAAGGCTATACAGACATCATACCGTTTCTTCGATTTTAGCGCTCACACAGATATCTCAACTTGAAGAATGTTTGGGACAATTTCGAGGACTTTCTCTACGGACTTGTAAAGGCTTGAGCCACGGGCCGTTTTATGGGCCTATAAAGTGTATAAGCGCATTGAGTATTTTACGACAGCATTTCTCTTAACTTGGAAAGGAAGTACAATGCAGAAAAATCTTCTTAAATGTACGTAGCAGCAATGCAAAACCACTAGATACATAGGCTCACTGAAGTTATACATTATGTATGAACATACCTTATCATGAAGAGATAGTAGCACTAAATTGAGACACTGGCACTGACCTTTTCAATGTGTGTGTGCTTTGGATTCTCTTTCCCTCAAAATACTTCAAGTTTGATATTGCTGACTCAGTTTGATTTATGTTTTAAATATCGTGTATTGATTTGCAGATAATCCAGTTGCTAACTGGATACACGCACGGTCAACAAGGAAGAAGAGATGCCCCTACACAAAATACCAGACTCTCGAACTCGAAAAGGAGTTTTTGTTCAATATGTATCTTACCAGAGACCGTCGGTACGAGGTTGCCAGAGTCCTTAACTTAACAGAGCGCCAAGTTAAAATATGGTTCCAGAACCGGCGGATGAAGATGAAGAAAATGAATAAGGAAAAAACCGACAGCAAAGAACAGTAGATGTGGCCCAGCTGCACTAGTAATGGACAGAATCAGACAACCACGCTAACCACTATTGACAACATGGACAACAAAGATATACCAAAATAGACCATGTTCCCTTCACAATTGTCTGTATCAACTATTTTGTATTAACCCGAATATCTGTTCAATGCCGACTTTTTTGTGCACCTTACTTTGTCCATTTTTGAAAATGTAAGGAAACCGCTGCAGTAAATTAGAAGATTAATCGATTATTAGGATAAAATACGTCACATACGAGACCTTTTTGGAGTATAGGTCGAAGTCTAATTAAAGAACTACCCAAGCCCGCAAGAAAGAAGATACTTGAAATCTTTTCGAATTTCATCAGTTCATAATTTATGATGTCCGTGTGAATGTCTTTTTATGTTTATTTCTAATGTATGTTGTGCAGGTGTTGCATTTTGTACAGAAACAGCACATCTGCCACATGAAAAAGTTTGTCTTATGTCTTTGTGATAATGTAGTTGCTGTTGTACCCTATTATGTGCATCTCATGTTACTTTTTGATTGTATAGATTCATTTAGATCGTAGTTATGGGCCCTCTCAAATATATACAAACATAATCAGTCACCTGTGTTTGCTCACTTCTTTCCATTCAAGTTTTGTCAACTTTATAATAGATTTACCGTGCTGCAATGTAAACTACATGGAAAAGATTTTGACTTTTGAGTTTCAGAGAGAAATTACCAACCAAAGTAGGGAATATGGATAGGAAGCGGAAAGTTTGTTTAGTACTCTTCCTAGAAAACCTCTGTTTTCAAAATGCAAATTGGAAATGCTGAGCGTTAACTAGATCGCTGATACGTTGGCACTTTGCAGCGCTTGTTTATATTATGGTGTACAGAGAAGACAATTGTCGTGGTATAGCTCAATCATTCATGTCCCAGGTATGCACAGTGCAACATTGCATATTTCGATACTATTGACATTTATTTTCTATCATCTGCCAGGGTTTTGAAGCACACGTTAACGCTCAAGAAAGTGCCCGCGGAGGCCTGCATTGGTGACCTGTTATACACACGAGTCCTAAGGAAGAGTAAAGATACACTGTAAAATCAATCCAACAATCGACAGAAATGGATTTCACACAACGATAATGTTCGGCAATGATCACATTGTCAAACTGTATTTTTCAGAATGAATTTGCCAGAGGTCTTTCTGTAATTCCTGTCTAAATTCAAAAACATGGGTGTTTGTCAATGAATATTTGTAAAACTTCCTAAATTATAAGAACACGAATGAAATACCCATCTCCAATTGAAAGTACATCACGCTATATTAAAGTTGCTTAATTGAATGTCTGAAGCTAAACATAAACGTTTCTTCTTTAAACAAATTCCCATGTCTGGCATTTGTTTCCTGGCATTTGGATCTACCTAAATTGCCTTTTTGTGGTTGCAAACAATACGAACAGGATGCTGTAATTTCAAAGCCCAATCCAGTGCATTTCCGCAAGTTAGGGCAAAAAACCTGGGTTTATTGCCCTGTTGGAGGTTGTTTGTCTCAAATGCAGACGAACAAAGCAAGCCCGACTAACCGGCTAGACGTCTGGGCTAAATTACTTTATGGTTTTAATGGACGCTGATGGTGGACTCGTTCAAAGGATATTTCGTTCAAAGGGGACTAGTTTGACGGTTTGGCCCTCTGCAAATATGGCAACTCTACATGGCTACAGGATTAAATTAATATTATTTTAAACCACTACATATCGAATATGTGTTAAATGAACACATCCACTGTTTGGTGGTTGATCGCAGTCACTTTCTCTCTAGATTGTTAAGATTAACGGTGGGTAAAAATTATTGTAATTATTAATTAATTAATTATTGTATTGTAAATAAAGTATTTATAATGATTATACGAAAAAGGAACAATTCTTAGATTGCAGATGAGGTACTGTAAAAAATTATAAATAGAGAATGCATGTTAATGACGTTCATCGACACTAGATGACGCTGTTGATCCATATTTTGAACATGGGAGTAGCCTTGTCCACAAGCGATAAAGTGATCACTGTGTTCATTCACCAAGTCTCAAGGAAATTGGATGGAGGTTTCGTGTACATAAATTGTTGACCTACATTGCGATATAAAGATTATCTTGTTTTTGTCTTCATTTAAATGCTGAAGTAGGCTGTACATCGGTTCACGGTTTCAATGTGTGATTTGGAAATAGTCAATTCAGCCACCGCTATCTTTGTATATCACAGATTACGCTTCAAATTTTAAGATTAATTTCTCCTTGAAAAACATGTAGGTATGTACATTTGGTATATGCGCATCGCATCCACGTACCTTCTAATTGCAACACTGACCAATATCATACAATTTGTGTACTTAAACAATAAGTCTATATAGCAGTAACATTGGGTGTACATCCATAAAATGAGTGCAATTCCCGAGTAACAATTGTAAAAGAGACACGTAACAGAGAATCTCTGAAAAATAAAGGTTTATTGACACAGAAAAGGACAATAGTTACAGCCAGTGACAGTCACTGCAATAGTAATATTGGTTATTTTTAACAGATAAACATTTTACTACGACAATAGACATAAAGTGCGAGCGTCTAAAATAACTGAAACCTATTCCTAATGGTAGCCTGATAATAAAAAAATAATGGCCTCATTAATAGCAGCAGCAAATGTTTAACAGGCCTAACTAACAATGCATTTTATTATCAATATTACTTCATTGTCATTGTAATGAATGTTACTAGTATTCTACTCCTACTACTATCTTACAGGATGTAAAGATAGGCTAATGGTAATTATTCTTGTATAATTGGAGTGATGGACAAGGAAGTGGTCGAGAGTAAAATAGTATAAAGTGCACGAGCCACGTCTTCCATGTTGTGGTAGCCTTAACCCCCTGCCTTTATATTTCAGTAAATCAGTCACTAAAATGTCTGTAATAGAGCCAAAGTTGCACAGAGATGTGTGCAACAATCCCTTATGATTTGCATATTTATAGAGTGAGACAAGTCTATAAATTAACTTTCTCTGCCTTTCATATTTTACGATGATGTTCAAGATTTGTCAGTAACACCACAAAAACCACAGTGGCCGGGGAAAGGCACATGCAACTATAAACCCTGGTGAAATAAACATTGAGCCATCCATGTGTCTACTGATCTAACTAGACGTCTAATGTAAAATTTTATTAACTCCACGCGGCAGATTTACTACTTTTCCTCATAGGTTTAACAGGGTCAGAGGAGGCAGCGTGTATTCACAGGTCGTGTTTATATTTGCTTGTGTCGGTGTTTCACAGCCGCTCTGGTGCAGTGTGTGGGGCACCGGCAAGGTTCCAAAGCATTGTTAATGAGGATGACAGATTTTTTGTCGTTATTACGAAACATACTACAACGTTACTACATCTTATCGTTTTGCTGTGGTGTTTTGTTGTTTATGTATTCATAAATGTCTAGGTCTAATCTAATCTTAATATTTGTCGTTGTTATTTGGATTGAGCTGCTCTATAATAGTTTTCTTTGTTTGACCTAATTGGCGTTGACTAAAGCTACTTAGCCTTTTCATTTGCGCTAAATAAATTCATCGAATATAGACGACTGGAGAACTAAACATGTTTGCTTATTGATTGGTATGATCCAGTTTGTTGCATACGCTATCATTTCACAAGACTGGATACAGCAAAGCATTCATTTTTGTGTAGTTTAATTTCATTTCATAATCGCGCTTTACATACCCTTCGGTAATGGATTGATATAGTGCAGTTTTCACAAGGTGTATGACTGTCCGCTCTTGGAGGGAAGAAGGGAGGGGGATGTTAGGAGGGGGGGTTGGGGTGGGGGTGGTTGGTTGGGAAGCTAAAAAAAAGCGAAAAGAGAAGCGTTTGTTACTGTCGGTGGAGCTAGCCAGCTTGAACCCTAACACGCATCTAAAGCACACGCCATGCGCCGGGTTTGAATACGAAAAAACGATTAAAGACTGTAGACATTGAGAGAAATTCGATGTGAGGAGCGTGTAAGCAAGAGGGAGCTGCCTTAGATTGTCCAAAGGGGCAGCGTTTCTCAATCTAGTTCCGGTGTGTCTGTGCTGTCTGCGAGTTGGGACCCAAACAAAAGACTGCCACCATCCTAAAGGGGGATATTCTACCGCGAAAGACCCGTCTGCTTAATGCAAACTAATCATGAGCTCCTATTTTGTTAACCCCCTTTTTTCCAAGTACAAAGGTACCGAATCGCTGGAGCCAACTTACTACGACTGCAGGTTTCCACAAAGCGTTGCCCGTAGCCATACGCTGGTGTACGGACCCGGGGCAGCAGCGCCTGGCTTTCAACACCCATCTCACCACGTCCAGGACTTTTTCCATCACGGAACCACGGGAATCTCCAACCCTGGATATCAACAGAACCCCTGCGCTTTGGCTTGCCATGGAGACGCCACAAAATTTTATGGATACGAAGCCCTTCCACGGCAACCACTTTATGGTACCCAGCAAGAGGCAAGCCTCGCGCAATACCCAGACTGTAAATCCAACAGCTCTAACCCCGGAGAAGGACAAGGCCACTTAAATCAAAACTCCTCTCCCAGTCTAATGTTTCCTTGGATGAGACCCCACGGTTAGCATCATTTTGTGTTCCTTTTCAACGTTGTGTGTGCGCATTTGTGTGTGTGTGTGTGTGTTGGTGTGTGTGTATGTCTACGTGCGCGCGTGTTCATTTGAGTTTGTGTACCTGTGTGAGAAAGTGAAATAGGTAAGTGACTGGAGTTTGCAGTCTTTATAGCACTATAAAAGGAACGTGTTAGAGCTTTTGACGTATTTCACAGTTGGTCTCTGGACGACGTTAGCTTAGAGTTCCCATCGAATATGTAGCCAATGCTGCTCTTTAGTTTCTTTGGAATGGCATTTGAGCTGAAATATGTAATGAAACGTTACGCTATGGGAAGGTGACAAATCTAACAAAAAACAAACATGTTATTGGACCCTTCACAGCCACACAGCACTTCCCGCATCAACTGGAAAGTTAGCATAGGCCCAAGATTCCATTACCAAGTCCCAGGCATCTTGCCTGATGATAATTGGCATTGTAAAACTGTAAAAGCTACTGTTTGATATTAATCATTTTACCTGTCCGGCAACATCTTCTGTTAACTTGAAATCATCCTACTGATACCTAAAACAGAGATCCCAATGATACATTTTATATATGGAGGGACCTCTCACGTTAAGGCTCTTACCTCCACACACAAACAAACACTCACACACACACACACACGCATGGCACCTACGCACACACACTCCTCGTGTGTGTTTGTATGATTTCATGATGGAAGGTCCTTCAAACCATTCAAATTGTAGTTGTTCATGCCAAATTATATGATAGTCCTTGCCGTTGAGATGGCAGAATGTTGTTAATGAATTAGGAATACAACTTACTTAAAATTATATTTTATTTAGGCATGCTAATGCAATATTATGTTTAGTAATAGACCACTAGCAGAATTCAGACGATTGTTGATGTTTATATAGGCCTAACACAAGAAGTGTCAGAAAGACACAATTTAATCACAGGAACGAAGAACCCCAAATTAATCAGCATCATTGTTCAACAACCTGTAAACACAAAGTATGTTCGTGAATACTAGTTATTTTAAAGTAAGACAGCACACATAATGAAACTACAAAATAAGTATGTATTGTCTTATACAAATATTTGAACATTAGAAACATTAAAAAATGTTTCGTCCGTTAAATGATTCACTACCCTGTTTTTCAATCTCATGAAAAGCAGAAGACATTGTGACTAGAGACACGTGATTGGATTATGAATTGTTTACGCGTTGTTCTTACAATTAGTTGCTTTAGGACAGACAAAATATCTAGGGATAATGTAAAATAAGACTTCTCGTTTCTTTAAAGCCCCAGGGAGACGCAATGGACGGCAAACCTACAGTCGCTACCAAACTCTTGAATTGGAGAAGGAGTTTCTCTTCAACCCTTACCTTACACGCAAGCGACGGATTGAAGTGTCCCATGCCTTGAGTCTAACCGAAAGGCAGGTAAAGATTTGGTTTCAAAATCGGCGAATGAAGTGGAAAAAGGAGAACAACAAAGACAAGTTTCCGGGGCAGAGAGGAGAGGTCGAAGCCGAAGCCGAAGAAGAAGGCAACGAGGACGGTGAAATAGAAGAAACGGAAGAGAAAGAAGCGGAAGAGAAAGAAGGGACCAAGGAGTGATTTTATGGTCTTTTATGGTTATATGGCTGAACAACAGAAAAGAGTTTCCATGCAAACGATGAGCAAGAACGAGGCAAGGAGTCAACTTTATGACCACAACTTTACTTAGTCGAGAGGAAAGAGAATCCCACAGACGTGGTTGTTATATAGCCTATAGGCAAAAATCTCCTTAAGTTATCTGGCAATTTGGTAGGCAAAATGCATTTAGATTTTCATATTCTTTAGAGTCATATGTCTACTAAGGTAGGCTTTGGCATCCTGTAGGTCACTAAACTGCTTTTTGGTTAGGCTAAGCATGTAAAACGGATCTGGCTACTCATAAGGTATCTCGTGTGTAATCAACTTCCGATCCCAACGTCCAAAAACACTTCAAAGGGGAATTGATTTGACCAACACATACCTATCTTGTACATAGGCAATTTATATTAAATCTCATGAACGTTTTTGCAAAACAGCTGCCTTCAAAATCATAAATATAGGTCTAACTTAGGCTACAAGTAGAACTTGTTAAGTGTCATCACAATAGTGTCATAGGAAAATCCAGGTTGACAAGCAATGCCCATGTAAAGCGCATATAATTCTCTATTAGGCTGGTTTTATTTGAATTTGTTGTGAAGGCTGAGAGAAGGAAGCTTACGTCCTATTTTGCTAGGATTACCAGGGAAATGCAATCGTTTGAAATCCTTTGATGCTACCTAAACCTTGGGAGTTTGCAATAGAGATTTCTAAATACAGAGATTTCATATGTTCTTGTTATATAGTATTAATCCAACATTGTATTGTTAAATTATGTTTTACTTACCCTTACAGTATACATTTGTTGAAGACAATGTTTAGTCTTTGAAAGACTATTAGCTCAAAGCCTGGCAACAAATTTGGAGATTGTACCGAAGTACTACCTAACAAACAGAGCCTTGCCCTTAGTTGCCCATTCCATTCTAATGGGCACCGCTTTGTTTTCATTGAAACATATTTCCCCAACGACTAAAACTGCCTATAGAAAACGCACATTACTGTGTATAAAATACCTGCTACAATTATAAGGATTTTTAAGTAAAAAGTTTTATTTGAACGTGTTGGTGATATAGCATAGGCTGGTTGTTTTTTGCACTGAATATAATCTTTATGTACGTCTTGTTATATTTCGATGTTACCCGTATGCTTGTTTGCTGGTGTTTCTCATGTGAACGACGGAATTGTGTGTCCACGCCATTGTTGTTGATGAAAAATTATGAATAAACAATATGGCTCACAATATTTTTTAGTAAATCATTAGCACGTGCACCTGTACTAACTAAACACACAATTTCGTCGCCTTGTATCATGTTTAATCAACATGGAATATTGCTTTTGTTTCTCAAGACATTTACTTCATTAACCCACACCGAGCAAGTTAAAAACAGGATAGGCCTTAATACCTCTTTAGTATAATCCAAAGAGGCTCATTAGGTAGTCCAACTATAGCTTACATTGAACATAGTTCAATATAAACTATGTGGGCCTTCCACTGTATACACCCAAGCCCACACCCATTCATTGGTATTTTAATGTATTTTTATATTTACAATATAATAAGGAAATGGCCTGCTACCAAACAACTCTATAAATTAAGTAGATGGTGCTTTAGTTATGAAGTACATAACTTTCATCACGCGATAAGCATGCTGCGATTAACAATACTACGCTAAGATACAGTTATTGTCAATGCTAAGGTGGACACAGAAAGGTGCGTTGCATATGTTTTTGTTGGAAACGTTCAAGATAATATTGCTTATAACGAGTAATCCGATGTTATAGCATGAAGAGTATATTTTGCCGTCGATGCTGTATCAGCATTTAATGTTAAAGGTCTGAAATTAGGGCCTGCCCATCTCAAATTCTCTCCCGTAGAGCCGACTCTGCTATAGCAAAGAATGGGTAGCCTGTGTTGTACCAATCTAACATAAGACCTGTTAAACACTTCCACTTCACAATTTTCTGTTAAGATTTTGGTTGACTCAATTAGACTCTTTCCTTTTTTTCTGAAAAGGTAATCAAAGAGCAGAAAGCTATTCCACCTGGATTGCGTTACTGTTTTAAGAGTTTTAAAACTATGTCAGTAAACATTGTAGTGGAACAGATTTGTGAAAATACAGAACAGACCCAATAGACTGACACAATAATAATGCTGACTTAATATGAGGTCGTGAAATGGGGATGCTATTCTGTGAAGGAAACCAAACCCACAGAAGAACAAAAAGACAAGAAAAATAAGATACCACTGGGTGTGTTTCATTCGATTCAAAGGTCCCCTTTTAACAATAGATTTTCTGGCTAGTTTTGAACTTGTGCGGGCGCTCAAATCAGTGCGAAGATTGTCATGCGAAATACGCTCATTTATTCATTTAGCCTTGGCCTATTCGTTCCCGTAAAGCAACGTGTTCCTTTGCAAACATATTTTCCTGCTTTTTGGCAACTAACTGGAACTTTCACGGCGAGAAACATTGTCCTAACACAGCTATTGTAGGCCTTATTGGGGTTGACATCCCCAATAAGGTTAAGTGTAGCTGCAGTAAACTTTATTGGTGGTGTAAAGCCTTCTTATCCGGAAACATAGTGTTACTCTTTTCATATGTGCAAATTCGTCTCATTGCACGACTGGCATGGACATGTCACATCTTACCTCGGTGTTAGTGTAGGTATTATTAGTCGCCTTTACGAATTCATAATTTGAAGCAGTTTTTATGTAGGCCCATCACTGACAGCCAGTTAAAGACAAGAATATCGTGATGGTTTATGCTTTGGTAACAAGGTTTAAATTACGCCAATTCAAGGTTTTAAAGTTTAATGTTTTATCGACAAATTATAGACACAGGCCTTACTGTCAACGACCGCCAAAGACTGTCTTAGACAAAATTTAACATTTTGTGCTGTTTCTTTTCAAGAGGCAGGCTACGGTAGCTGAAACACTCTTGAAAGGATCTTGTAGACTCGAGATAAAAGATTCAGGACAACGATACGTAATTCTCAACTGAATTAATAAAAAAAAAGTATTAGTAGCCTGTTGTCTAATGTCCATACGTGGAATACTGCCTAATTCCCTCAACGTTGTCAAATCAAGTAACAGTGTACTAACTTGTAGTTTCACGTATTTGCATTTGTCACGAGAACTGAAAAATAACTATGTAAATTATGGTAGTTATATTATAGTATAGTATGGTATAAGAATATTTACAGTCTGATCGCAAGTTAGGCCTAGGCCTATGCCTAGGTCATCCCCAGCGCGTGATGTAGCCTACTCATAGGCTATAGGCTTCGACATAAACCGTTTTCTATTGCATGATACGTTAAGATATAATGTTGAGATTTACACTCAAAAGCATTTACAATCATTTGTGAATGAATTTTCAAGATCACTCTGTTGCTTGACAGGTTCACGAAAAGTGATCCAGGACCAAGGGCATTTAAGTTTATTGATAATGCAGTAGGGCATATTCATAGGCTATACCTATATATGGCATTGAGTTAGCAGTACCATATGTGATACAAGTAAAAATTAAAGTGTAAAGGAAAAAAGATTAGCATAAATAATAATGTTGACCTATGTGTCGTGTACGTATACGTGTCTTTATTTACATTTTCATCAATATCACGATGTTGGTTCATAAGCGTAGCTAAACTGTCCGATATGACGTACTCAATGTAATTGGGATCGAACAGGTGTACTTTTTCGTCATTTGAAAGCTAAAGAGTATTCATACAACTCAGAAAAGTAATCGTATTCTCAGCTGCATTGTGGTCTTCAGAAGAAAAGGTGAAACGAAAGAGATGGGAGAAAACATTCCTAGTTAAAGGGAGAAATTTACAGCTGAGTAATAAAAGTTTACGACTGGATCCATTCTGGGATTGGTTGCAACAAGCCACGTGGCACAGGCTCCATGAACATGAACTTTATGGTGTTGTCTATTATGTGGACCTAACGCTATACCAGCAGCAGTCTCTGCTGTCGCATAGAACTTCCATTTTCTTTTTTTTCTTTTATTCCCAACTTGTTATCGTACATTTGACGTTAGAGCCGTCGATTCAACAGGACTGTGATACATTCCGCGTCTCCGGCGTCCTCCTGACTAACCGTCAGAAATAGCATCTATTCAGTCGCCGCCTTCACCCACTCCAGCTACCCTATCCCCCAGAGGCAATTGGATAACATAGGTGAAGGGAGATCGCACAGCCTGTGGAAATGAACTGCATTTTGAAACTCAAAACAATCTGCGTTTTAAGGATATGAAATGATACAGCTTTCCTTTCTCCTTTGCGCCATGCAATGAATTACTGGTCCAGTCTTGCGTCGTCACTACAACCAAGGAAACACAGACAACGGGTAAGAAAACCGCGATATGTTATTATCATGTTCTTAAAGTTGGCGTGAAATTGAGTTAACATGCGTTCCAGAATCAGACGATGTGCAGTTTATAAGACGTTGAACAGCGATAACTGCATGTACAAAATCCAACACTGATAGCCCTGTATTGGCTATTCGTGACCTGACCTGTAGGGTGAAATTCATCTAGATTCACCTAGATTTCACCTGTTACATGATACAAAATATTGACTGTATCGTATGTTACATTAGCCAACAAAAGAATATTCTTTAGTACATAAAAATAAGTTTATGACAGGTTTAACCTGTATTTTATCCAGGTGTGTGACTAGCGCAAAAGATCGGCTCTGATCTTCAGATGTCATGAAATGTTAACAAAAACAGAAGAACATCTTAAATAAATTAATTGTATATGTTATTTTAAACCTTTACATTCATATTATCTTCGTGCTGAGCACGCACTCACTCTGAAACATATACACGCGCACACATTTACACGCACGCAGTTTGCTGCAGTGCCCCCTTGTGCTCATATCTGAAGCGAGGGTGTGTGCGGAGAGGGCCCTTATTTCTGTTAAACATGCGCGGACCCAAGTAGGTTAGCCTACTGCTAACCTGATATTGATATTCCAAAACATTTATTTGGACAAACAAAGGTTCAAATCTAAATCCATGAATGTAAATAAGGTGCACGTTAAATGGTGATAGTAACCCTCCTCTCTATTGGGTCATGTTGAAAGGCAAAATAGTAAAATAATCCATGCAAATTCAAATATTGGTCTTTAACAAGCCAATCCCAAAGACACTAAAATACTCAAAACTGTATAGAGTCCAATTTGACATAGATTATACATGTCCTGAATCTGTGACCCAACATGGTGGTCATCATACCTATTATCGTCATTGCCAGATGCATCATTGATTGTTTTTAAGTGACATCATTGGGGTTTTTTTTTCTTGAAAATTACATACTTTATGGGATTCTTTCACGCGCTGCGTGCAGCTGTGCGTGCGTGAGCACGGTCCATGCGTGCCTTTATGTGGGTGCGTCTGTAATGTATTTTGTGTGTGTTCGTCTGTATGTTACGCGGCCTCGGTTTGTGTATTTGCTACTGCTGTGTTTTGACGGAACAGATCAAAAATAACACAACAGGGTCTAGTGTCATTGTTGAAAACGAAAATGAAACATGTACGGTGCTTTCCATCGCATAGCAAAAATGCAAAAACAAGATTGCTGACACTTGAATACATGTATAAAACATATATTTGTAAAACATATTTTTCTTCGAATAGACATTTAGGCACAAGGATTAGGGCCTTCTTAGCCTGATATATTGAGCCAGTGAGGGAGAAAGAGAGATCGAGATCAGATATGATAAGGTAGTATGTGATGATTCTCATGATAAGTTACTTGCATGAACAATGACTATGTTGTGGTCCTTTTTCAAACGCCTTTTGAAACAGTGCAGCCTTTACTTTGTTGGCATCAAAATTAGAGGTGGCTACGAGACGGAATTACTTTGTACATTCATATATCTTCATTATACGAAGGCCTTTTAGAAACCTAATCTACAATGTTTTAACAAGGCATTTGTTCTGATGGACACTTTTTACGATGTGTTTAACGACGTGTGCTCTTTGGCAACCGCCTACAGAATGTATAACGAGCAGGCTCACATCCTGGCATTCATTTTGCCAGTTCAAAAGTATACACTTTGTCCATGGTTATACGTTATCCATTGCAATTAATGTGCATATTGGGATATAATCATTTAATTTAATACCAAAAAGAACAGTCTTACTCTGATTTGCTTTTTGGAATCAACTCAATAATAGAACGTCACAACCTTTATAAGCTTTGATGTTGGAATGTAGGCCCCAGCACCAGTTTAAATGGTTACGGAAAGTCATCTTATGAAAGACTGTCATAAGAAGAAGAAAATAAAGAAAACCCAAAGAGTTTGAAACATGAAATTGTGTTTTGGAAGAGGTTTACTAATACCACTCAGAACTTCCCATTGTAAAAATAGTAATAACAAAATCATAACCCATGGCTCTGTACAAAACCTTTATTGTAATTTGGACATATTTAAGATGCAGTTTTATTGTCATGTGTGTGATGTCTGTTGGGATTTGCAAAGGGATTTAGGTCTGCTGCACATTTGGGTTTATAGACTACGGGACTAAAAGCCAAATGGACCATTTCCTGTCTAACTCAAAAACTGAGAGCATGTGATCTGGCTCAAAGGCTGCAGTAAAACACTAAAGCTGAAGCCCTTTCTTCTATATATCGGTAAACTTTCAACGTTGGTATAAACTGCATTAACTATTAAGATTGGTCAGTTAAATATCAACATCTTCCTTTGCAAAATACACGTTATTCTTATCCGATAGAAACATTTATAGACCATGCCCGTGCATATATTTTGTTCCCATACTTACTGCCGCACTCTCCCTATATGATTTCTCTCATCCTTTCAGTTTGACAACACGCTGATGTAAACGGTGGCGATAGGTTATGGACGTCAGCTAGGCTACAATAACTCGACAGGCTAATACTCATTAGGGAAGACACAAGCCTATTTTAAGTAAAGCATGTCTGTATATACTGCTGTTGTGTTATGGTGTTATTTATCTTAGTTGACAATCGGTATCTACAGATTAAATGCATCACCTTATGCGCCATTAGAGACCTATATCAAATGAAAGAGTCTTGCATCTGAACTACAGATAATTCCGGTTTTCTACATTGTATATGAGTGGCCTGAACATGGGCAATATCATTGGCCTCAAGAGATGGGCCATACGGATGTCACGTAGGAACAGCAGTCCACGGATAGGAAGACTTTATTACACCAGCTACTTCCTCCTCGCTGTTTGTTTTCTTCTTTTATTGCCTATTCAGAATCTGAAAGAGCCCAAACTCAACTAATCTACAAATGCTTGGGGAAAGTTAGTGCGTGCTTAAAATTCTACCAAGTCTTCAAAGAGGTATCTTAATATAGGTTTTACACTGTACGGCGTGTGGGGATATATTATCCCTAGGGATATATTAGATTATATAATGGATGTAATCACATCAATGCATACATCATCGGTCCGCAATATTTCATGTGACAAAAAATGCAGTCTACTTACAGAGTACAACGTATAACATGCAACGAATAATATTACTTGTATTTTAACACAAGTGATTGATTAATCAAATTGTCTGATTTGTATGTAAAGTTAATAAATACTATAGTTTCACACCTTTTTCGCACAACGTTTGTTCAGATATTTAAAATAAATATCTAAACACACACATAGGCTAATTTAATCTACATGTAGGATCTGTACACCTAGGACATGTGGAGACAAATTCGAGTATGTGCTGTTAAAAAACTTCGCTGAAGGCAAAAAAAATTACAATTGTAAATTGTGGTAAAGCAGCTTACTTGTCGCATGTAATTAGGGGTTGAACTGTTTTGAGCAAAAACAGTCTAAGGTCCACAATAATTTGTGATAGCTCAAAAAAAAATGTGCACATCACAAATACGTCAATGAAGTATCTCACCTGTAATTGGATCGCTATTTTTGGCTCATTATTTGCCTACGTCAGTGTTAACTTGTCACTTAAGAAAAATAAAATATTTTAAATGGTTTTGTGATGTCAGCTATTAGAATGAAATATTTTGATTTCAACTTTTTGTAATGCGAGCCCATCCTTATTGTAAATAATTCCGATTGTGCCTTTTTTAGGCATGGAAAGTAATTCCTGTTTCTCAACAAGATAGCGCTGATGATAAAGTTTTCTGATGTGCTCGTGACTGATACACTTTTCACCAGATTACTGAAACAACGCACAGACATGTGCCGAATAGCTAACTCCACTATTTGTGGTAGACTTGACTTCAACAAAGACATTCATTTCAGGAGCTTGTGAATTTTCTGATTGTGGCCAGGGCCACGCGCATAGTTTGCCATGGATGTTGGAGAACTGGGGGACGTCTGTGGTTTTATTGCCCACACAGAGTGGACCCTAAACGCATTCTTACCACCTCTACCCTCCCCCATGCTGTTCAACGCAAGAGCACGATAATTACCAACATGTCATGTATTGCTCTGAATATAGGATGTTAAACATTGCAAGAATCTCAGTAATGTAGTTTGAGCTTGCAATGAATAATCAATCAGAAAACTAACATCGCATAAATGCCCTACCGATCAATCTTTGTAAGAAATGCATCAGTCATAAAGTCAAATCAAGATTTGTTCAAATGTTCTCTCTGTCTCTCCCTCCCTCCCTATCTACCTCTCTCTCTCTCTCTCTCTCTCTCTCACACACACACACACACACACACACACTCACATACATACATACATACATACAGTACACACACACAGTACACACAGACACGCACACACACACAGGTAAGGTAATGGATGTTAACAGTTTTGTATAATCTGAGCAAACATGTTTTGGAGTGAAACAGGAATTCATTTTACTCCACAACACTTCACAAAACATTTCACCGGCGCTTTGCTGAGCATTTAAGTACACGTGGGTGTATATTTTAGTTGATATCAGGCTATATGTACACTATTTTGTTCACTCCTGTTCTATCTTTGCATGTCGAACTTACATACTGCATTGAAGCTGCATTTTAGCACTAATGGTTAGATAGGAACAAACGTTACAGTTTCTTCTCAACTCCTTGCTCTCAATTGGTGGAAAACGGTCAGCTGACATTGTCATATTGTCTCTCTCGGAGCCAAGCCTCGGCTATAACACTCGGGATTGTGCCTCTTAACAGGAGATTGGAAATTAATAATATTGAAACCTCGAAATACGTAAATAAAAAGAAAGAGTGTTAACAGCAAGGGTAAAGCATCATTTTATTTTGAATAGCGCAAAAAGTACATTGAGAGACCTGGCAAAAGGGACTGAAATTATAGGAAATAACTGGCATAGGTTTCTTTTTTTGGTTTACGAGCGAGGTATGAATTCGTATTTTGCAAACCCGTCGCTCTCGTGCCATTTATCTGCTGGTCAAGATGTTTTGCCGAATGTTCCCTTAAATTCCACCACTTATGACACAGTCAGACACTTTCCGTCGTACGGTGCAGCTGTGACCCAGAATCGGATATACGCACCGTTCTATTCTCCTCAAGACAATGTGGTTTTTGGGACGAGCAGAGCACCATATGAATATGGATCAAATGTTTTTCTTCAAGAAAAAGATGTGCTCCCCAGTTGCAGACAAACAAGTATGGGACTCAATACACAAAACCACATTTCTCCAGAGTACAGCTTGGATCAAGCACGAACAGGAACACAAGAGCAGAAAGCCAACGTCCAAATCTACCCTTGGATGCAGCGAATGAACTCTCACAGCGGTGAGTTTTACTACGACAAATAAATTAACGAAATGGGCCGGTTTTACAACAACATAGTAAGTTACTTTTTATGGCCCCATAAACCATTACGGAACCTCTTCGCCTTGTGGAAAGGCCTTTTATGTGCGGACCAACTAATGTTCGTTTATTTTGTAACAATTGCCTTACAAAGTAGCCTTAGCATAAACTTAATTTTAAGTATCATACTCTAAACCCGATGCATTGGCATTTCATACAGGCCTGTTTGATATAAATCAGTTCGGTCTATGCTTGTGATCTTGTAAGGATAGTATAGACAATAGCAATGTGATCTGAATCAATATCCTAGCTTTTACTCTTTAGCCTATTCTTTTAACTATTGTTACCATCAGAATGATGACTAAAACAAATAGACATCACCTTTGTGGAATTCCTGCATGAATGTAATCCACTTTTTTTGCTAATACCTGTCTACTTGTATATGCCATACGAGGGAATTATCATTATTTCTCATGTTTTCTACAGGAGTCGGGTACGGATCAGACAGACGCAGAGGACGTCAAATCTACTCTCGATACCAAACACTAGAGCTAGAGAAGGAATTCCATTTCAATCGCTATCTGACCAGACGCCGACGTATAGAAATTGCCAATGCTCTTTGTTTAACAGAACGTCAAATAAAAATCTGGTTCCAGAACCGACGTATGAAATGGAAAAAGGAGAGCAATCTCACTTCAACTGTGACGGGAAGTGAGTCGACAGCAGCATCTGTGGAGGAGCAACGCAGTGGTGCAGAAGAAGAGAAAGACGATGAAAAGAAGAAAGATTGAATTACATTCAACTACAGCTCGGAATCCAACGTTACTACCTATAGTTCCAAGAACCTGAGACTTAATTGCATGATATAGGCAACTATGCAGCCTGCACTTCTCTTTCAGACACAGGCTTCAAGAGTTTTACGACCAGAAAAGTCCAGATTATTTGGGGGGACATAAGGAATTTTTACTCCTTAGTGTCGCCGTAAAACTACCTACTTTGTTAGAACGTGTCATGTTATGCTACCTGTGTTGTGAAATGAAAAGATCTTATTTCAACATAAACGTGTTCCTATTCACAAAACGTTCACGAAATATTAACTCAATCACAGCGTTAATTGAGATCATCCAGTGAAAATATGAAGGGCGTCATCGGATACACACCTACTTTAGGTTCCTACCGCATCAAGTGTGTATGGCTTGTGCTATCTTGCAAAGCTGCAGGGATACTAAATATACCTGTATAGATACGTGTATATATTCATCGTCAGTCGTTTGAAGGCTTGTGTGCATTCTGCTGCTTTAATAGAAGCTCTTACAACTGTACACAAAGCTATTTTAGATTACCTAATTCCAGACTAAATGATGACTGATATTTTGTTTGGTGTTTTGAAGTCTTGTTTTGTTATTATTGTGAATTATGAAATAAAACGTTTTCAAAAGATCTCTGTCGTCTTGCTTAATATGTCGCCCAATTCATCCTATATAGCATATTCACAACTGATCCCTACACCATTACCGGTATATTTCTATAATTGTAAATATGATGAATGTAGAAACAAAAGAGATACGCAAATTTCAACTTCATGAACACGTGATAGGCCATTTGTGCTAGATAAAAATTGACCTAAAAATCCTACTTTTAGATCATTGATGCCTATCGCGCTTGCCTAAATAGATTGCCTTTCTGATGCCTCAAACATTGAATGTTGTCATTCATTGTTAATCATTCATGTAGGCCTACTCACGCCCAGAATCAATATAACTTGTGTATCCTTTTACTCTGGTTTTTCTTTATCTTATTGTTGTTATTGTGGCTTTATTATTGTTTATTTAAGTTTTTGATTCAAAATATTATAGTAATAATAGTTGTTTTAATCTAGGTTACTACAAACTATCATTATTATAATTTGTACGACTCTTATCTAAGAGACATTTATCCTACGTAAATGTTTTCCAGGCGATGGTACTGAATAATTGCAGTGATTGTCAATACACAGCCTCTGTGGGGCACTCACCCTCTCATACCAAGGGTATGATAGGAAATAGGTGGACTGGAGTGGGCAGACATGACCGCCCTGCCCCATACCAGACACAAGATGACGCTCTTGTCCTGCTGTCTCGCCCTTTTTTTGCCACGATTTCCAACAACCAAATGCTAAAAGTTAACCGGACACGTTACCCCTTTTCATCAATATCCCCCGGAGTATCAAGCCAATTTATGACTGGCCAACATTTTCACGTGATCCTTTTCAATTACCCCATATTTGGGCACCGCGCGTCGAATCAAGTACAAAAAAATGTAACACCCCCACCTATAAATCCTGGATTATTTTGGGGCAAGACAAACCTGAATTTTCAATCAGCTTCAAAGAAATGCTAAAAACAACCTATTTTTAGGACGCTTTTGCTTATTTAGCAAGGCTACTCCATGAACTTTTATTATTTTTTCTTTTGTTGTTGATCAGACGAGTCAAAATTATACAAAAAAATGAGCTCGTACGCAAATGACACCATGTTTCGCCAAACGCACGAGGAACCTAAATACAATATGCAGAATTTGGGAGGCTATAGCACTCTTTCAGAACGCCATCAATCTAATCTTCACGGCTTCAATGTTCGTCATTTCAACGGAACATTTACTTCTCCTGTCCCTATCGCGAACTCTTTTGAACGAGAAGAGATGAAAACTATCTTGCGTTGCAACACGGATACGGATACTCATCTACCAACAGGACCACAGCTGGCAGTGGTCTCCAGTAGCTCCGTAGAGGCGAACGGTCTTAACAACTGCTGTAATGGGCTGTTAGACGAAGAGATTGACAGGGGCATGGAGCTGACGAAAAAGTCCAACGGCAGAATTGAAGAAAGCAAGATGAAAGTCGAAGTTGTGCACTCAGTCAAACGAAAGAATATTTTGAACCACGAACAAGACAGTCAACAGCAGCCAGAGATTTATCCCTGGATGAAAAAGCTACACATGAGCCACGGTAAAGTTATTTTCTAATGTAGACTACTGCGTCTTCCCTCATTCACTCCTTCGTCCCAATACTTCCTCTGCCCATTCACATTTCCTCTTGAGTTTTATAGGCCAAAAGCAGGAAATAATAAAACTCGCGGTCATAAATTTTATGACAAAGGCATCTATTGCTCGTAAACCTGTTCTGTTACTGAGTAGAGGTGATCTGCAGAGAGATTTATGATAGTATAATTGGATAAGAGAAACAAAAATGATATAGACGTAGGCTACTTATTAGAGATTCATGTTTTATTATAATTTCGGTCCAACCAAAGCCTGTTATTTCGGTTTGTTCATAGATTATTGTATGCCGGTCTGTAAAATGAGTAGCCTTAAATTGAACCCTTGCGGGTGTCTCTGCCCTGACCCATTACTGAACTTTTCACCTTGGATTGTTCTCATGCATGAACCACTAGTTGCAACAATGTCATATTTGTGATGCGCTGTGGCGTTTGTAAAGTTCATGTTATCCACCTTTGTTTAATGCATTAGTTTAGTAAAATAATCGACATGATCATTTTTCTAGATACATAAAATATCTACCAAGGAGATAGGCCTCCTGGTACTCCGGGTTTCATTTAAATATTTCACTTTTCAGTTCACACTGCATTCTCAATTTCAATATAATCTTTAAATCCACTGTATCACAATATTCTTATACTTCCATCCAAGTTATATGCGTTAGCCTACTACCTAGTATTTGTGTATCAAAGTATTTTGTTATTGTTTTTAAAATTGCATTTCTCTAATGCCACTTCAGAATCGGACGGTAAACGGTCGCGGACCAGTTACACCCGCTACCAGACACTGGAGTTGGAGAAAGAATTCCACTTCAACCGGTACCTCACTCGCCGTAGGCGAATTGAGATCGCCAATAACCTCTGCCTGCATGAGAGACAAATTAAAATTTGGTTCCAGAATCGACGCATGAAATGGAAGAAGGATTTAAAGTTGAAAGTAAACGAGTAACCGATATAGCCCTGCATTTCGATAGATCTCCAGTTAAATTAGGAGCAATTTGCTCGGTTACAGAGGTTAGGATACCCTACCTATGAGATACTTTTCAATTACATTTATTTGACTAACCATGAAAGGTTGCCTCTGCGATTTAAAACATGACGTGGTGAATTTAAATTTAAATTGTTCAACGGTTGTGAATTTTAAAAAGACATGTAAGGGAATGTGATTATTTGTGTTGAAGGTTACAATGGGAGGGGTCGCAGAAAGCAAGGCCACTCCCTCTTTCATTTTGGTGCAATATATAGGAGGCCTATTCTACAAAATGCGTGTCTTCTTTTGATATATGATACATCAATTGATAATGATTGGTAATTATACGAAAATGTGAGTTCGCTATCACAGGGGTATTACTGATGTTTAATCTTAAACAGTAAAGTTGACTTATGGCAGCCTACAAATACGTGTTGTAAAACTGACTTGCAGAACAGCATCTTAGACTGACACAAGTTGCTAGTAATTAGAATATCCTTTATTGATAATAATGGAACATTTTGATGTCAACAGTCGAACTGCATTTATCATAATTTATGCTATGATATAGCCAAACTGCATTGATTGTAATTTATTAATTTATAGCCTAAAATAAACGTATTTCCTATACCTTAATACTATCATGTTCGTGTTATTTCTTATTTCAAGTATTTAAATATTTCATACTGTTACAAGTGCTGATATTTAGCCATTTTCTCTACGGATCTGTCAAATCATGGAGCCTCCTGTGGCATATGTTTAACAGACAAACGCGCATAACATTTTAATACCCTAATAAAACTTTATTGCTTTTCCTCAGTCACTACACCACAAAGAAGAGTTTCCTGTTTGACTGGGTTGAAGAGGAAGATAGTCTGTTGCAGAGACAATATGTTGCCAGCGCAGAGTTGAAGCTGGATATAGTAAATGACCAGAGAGACTGAGTAACCACAGCTTTGGCTTTCTTCAGCGATCAGACAATCTGGCTGTGTAGCATGAACAATGTTAGGCCAGAAAATTGACAAATGCCATCGTAGAGGGCAAAGATGCATTTGTCAAACATTGTCAGTGACTTCTTATCGTTAAGTCGTGTACTTCATTGTGAAGAAAGTGTTCACTTTCAACGTATCTTTTAAAGTAAATCGTAAACCAGTTCCACATGGAAGAAAAAAATCTACTCACCTTTAAAAACTGATAGTCTTCTAATCCCTTAAACAAGCTATAGTTCATTGGTAACATGTTCTGAGCTTTTACAGTTTGCAGTTGTCTTACCCCACCTTGATGACAATGTATTGAAGTCCTTGTTCTATGTCTTTTAGCGTATTTTAAAGTTTTGAAGGTTATTTATGCCAATTGCTTGAAGCTGGGTCTGTGAATGGTGCATGAGAAGCACGTGGTGTCATTAAAATGGGGTTTATGGCCTGGAAGAGCTGACAAACCTTCGATATATACACATCATATATAATCTTAACTGTCTGGGAATCGCAGCTGCTGGCTTCCCTTATCTGAGATGCAGAAAGAAAAGAGCTTTGTAGGCAACAATACCTTCCCTGGACTTACTTGTTCACACGAGGATTCCAATCGTTCCAGTAAGTTGTGTATTTTTTCCATGTTTACAATGACAAGAACATTTACGTCCGCCTGGAAATTATAGATTTATATCTAATGTTTTTCAGAAACAAAATTATGTGGAATTATTCAATCATATAGGCCCATCAAACCAGGCCTAAATAAACAAGTATGCATGCGGCTATGATCATTTAGCATTTTGCAAGCGTGCTTCTCCTTGGTTACTATGGTGTCAATAATATTGCCGCAGTGGAAAGCTTTACTTTAAAACAAGTACTCATAAATGTTAGAATACATTTCTCAAAATTCTTTGAGTTGACTCTAGCTTACCTGGTCTTAGTTCGTCTTGTAAAGCATTCGCTAAAACCAAATTCTGTTGCATGTCATATGGTGAATTTTCCTGAAGTTTTACTTTGTCAATGCTGTATTGGAATAGTATAATTTTGACTAAAATACCTCTGCTCTAGACCTTTATAAATTGGTGGGATGTGGATGTTGTACCACAGCTGGATAATACACACACACCATTTCCGGAAATGAAACTGGTAGAATAGCAAACTTTTATAAAGTCAAACCGGCACAATCCATACTTATCTTTTTCCCAATAGAGGATTTCACATGCTGCACTGATATGTGTGCGTGTGTGCGTGTGTGTGTGCGTGCATGCGTGCGTACGTGTGTGCCTTCAAACCAAATTAAGCGATTCTGTGTTGTGAGAACGTTTTTGATGTTACTTGTGTGGCCTAGTTAGTTGGATCAATGCAGCACTGACCAATTCATACATTTTAGAAGTCAGAGTTGCCAATATGTTTGCAACAGTTGAGTGTTAAGGACTGTGTAGGACTGTCCATTTAGAAACATGTTTATGTATTAACAAGTTTACCATGCACACCTTTCCATTACTTTCCACGGAGTGACAGCTGGTCAGTTGTAGCTTACTGTATCTTTTATCTTTCCGTTCAGTTCTGGTGGATACATTCCGGTCTTCCAATAGGGGGCGCTGTTAAACACACTCCTGTATAATGAGAGGTGTTCATTTAAAATTCAACTCATTACATTGTACGTTCTTATTGCGTAGTATGTTGCAATACTTTGCAATGTAGGATAAGTATGAAAGATGTACTCTTAGAGCTGAAAGGTAGATGTTTTAATAATTGTTAACTCTTCCAATATACTGATTTCACATAGAAAAAGGAAACGTCAGGACGCACTATGAAGGCAATCTGATTTCTTAACGTCATAAAAAGACCACCAGATTATAGGCCCACTAATGAATATTGGCCAGCCATTGTTTCCGTTTTTTGTTCACTGTACCTTCAATGAATTTGTGTGGTTCATTCATTAATGCACAATAAATATTTGTATTGCATTTGTTGTTCAAAACATTTCTACAAATGACATATGCTATATATATTTATGTCAAATGATCTGTATTTCTTTTCATTTTACAATAGAAATGGCCAGCAATAATGAATGTTGTTATATGTTTCTTAATTACCTGTGTCGGACATCTAGCCCCAAATGACTTTTTTCGAATCATACAGTTCTTGTAGATAAATTCAGGGCATCGCTTCAAGATTAGAGAATTATGTAACAAAGCTCAATTTAGGTTTCCTTTCAGAAAGTTTGAGACATTCCAATTGGAATGCATAGGAATGTGATTTAGAATGTTTGTGAATGGATTTGATTTTAGCGTATGATAATTGCTTCATTACTTAATTTTCAGTGTTTATGGGGCAAACTTTGAGAAACTCCGTTCACACAGATGCAATGCAAAAATCAAGGGATGCGTGCAATATTACTGCCAATCTCAATGGGAAAACATTAAATAAACGTATGAACTTCCAAGTGAAATGGTATGTTAGACTACAATCTAAATCACAAAAACATGCAACTGTGATCATGAACTAGACTATATGTCAAGGTAGTCAATTATTACATGACCCATTACGGTAGCATTGTAATGTACACATGACAGCATGCTTTGAGTCAGTACTATTCATCTCGTTCACCATCCATTTCACTGTTTCTTCCTCATGAATGTATTTAGTGTAAGATAGTCTAGTGAACTTCAACATGTCACTTGCTACTGCTTTTCTAATAACTGCATTGTTGTTTTGTTTTTGTTTGTTTGTTTGTTTGTTTGTTACAGATATCCAGCAGTCAAGATAGGGACACAGCCCAGCCTTCTAAGTAAGTGCCATGCCACATACTGTGCTCTAACGATGTTAGAGCAAAGTCAACATAGAGGGCAATGTTCCCTGACCGTGGCCAGAGAGACCGTAATGTCGAGTTTGAACAGCTCTTGTCTCACTGCACAACATTCAGTTTTCCGTTATGCAAATATGATTTATCAGTATTTTGGTGATATGTTTCTTGATTTCGAATTGACCTGGTGATCTTTTATCTTTGCCAGTCACCTGGCTATGTGGCCTTCTTTTAAAGGAATAAAACGTATCGTTGATTATGTCATGGTATATTATTACATTACATTAAACGCTAACTTAGTGTAAAATTAGTGTAAATTAATAATTGGTGTTTTCCCAACCTAATACGTATATGCATCAACGTAAATTCTAATATTTTACTTGAAATGCTGGATTCAAACAGGTGTAGATTTTTTTGGTTTGTTTGTTTTTTACTTAGAGGTTAACCATTTTTCTAACATGTGATATCAAATTAATTCTCCCGAGGGCTTCATTTTTTGTACTTCTACATTATAACTAGTTATTGAACTAGGAGCAAGATTTGAAAGCCATTTGTGGGCGAGAAAGAATTCATTGCTGTTTCCCCATCAATAATCCTTGGCAGTGAACTATTGGAAGCAGTCAAACGCGAGAGGTGAAACGCAGGTCAGGCTGTCTAACTAATATTAAAATGGGTCCACGGGACTCGGGTATGGGGCACAACGGGGGTGTGGGCGTGGTAGATCTTTGAGATCGTCAGTAGGGGGGTGAAAAAAAGTCGTGCATCGTGTGAAAGGATCATATACATAAGGGTTTTGGTTTAGATGGTTTCTGCGTACTACACAGATGTAATCTACTATATGTTAGGATTATTGAGTGCTCACTGTTTCTTAGTTTGGAATAAATAACATTAAGACGAGGCAAGGAGGTCCTCAGTAATAAAAAATACAACATCAAAAAAACAACAACAATATGGAAGCTATATTCCGGACTGTCAAAACATATTTCCAAACAAGATAGTTTAATCTATTCACAATCTTTCGGTGTTTTCTTCTTTAAATAATGTAACCGATCACAAGTCTGATATAACATTTTTCATGTGGGCTTTTCTCATTAACTTCTTAGAATGGCAGGCAGAAAGGTTACCAGGCGGTCAGTATGGTAATGGAGAGAACAAGAAATCGTTGGGGACAATAGAAACTTATTTTTCATCTGTGCTGTCACGCGGACGCTTTGTATCCACCGTGTTCGTATCTGAATATTCATATAAGAGCCACCTCAAAGGCAGGGCACTGATCGTGCTTGGCCTGTGTGTGTCTCTCTCTGTGTGATAGTCTTAATGCACTTAGCTGTATACTCGTTTAGAGGAGAGGAGAGCAAATATTTTCCAGTTTTTAAATGGATCATCTTATGAAGGCCTGGTCCAAGGTGATACACTGTTTCGCAAATCACTGCACGCAGATTCGTGTGCCCGCTATAAAGTGTTGAGCATCTTGTTTGCATTTGACTTTAGCCTATATGAGACGATACGCATTGTATTTTTGGTTTTCCATAAATTTTCATCAACATGCTTGAAAAACTTTTCTTGAGAGAACGCCTTTTCCATACGCCAAACTCATTAGTTGTCTATATGTACCCTGTAGAACCGAATTTGTGTTCAGTACTAACAATCGCAAATACGTCTCTACAGGAATACATGGGCGACTGAAATACTACGGTGGCAACTGAATCGTCTGCTCCCACTCCCCATTCCACTTTATAATTGTAAGCTCCTCCATACAGGTACATGTGTGGAGAGTACATCCATATTCCCATGTACAACAGC
Source organism: Plecoglossus altivelis (assembly GCA_036571765.1). NCBI lineage: Eukaryota > Metazoa > Chordata > Actinopteri > Osmeriformes > Plecoglossidae > Plecoglossus > Plecoglossus altivelis. The sequence goes on along the minus strand of BROE01000021.1, from coordinate 15,114,147 downwards.
ATTGTCAGTGAGTATGCATAGTCTTGGCAGCTATGGATCTGAGAGGCTATACCATCATGACTGCAAGTGGCTATCAGTGTCAGACCTAAAACACGCCAGGAACCAGTGAGGTCGTTTAAAAGTGACTGATTTACTGCTTTTATGGCTCTATAAAACGCCTCAAACATCCATGCCAGAGGTAATAGAAATGTCAATGGAGTTCCACATACAACTAAACAAACCATAAGCCCACTATATTACATATGATTATGGCTGATTTGTATAGACAATTTAAGATTAGTTTTATTAGTAGTATTATTACTCTCAATATGTTTATTGGCATTATTTTATCTTAATGATCATACACAAATACTCTTGGGCATTGAAGCACTAATCATATTTTGTTGTTGTCATTTGTAGTTGCACTCCTTTCAGAAACCTTTGATGTTGAATTGATAGATTTCTGATGTAATCTGATATGTGAAATATGTTTACCAATGTGTTTGAAGAGTAATGGAATTAATGAATTTAGTGTGCATACATGTTTAGGAATTAGCTCTTCAACCTTCATGTGTACTTGTGTGTGGGGTGGTCACATTTTAGTTGGGTTGTTAGAACAGAATAGCTTGTTTTGTGTCAGTATAGTTCAATCTTTTCCTCTGTCTGGTGACTCTCTGTTTGTGTCCTAGTCACAGTGTCATACGTTAATGTGATTTTGTCCATCTGTTTTGCTTCGGTGGAAAATACAATAACTTATTTTTCTCATATTGTTATGGTCTATATCACAATGGCATGAGACTTGCAAATAATAAATACAATGTATTTGATGTTATAGTTGATATAGTTCTGGAGCTATCCTTCAATAAAAATCTGGTCATGTCATCTTGCTATTGTTATGACCCTAAAGACGTTTAAATAAATATGGTTATGTGAGCAACCTCTGACTGATCTGGTAAGGTCATGTAATTCTGGCACAGAACAAATATAAAACGACAACACCATGTTATGTTAGGATTTGTATCCTGAGAGGTTTGTTGCATTAATTTTCTTCTGAATATTGTTCTCACTGCAGTGCTACTGACATTTTTACTTACTGGTATTGGATTGTTCCCATTTTTATTAACTTAAGCCTATGCCTCCCTGAATATTGGAATTATGATAACAGTTACAATATAATGAATAGTGGGTCCTAAAGACATATATTATTAAATAGATGGTGTTCTGAACATTACCCTTGTACTATTTTTATAATTTTATTATTTAGGGAGATGTATTGCTAGTCAATGTTGTTTGCAGAATGGGCTTAGTCAGCATGTTTTGCTGCAGATCAACTGCTTTTGTGGTTAACTCAACCAGAGAGAGAGAGAGCGAGAGAGCGAGAGAGCGAAAGAGCGAGAGAGCGAAAGAGCGAGAGAGAGAGAGAGAGAGAGAGAGAGAGAGAGAGAGAGAGAGAGAGAGAGAGAGAGATTACGCTCACAATGGTAACCGTAGGTATGTTTGATACCTCTGGTTCCTTATCCGGGGACTACCTCATCATCTGCTATTGGGCCTTGGGGTCACGTGGTAAAAGTAACTTTACAGGGCTGCTCGCAAGTAGGAGGGCTTTATGGAGCAGAAAAACGACAAAGCTAGAAAAATTATTTTCCACTCCCGAAATTAATGATCATGAGCTCGTATTTGATGGACTCTAACTACATTGATCCGAAATTTCCTCCATGTGAGGAATATTCGCAAAATAGCTACATCCCAGAACATAGTCCAGAATATTATAGCCGCGCAAGGGACCCTGGCTACCAGCATCACCATCAGGAGTTATATCCTCCGCGGGCGAGCTACCAAGAACGCCAATATAACTGTCCAAGCATCCCCGAACCTGACACACCAAGAGGACATGGACTACCCCATTCGGCACACCTGCTTGCAGGGAAAGGACAACCGGCCTCATGTGAAACCCCACAGTTATCAATGTCCCCATCCACCCCACCGGCTGCATCCTCCGCCTGCAACCAAGCTACACCGGAGCATCCAAACAGCGCAGCCTCTTCCAAGCAGCCAGTGGTATACCCTTGGATGAAGAAAATTCACGTCAGCACTGGTAGGCAACTTGTGTGTTTATCTCTCTACATCCTCTCCAGCTCTCCTAACTCCTCTCTCCCTTTCCCTCCCTTTATCAGTCCCTCTTACTCCCCTCTCGTTGCCAGCCCCTGCTACGATAGCAGAGAAGCCTTTGAAATGGCACAATTGAGGCGGATTTACGACTCGGCATTGGTAATTACACCCACCATAAATTTTATAGCCGAGGTATACTCAGGGCAGCCGTATCACCATGTGGCTTCTGCTGTTATGTATTGCGCGATGGAGAGAGGGAGAGCTGAATTTAAAAAAGACAGGGTTTTGCAATCTTACATTAATAATTTAGCGGATGTTGGATGTGGGTGTCCTCTGACTGTAGGGAGAAGTTCTGAACTTCCCATTTAGATTATTTCAAGACAAAAAGAATCACACATTAAAACTAACGTTATTCCCCTCATATACATGGATATATAAGAAGTTTAGGCTATTCTTGTTTACTCCTTCATTTCCCCTTTCTGTTTCTTTTTCTCCTTACTTCTCCCTGTCCAGTGAACCCAAATTACAATGGAGCGGAAGCCAAGCGGTCTAGGACAGCATATACTCGGCAGCAGGTCTTAGAATTGGAGAAGGAATTCCACTATAACCGATATTTAACACGGCGAAGGCGCATCGAGATTGCTCATTCCTTGGTTCTCTCCGAGCGTCAAATCAAAATTTGGTTTCAGAATCGCAGGATGAAGTGGAAAAAAGACCATAGGCTTCCTAACACCAAAGTCAGATCGTCATCTTCCTCCTCCTCAACGGGCATATCCTCCGGGTCCAACACAACTTCAGCTGCCGGCGCAGTTGCCGCTGCTTCGGCCAACGTTGGGTCTACTCCCGATGAACTTAACGGAGCACAGCATGGCGAGGATATTACACGGTTATAAAGGCGAACCTCTTGAACATGGAACACGGAAAAATGACTGGTTATTTATAGAACATGATATATTTTGTTTTCGTAGATATCTTGTGCGGTTTCCTTTTAGTCCAAAGTTATATAAAATGCATGTTATATAGCATGGATTAATGCGAATCCCAATGGATAATTTTTACGTGATACAGGGTTTAATTTATTTAAAATGAGATTGTTTTTTAATGAAAAATGTTTTGAATGAAGGAAAAAAAATTCATTTTATCAAAATGTTATTGTGGGCTATTCTTTTGCTCTGCCCAAGGTGAAATGCACAATCTATTTATTTCAACAACACTGGAAGGATATTATAGACCTATAGGTTATTTTTGGTAACAAGCTGGAACACACACCATTGGTCTTGAACGTGTATGTTTAGGCAATGTGTGAATTACCTCGCATATTTCAAATACAGAATTTTAAAGTACAGTTTAGTTTTGTGATGTAGATGTTGTGTTTTAGGCCGTTCAAAGCAAATTATTGTGAAATGCAATAAACGGAAATTAGTGTACTTGTGATAATCATATTGGTCAATAAAACAGTGAGTGTCTACTAGTTTTACATTCGCTTGCCTGAAATTCATTCATAGTCATTGAGGTTGAACTAAGAGTTTAGCTGCTTTGCTCAGCTGTCGTCCACGTTATGTAATTCTTCAGATGTTGCAATCTAAACGTGTGAATTTTTAGTATCCAAGACGATCCCTTGTCAAACGTGTTTATGTTGCTTGCGTAATTATGTTACGGAATTGACTTGCAGCTTTTTCAGTCATCAGTTACGGATTGTAAATATAGGCCATACGACATAGGGACATTTAATTCAGTGTTAAATTATTCTGTGTGTTTTTAAACCACCATCCCTATTTATAGACAGTGCAATTACATTTACATTTTTCTGAATAAAACTTGAAATGTCAGTGCATATGTCTGCGCATAATGTTGTGCATGCATGTTCTTCACGCTCTTGGCTTTCGACCCGTTTATTTGGCTCGACTGGATAATTATTTGGGCTACTACTTGTTACCTCACAGCTGTATATAGACATTTTCTATTTTTTGAAACATCTGTCTAAACGTCTGGTTACATTTTATGGCTTTAGCCAAGCTAACCCATGTATTTTGTATTCTGTCTGAGCTCAGACAACAATGCAGCGTTATATGTCATGGTCTAATGCTCTCATGGTCTAGACAGTAACGTTGAGAAAAATGGTTTGAGGCTGTCGAGGCCTTGTACCCGACTAGCAACCTAAAATCAAGACAATGTTTTGAATGGCACGGTTCTAATTATTTCCAAGTATAACAAACTGTCTTATTATTTGGTAGTGATTGTTTTGATAGGCCTAAGTCATGCATATGTAGCCTAATATACACAGTTTGTAGAAGAAGAAAAATGTAACAAAACTCAAAACGTATTTGAAAGTTGTGTTCTTAAGGCATTTTGTTTAGTATCAAAATACACTTTAAAATATTGGTCTCTAACAAGATATTCAAAAGATGGCGCTTAAAAAATGTCTGCTCGCAACGTCATCGGCATATCTATTTTTGGTAAGTGGCCAAAGCCTGCGTCAGGGCCTCTTGAAAATAGGAAACCCTGGTCCTCTCATGAAAACAGTCTTTCATGCCCTTGTGCTTCAGATGCCGCTGTGTAAAATGCATACAATCTATTCGTTTTCTGTTCGTTTTTCAATTGCATATTTAAGGAAATAGTAACAGGCTTTCTATTCCATACAGAATTGGTCTTCATCAATTTGTATAGCCTACCGATGCTCTACGAATATCTGTATGCTGCAGTGGGTTAAGTAAAAAACAAACACATAATCAACAAGGTGCAAGAATGTAGGCATAAGAGAGCATATAAACAGTGTGACTTGAATGGACATCAGAAAACGCCTTGCTAGGTGGGGGGCAGAGGAGGACAAAGGGCCGAGGTATTCTGGTTAATCAATCTTGCACTCCAAAGTGAAATGTTTTTTTAGCTTTAACCTGACAAAAATGTATAACAACATATTTTCAATAATTGGTTTAATTTATTTAAAGTGAAATTCCAACGCAGAATCTTGATATGGAAGCTTAATTAAACTGAAGATTGACTTGGACATGACTTTGGAATGGCGTTGCAAAGCGCTGAGAACTAAATTCATAAAGCCGGACAGATGAGAGAAATGATCGTGCACGCCATAGTCGCAGCATCCCTCCACTCTTCTTCAAGGGTCTGACGCCTCCATGTCGCGAAGCTGAAAAGGTACTTTATTGAAGTTAGGGGGCGAACCACGAGAAGTCCGAGTTCACCCCGAGGACACATTTTCTGTCCCATTAGACTCATTTCAGTCAGGATGGCCGACCTTTTCAACCCCATGACCCGATTGGCTCTCTATACGTGTACCTTCTGTGTACCCTCGTTGGTCCCCTTGCCCTCGTCAGTGCAGTGACTTTCTTTGTGGGTTTTTCTACGATGGGCCTATTGATGGGTCCATGGAAGGGCACCTCTGAATGTGTTACTCTTTTGTTGGACTCAGTGGTGACCCGAGAAAGCGGTGAACTTTCGGCCAACTCTCTTCTTTTGCGCGTCCAGCTAACCTATGAGGACACCCTCCAAATTTGAAGGACTTGCAAATTGAACCCCTGGAGCAGGTAATGTGAGTGTGATTATGCGAAATCAGATATCATATTCTAACTAAATTTGGCAGTGATAGGCCATGCGATTGCGTTTTCTGTTGAAATGGTTATTGCTTATTGCATTTAAAATGAAAGTTGTATTTTAATCACCAGTGGTCGTGACTGTGTTGCTTTATTTCGAATGTGAATAATTACTTTATTCCATAGGCCTACCACTTGCAGATCAGCCTAGGTGTCATGTTTTGAGTAACCTACAAGACGATCCTATACGAAAACCCGTCGTGCTTGCTAATCAGAACAGTCATGAACCATTCTTCTAGACATTCTAGCTCTTCTAACATGTAACGAATTAAACGTGCTTATTCTCAACCAGTTTTGAAATGGGTTAGTAAATGGCATCCAAAATGTCTCACGATAGCTATTTGATCCTCGACGCGAGTTTATCTGCACATCTAAGTGCAGTGTGTATTAACCCAATAGTGATGACAGACCTACTAGCTGTTTGGTAGGGTGATATTGCGTTTCAGAGTAGAAACTTCGGAAGTCTTTTTTGCAAAGATGTCGCATCCGAAAGTGACGTTAACAGGTCGAACACTCTATCGTCGAAGTCAAGCGAGGAGAATGGTTGCATGCTGCAGGATTTAAACAAATGTATCACATGTCACCAATACATGGCAAACTTGCAAAAGAATTGGTTCGTATCATGTTTTACGCATTGCCTATACAATAGGCCAAGGACAAAATTACTTGTTACAATATAATTTGGAGACAGAATATCTATTTTCAACAACAACAAAACTACAGTCACATATCTAATGTCTTATTGCCCGGACTGGACATGTCAATTGCGACCCGATATTTACATCGAAATAGACATGTTTATTGCAACATTCTATCGTTGATGGCAAGTTTTTACCGTCAAGTCTCGTTGCACCTTCAGTAATAGTTCAGTTAACGTGCCCAGGATGATAATGAATGTAAAAAATAATTATCACCAGTTTATGTTTTTATTATTTTGTAACTACTCTGGTATGGGCTTACAATAACACATAGTTATAGCCTATACTATGAACATGTCTGGATCTGTAAAATGGTATGAACCTTTAACCCCAATAGTGCCAACTTTAGTTCAGGCTGTATCATATACGTAGCTGGCATGCTTGTGCCACTATGTATTATATTGAATTTGAGAGATCATAGCCTAGTCATACATCAGCCTCGCCAACATTTTAAGGCAGTTGGCATATATTATTAATACCCATAATACGTTGGTCAGACGTTTTTTCTTTAAATTAGGCATATATCCGTATATGACATGACTTATTTTATTTGACCGCATACAAGGCCTACTTATGACTGTTGGAAGTCCACTTGATTTACAATAAACGTGAAATGTATTTTACGAATTATCAAAACTGCCGTGAAACCGTTTCAGTACGATCAAGTAAACTGTACTAGCCGTAACAATTAGCCTACTAAATGCCACATTGCAACACTCCGTCCTCCTTAACACAGGTGAGAGTTGTGTTAGACTAATATGGGCCCTGTAGGACTGGGAGGCGAAGGCTAGTCTGTTTAAAGACAACCGTGGCAGCTGCATAAAGGCACAGAGTTGAAACAGGGGTCACAGTGTTATTTTTCAGGGACATGGCGGCTCTCGCATTGACCAGATAGGTGGGTGTGTCATTAATCCGTAAATCTACTCTCCCGTCCATTAAACCCCAGTGAGCAGATGTACAACGTCTGCTTCGTACAAGTGTATGATTTTGAATACGCATCCATTTCACCTTCGAAGTATAAAAAATGGACCAACATACCCCTTAAAGATTCTGAATTAACCGTTGACTGATAAAAAATAATGTTTTCAACTACATTTAATCCAATTGTTTCCAGGTTTCTGTTTGTCCACTAGTTGCATGTATGGCCAAAATGTCTTAGAATTTTTGTGTGCTCTCCCAACACAAACCGTTTTGAGAGAGGTAGGCCTTATACTGTTAATCAGTTAGCTGTAAGTTGATGATGTGCATTAGTTGGTTGCCACTTATTTTACACTTTGTTTACATAGTACCCTAATTTGGGAAATACCCTGTTTTAGTAATTTTGTCAGAGCCTGACCATGGCTGATATTTCCCAGGCGTTTTTTTGTGATAAACTGTGGAATGTGTATGTACAAATAATAAAACACTCGACTATCAAAATAGTCTTTTACAGACTATCAAAATACATTAAAATATAATGGGCTATCTCTAATTGTGGTGACTCCACATTATAAAGCCATGTCATGTATCCCTAGGACATCCATGTAGGCATTCATGCATCCCTCTAAAATGGGGTCAGATCTTCGAATTGTTTTGGTTGTCTTCTCATATACTATCTTGAGAATGGGTTTAGGTTTAAGTGCTTTAGCAGATCCTCAGCCACCCAGGCGCATGGGCCAAATAAAACTTGCCAACATGTTTACACATTGATGCTCAACCTTCTAAATATGCTCAAGTCAAGACAGGACATGCGTTTGGGAAATTGCCAATGTGTATCTTTTCCTAAGTTATGAATTACAGTCTGCAAACTCCAGTCCTTTCATTTCACTCTGCATTGTTTACAGCAATATAGGGCGCTGCGCATATAAATCTTCTCCCAGCTCTGCCAAGACAGGGCCATTTGTATGCACCGTTTTAACCGACAACATCCTTTGCCCATTAACGTCCTCTCCCCAGCTCCCTCCGTCTCTTCTTATCTGGCCTGCTCTGTCGCCTGAAAATACGAGAACAGATCCATGCTTCCTTCCACAAAAGCAAACTAAATGAAAACGAACCTTTTTTTGGTAATATTAGGCCAAAATATGGTACTATGTATTAACAGCTTGGTTTAAGTTTCATTCTTACTCATCATTGCAAATACAGGCACCTATCGCTGACTTCTTTAACTGTTTGTGCCAGCAACCAAGAGTGCGCAGAAGGTAAGGAGGAATTGTGAAAGGGTTGACACCCAGAGCGACCGGCGCGCTTTTGTGCGAGAGAGAAAAATGATTTATTGCTACAGAGGCGGTTCAAACAGAGTTCACGGAGAATTGTGGTGGAGGCGCGAGGAGCTAAATTATGGTCGTGCTGAGCTAGTATATCATAGATTCTATCTCAAATCCAGCGAATGTGCTCAACGGTTTGAGGCAAGGAAAACCAACGGAATTTAATTACTTTCTCTGATTTCTCCAAAGGCGCGTCTGATAGTGCCAGTTTGCCTATAAACACGTTAGACTTGGACTACAGTAAGCAACAAGAACAAGGATCAAAAAGTAACATAATCATATTAGTAGAACCGTAATATTTTAATTCTTACAAATAATGATCTTACACCCACACTGACATAAGATGGCGATATTAATGGCATAGCTTCGTATGACGTCCGTGTAAAATCAATTTGCTTAGTTGGGCCCTCACTGAACTCTTCACTAAGTACTCCTGAATAAATTAGGCTATTGCTAAGATCAGAGACGCCGCGGAAATTTTCAGAATGTCAAAACCAATCATGTAAGACATAGTGGTTTTATTAAGCAAACGAGACTACTCGGATCTATGAGTAGGCTTAGTGTACATCATCTAGTTATCTATAGGAAGACCTTCGAGTAAGCATTTTGTATTGTTTTCCACCCTATAGCTTTTAGCTTTATTGGACATGTAGCCCAGATCAAATTCAAGAAGCCTATGGTTAATGTTCTTGATTATCTCTGCGTGCACATCGATAGGCTTTTCGAATACAGGAATCTAATTTCTAACCGCTATTCCTTATGGTAATAGGATACAAACGGGTCATTTATTTCCACCATGATAGCTTACCATTGTTTATGTGATGTGTTAACCCTTGTGTGGCGTGCGGGTCTGTGGCACCCATTTGTAGTGTTTACTGATCATGCAGTTCATTTGTTGATCTAAGCCTTTGCTCATTTTTTGAACACATAGGACACATTTTTTACTCAGTCTACCCCCTCAAATATTACTTAGGTGTTTTGTGTCAACTTGACCTGGAGGTATTACAAGTGCTTGTAAGTGAAAAAGTGCAAATGGAATTCAAGATTTTGCTGTGTGCCTTGTCGTCCTCATCTCTGGTGCTGCAGTTCAAACAAAGCATTAATAACCTGGATGTCTGCCTGCATGTCTGAGTGTCTCCAGCCTTTTGCACCTTTTACCTATGGTGTGTGGAAATACAAAAATGGCTATTATATTTGAGTATTATTCGATACTTTACTTTTATACTATGTAAGAAATTGACTTTCCGTCCCACACTGTAGCTACAACAGTCATGTACAAAGTGACGGTTCGTTTACATAAATTGTTACAGCTGATATTGTTATAAAACGCCAAAAGAATTTGGATTCGCCAACTCAAAAGTGAACATTGGATGAATAACACCGGCGCATCGGCTCCATCCAAGGGTTAAATAAACGTCGGTTACTTAGAGCAGTTGTCTGGTGCATATTCGAGGGTTGAGGATGCTCCACCGTGCTTGGTGGCAACACAGTGAACTGATAGAGGAGGCAGCCCATCTGAACAACGAGAAGCTCAGCCGTGGTATTCAACTCAGAGTGCATAATCCATCACCAGTGAGAGACACCCCCGGAGTCTTCTCACGGAAGCGTTGCATTGGTTTATTGAAACAGGGAAAAAATGTACTGACTATTTGTATAGTAGCAGTGTAGGATTCATTTAGTCATTTAAATGTATCTATATAATGGAAATGTTAGTCAAACAGACCATATAATTCCACAATGAGTATCAGATAGCATTTTAAAGAGCCCCGATTTTACGATTAAAAGGGTAGTAAGGCTGTAATAATTATTCAGCCTCTGTTTTTATACTGTTACAGAGGTCTGGTCATATCTCTTACGTAGCCTAACTGTTTCGAAAAGTTTGTCATTATTTTGATATTTTTCGTAAAATAATCGACTGCATCCCCCCTTCAAAAATATCAGTCAAACAAAAAAGAAAGAAAGAAATGATCAAGAAAGACCAATTGTATGTGCAGTACACTGTTTAAATAAAGAAGGGATTGAACAGGGCTTGCACTGTATGTTTTTTTCTATCTCTTTGTTGTCTGGGCACGGCTGAGAAAAGCCAAAAGTGGAATTTCTATCGAAATAATATCACAAAACATAATTAAAATTTGTCAGAAATAACAAAACAAGACACGTCAACCTTGAAATTGACCATTAAATGCATAAACGTTCGATCCAATGCATGTGTCCAGAAGATTCTTTTGAGCTGATCTCGTTGTCTTTGTGTGGCAATGATTGTCAAAAACCCTTTGTTTGACCACTCCCATAGAATCGAAAAAGTCCATAACAGATATAAGTCTGCAATAACCTGCTACCTAGCGTTGTTCTTACGTAGAGTGAATGAGCATGATAGCCTACGCGTTGCAGACCGGACATATGTTTTGACCAAATAAAAAAAAATGAAAATAAATAGACATACGATGACGTTTTCGCTCATGCCCAGTTTGTGTATAACATTCACATGAGACACATACCATGTTTAATTTGATAACGTAGTCTTAATATCAAACGTAAATCTAAATTATAAATTGACCTAAGAGATTTTTACAGAGCACTTTTTGTTATTACATCGATTGTATCTTGGAACTGGTCCTTCAACGATCGAAGTAGGTTAATCGAATCCATCGCAGGTGCGTTTGAGATATCAATAACCTACCACACACTTTGGTAACCGAAGTGATTTTCAGGCGCAGTTTTCAGTCTTTTAGGACATCTTCTCACACAGGAACCACAATGAACAGCTCCTTTATATAAATATTTGGTTTAATAATGTGGAAGTCCCTTTGCAGGCTACCCATCATTTCTCTCTATTACTCTCGCTCTCAGCATCTTTCCCCTTTCGGTGTCTTTCTCTTATATTGCATACTGATTAATCAACTCTATTCCGTTATCACTATTCATATTCTAATTGCTTTTCATCCGTAGGCGAAGGCGTGCACGTACGTTGCTACTCTGGATAATCGGAGTAAAACCTCAGGAGCCGTAACCATGAAGTTGAGCTTGCAACTCCAGCAAGCCATTATTGGAGGGCGGCCCCACGTGACTAAACGGCACCATGCTTGTAAACATGAGTTCTGAAAACAGTCTAAGTGCACATCCAATCTCCTCTTCTTTCCTTATTAGATTATTTGTACTGAATATGAAAGATAGTCGATTAATATAAATTAAGGGCATTGTTCAGTCGATTTTTCGACGACTCAAACCAACAAACTACACTTTACCGAAATGGCAGGCCACCGAAATGTGTTACCATGTTTTGTGCAGGGTACCACTTCAGTCAAGTTTGGATACATCTCTGGATCAAGCGCCGGAAATCATGGAGGCCAAGGGACATCAGTTGGAGAGCTCCAACCTGCTCAGCTGCACGTCCAGTCCTCTGCTAGTGATAGGTGGTACCAGGCTGACACATATTGGAGCGTATTGAACTCGGTGGACAAAAATGACAGCAGTAGCATAGAGCTTATCGGTAGTTTGAAGAGTTACTGTCCACCTACTAATTGCTGTTCATCAAGGCAGATATTTCCCTGGATGAAAGATTGGCGGCGTACCAACGATCGGAGAACGACAGATTTACAAGAGTTAGGTAAATACAAATGCACAAAAACAGAACTGAACGTGAATTGTCATTGTAATTTACTTCAATAAGTAAACACGGGTCACTCCTGGCATGTTAAGGTCAGGTGAAATCTTTCAGAAGGAATTCAAAAAAAGAAACTGACTGGCGAGTAGCGTCTTACAGTCATAGATTTTTCGAAAGGAATGGCTTTCTCACTATATTTTGACGTTGTGATTCCTGTACTGTCAAGTGTATAGCAAGTGTATAACACCCTAAGTGTATAACACCCCTTCATATTGTAAAGTGTTGTGGTATTCTTGAGTTGTGGCTATATTATACTGGTTTTATTGGATTAGCTCAGTCTTGATATAGTGTTTACTTGCCCATCACCACATGTGCATGAGACAATTACAAAACAGTACTTCAGTTGTTTATAAAAAGTGATTTATTTTGGCGTAAAATCCAGATTTCGACTGTATTCATCTCAAGACCTAGTTCTTTTAAGAAGGCTGTTATCGCACTTGCCCAAGGGTGGTTGTTTTCAGTGGTGGTCCCAAGGTACCTTTTAAGTGACTGAGATGAAGACTTGACAGGTACGCTTCCGTGTGTAGCTGTGATTAATGTGTGTTGTCAAGCAGCATTGGAGGTGTCAGATGTTCCCTCTAGACTGCCTGTACAGGAGCAAAGTTTCCCCAAGCACCGTGGTCTCACACAAGAAATAGAACATCTTGTCACAGGCACCTGCAATATTATCTACATGTACTGTAGGAAATGTTGATCAGTTAAACTGTTGTATATTGGAGAGCTAGACTTGGTAATGGTTGTTGACATCTACAATGTGAAACAAAGGGGATATGCTGATCTGTTCATGCATCTGATTTCCAGGCAACTGTCGAGGTGAGCCACTTCTTCCAGGGAATGGTAAAGACAGAGGAAGGCGTGACCGAACAGCTTTCACTAGCACCCAACTTGTGGAGCTTGAGAAGGAATTCCACTTCAGACCCTACCTGGATCGTAGTCGGAGGTTAGAAATGGCTGCCAGCCTGAAGCTCACAGATCGCCAGATCAAGATCTGGTTCCAGAACCGCCGCATGAAGTCTAAGAAGGACCACAAGTTCAGACAAACAGAAGGGCCTTCATCTCAGTGTTCCACCAGCAGGGTTTCCCTCCACCCTAGCTCTTCCAGTGGAATTTCAGTAATAAATGGTGCAGGTGTTGTCAGATCTTGTGTCTCTCCAAACCTGTTTCTTACAGACTATAGCCATTCCTCAGCCCTTGATCACCAAACTAAGGCAAGCAGCAGCCAATACATGTGTGCTAATTCTATTGGCTCACCCCATACAACCTTACCTGCAACTGCAGCAGCTGGTCCTCAGTCTTCCAAATATCTGGCTGAGAGCAGTTATTGGCCCAGGTGTCTTCTAAAAAATCCTGTTTCCAAAGAGAGTCTGTTCTACGCTGACATGAATGCTTATTATAAATGTCATGGGCTTCTCCCAGACCCCTTAAATCACTCGACTTACTCTTACCTGTGAAAACAGCATGACATACCTTTAACATCTGTTTGTATGATCTTTTTTTTTCGAAATGGTTAATCTTAATGTACCTGCATGCCTCTAAATGTCTGTACGGTCCCAAAAGATTAGCGTAAGTCTGAGTTATTTGCCGTTTGACTTCTTGTTGATTTAGTTAAAGTCTTGAGTCTGTCTAACATTTTAGCGTAGACCTTCCTCAATGTCATTACCTTTTTTTAGGTGGGGGGAGAGGGGGGGGGTGATACGTGTCTTGATTTAACAATTAGACTTTTTGTAGACGTATGCATGTTTACTACATATTTTTTATACAGTGTCCTACATCCTACCGTATTGATGTACCGTCATCCTCAATACATTGATGGTTGTCCCCTGACATAATTTTCACTTGTTATAAGCATCTAAAAAAAGCAAAAATTGTGTTCAGCTATGATTTGGAATTATAAAACAAAAGTATGTGTTCATATGGAATCTTGTTATATTTTTGTTACAGGCAGTATGATAAATGCCTTTGATATTTCTCTTGATGTATTGAAACACTTGCAAAATAAAATTTTCTGTAGAAAGTATAGCCTCAGTGTGCTGTTTATCCTTTTAATTTCTACACAGAATAACCATTTCTATTGGCGCGGAGATTCAATGATTAAAGAGTCCTGGATCTGGCCCAAACAGCATTCAATTAACCCATGCTCTGGCCAGAATAAGAAACACTGTGATATTGTGCATTCATGTTACACAATCTCTCCCCACGAGCTTCTGCCTGGCTCTTGCCTTCAAGCTCCCCAACATTAATCATCTGGACAAGGCAGTCTTTCCAGCGGCCCAACCACAAGACTCAGAACCCACTGGGCACCATGACAAGATCTCTTAGCGCCTCTTTCTCAGCACTTCCTTTCAATGAGCACATCCAAGCACTGCAGGTTTGGGCAAGTCTTTCTCTTTCAAAAGGGCTACTACTTGGTTGCATGTCTATGGAGGTTTTGCCCTGCACTGAAAGGATTGCCAGTTGTTAAAATTCACAAACCGAAAAGCATTAGGTGCAAGGTTTTTAATTGTTTTATGATTACATAAAGACAATTACACAAATTCAAATGTGGCATCGTTGTTAAATAAACAACCTATTTGGCGAATTGCCATTTTTTTGTAGGATTTAAACTTGTGTTATAAACTAAACCTGTTGAAAGTTGAGGTCTATTCCCATTTCATTTGACCATATTTATTGGCACCGTAAGCAGTACTATACTGTTAGAGCAAAGTGTGTACACAAACAGTGATAAAGTGAACAAGTGACAGAGAGAGAGAGAGAGAGAGAGAGAGCGTGAGAGAGAGAGAGAGAGAGAGAGAGAGAGCAAGCGAGAGAATGACAGCAACAGAGCACATTACAGGATACTTCAAATTCTTGTTGTAATGGACGAGAGGTTATAATGTTGAACGTTTGAACGGACTAACCCAATTTAGAGGAGAGTAACAGGGACTCACAATTCTGGTTGCCCTGAGCTACCAGTGTTAACAAAACAGGGAGCCTCTAGCATATTTGTTCACTAAAGAACGTTCCCATTCTGGCCCAGAACATGAATATCGTAATCAACACTGTTGAAATGTTTTGAAAGTTTGCAAAACAGGTGCATATGGTTGTAAATTACATTATTGCATCATTATTGTACTATAGGACAAAGTTCGGTACTTGCTCTTTTTTTATCCTAAAGAATCCTAGAGATTCCTGTGCCCATGACAAATAAAATTAATTTATTAATTTGAGTCAATTTTCTTAATCTAATTACGCAAAGATGTGTACCTTGCTCAAATGATAAACCAGTTGCTGAACTTCACAGGTGGCCTTCAGCTAATTCTGTTCATTTTATAACCATTAACCTTCTTAGTCACTACTTCTCCCTCTCCTTGGCAGTAATTCTGCTGCCCAGGACTCCTTCCAGGTGCTTGTTGCTGAAGAGAATTGTTAAGTATCAATTTCCTGTGTCACCTTTATGGGTTTTATTTATTTGTCCGCTCCTTCATGCGCAACTGAGCCCAAGCATCAGTCAGGTAGATGGATTATAACTCACCTCCTACCAGTCATACATCTTCAAAATTTGACTTCCTGAATCCTGAACAACTGTTTCTGTCATATTACAGCACGGCATTATCAAGATCAATGGCATTTTAAATGCATTCCAGTTAAGGATGATCGGTGACAATAAAAAGGTAAGTCATTGATGAAAGTGTATGCGACACAGCCGGCACTGAGGGTTTGTTGTATACTGTAGCTTGGCAGTGGACACACACACCAGCCGAATGAATGAAGTTGTAATCATAGCAATCACTGGTGTAAATGTCACATGTTGATCATCATTGATCCCTCATGAAGGATGGCCCACCCAATGGCTTTATCGTGCAGCTCACAATCAATATGATCAGAACCAGATTTGAACTATGTCTGCCTTTTAAAAGAATAGGAACATTTTGTGGATACGAATCATGAATAATATAACAATGCTGGATTTCTTCATGCTTCATGCTTTTCTTCATGGCATTTACCAATACCATATAAGAGCCTTGAGCTGGAGGAAAAGTGAGAATTGATGGGGAAACTCGTTTGTTCCTGGTTTTTAGTTTCAAACGAATTTCCCCTTCTGTTGTGTCCCAGAGGCTGCCACTGAAACCTCCGACCTGCAGCCTCCCATCCAGAAGCAGCGCAACTGCCTCTGTGTCTATCTGGTGAGTGCTGTGACACAGAAGGTGAAAAAACACAGGGGGAGAAGACTTATTTCCCTTGTAACAAACGGTCAATAAAGTTGTACTGAAAAAAAAACAGATCACTTCCAAAAACAGTCTGTTTGTCTTCATTACATGAGCAAAGTGGAGCTGTTTTAATGTATGACGACACAGAGTGCGTTGCCATGATGAACCTCTCTCCCTGTTTCATGTTTAACCCTGCTCATTTGCCACAGTAAGAAGTCCGGAAACCCAGAAGTGTGCACAGCAGCTAGTGGGGAGTTGACGGATGGTGTGTTGTCATGATGTTTGGGATGCAGCCTGCTGAGGGGCTCCTGGCTCAGAGGAGCTGCGAAGCGACGGTATTCATATTCTAGGAACGTCACGCCATGGCGAGCACTGTATTGCTTTACTGTCACATCTGGTGGCATGCAGTCGTTTGCAATGTGCCGTACCTGGCCGTTTGGTAGCATTTTCATCCTGATAATGAGGGTGTTTTATTTACTTTGCGTTGTTACTTTTATGGGAATGTAACGTTGAACTGAACCAAGGTAGAAGCAGCCATATAAATCTCCCACTGGTTCAAACCGGTTATGATTGAATGGACACACTCATCTGGCCCTTTAGGCACAGTCCTAGAAAGCAAGAAACGTGACAGACGCATGATCTTAGGAACAGAAAGATCTGGGCTACATATTCTCACTCTTTTCTCTGTTCTTTGTTAGTTAAGGATATTCTGTTTGGTTGGTGTGTGCCTGTCTGTCTGTCTGTCTGTCTGTCTGTCTTCTTGACTGACATTCATGTGACCGACTTTCTTTGTGACCGTGTGTATCTGTGTGTCTGTGACTCTCTGTATGTTTGCTGTCTGTTCCTGTCTGTGTCAGGTGTCTGCCTGTTTGACTTTCTTCAGACCACAATAGTAGGTTGTCCCACTTCGGAGGGCACTTTTAGACCTGAGTGGTTCACTGATTGGCCAGCGTTGGTCCTCCTTTACTGCAGCACCGTCAGACAGGTGGTCTCTGCACTGCATTACCAGGCAATGACCTCCCTGGTTGGCGGTGACAGTCATCTGTCAACGCCGGTTAATTCCCAGTGCTCTGAGGGGTCGAAAGATGAAAAATAATGAGGCTTGACAGTGTTCCCCAGGTTGGACAAGGGGAGTCTGGTGTCAGCAGCGGCAGCCATCATTATAGACCACTGTCAGACGGACCGAGGGGGTCAATACAAACTCAGGGAGATAATCCCACCACTGCCACTGCGGTCCCCAGGCTTAAGGTCTCTATTGACACAGACCAGAGCATGGAGGAGAAAACAAATTATCATGGGTCAATATCCTTTTAGATCCAGCATGGTAACACGTATGCATTCCCCACATATACCTCACCTTCAGCACTAACGAAAGACACGAAAGGTATGAAGGAAGGATAGCCTGCAGCAAACATGGCATGTTTCTTTCAGTTATGTTTTCTATCACTTCTCTTGTGATGTTTGCCAACTAACAAGCAACACTTCGGTGAAATAAAACTGCAGCGTTTCCAATATTCATGCTTTCATTTTGGGTAGGACATTCTCTGATAGAAATCGATGATGCTGGCTGTTTTGCATTAAATCCAAATGGCCAGGTTCTTCATTTATGTCATTCAAAACCAGACTGTTGGCAATCATCGGTCCTGACAAATCTATGTGTTTAAGGGATACAATCTGTCCAGGGGAGGGAGCCAACTCAAGATGACTGTGGTCAGTGGACTGACATCACATCTGCTGTTGGGAGATGTATCCTAAATACAGTTTTGAGAGTTGATCAAAATGCATCGGTTATCAAACATCTTAATTGTTCAAATGGAATACAGAACACAGTACATAGTGCAACGTATAATACAGCTGATCTTGTTCTGACAAAAACGTGTTTTGATTGTATAAACATAATTAATTTTTAATTAATTTCTTAATTGTTTCGTTTAAATCCAAACCAGGGTGAGATGTTTTTACTTTGAAAAATTACGTTTGTTTACATATGGGAAAGGCAAAGATAGCACACACCTGCCTCCTTTTTTCCACTCATCCCCTTCTAACGTCCCCTCCCTCTGCTGAAAGCCATTACCAAAATACAATTTCTAATACCTCCACACAGGTCCACGATCGACTGCAAACAAATTTATATTCAGGCGGTAAACAGAAAGCTGCAGAGATTTATTTATTGAGTGTAGGGGAGAGAAACAAGCTAGCGCGTGAACCCTGAGTAACCTCCGAGCTGACATGAAGATGGATAAGGGTACCATGCAAATGCATGGAGGGAAGGGATATATTGCACTCCGTCATTCAGCACATCGCTGCCTGTAGAATTCCATTAACTCCTCCAGCTGGGACCATATTTCTGTTTTGCTGTTGGAAGTTGTTGATTATAAAGAAATGTTTTGTATTGATTGGGCAGTTTAAAAAGATGTAATAAAATTGTTGTTATTGTAATATTTGTATGATATGAATGATATGATATGAAATAATGCTATCTTCAGCATTGTTACTTCCAATAATAGAAACGTTTTCTAACAACCAATGTACAATATCAGCCATATTAAAACGTTAAAATCGCCAAATGTTGGCATTTTGTGTTGTTCAGATTCATTTATCAATGCGTGGTCTATTCTATCTTCTATGAAAGAAGAAGCGTTTCACCTTCTCATAATGTTACAAATTGTAATTAATAAAATAATCTAAATATCAGTCAAATATTGCTTTATTTAATAACGTTTCATTATGAGTAACGATCAAAACATATTCATAAAATTAGATGTTTATTGTAATTATTACTACTAATGGTATTATGGCTGAGGAAGACGCACATGGTCATAACTTAGTTAACACCCAATAAAGGTTCAAGCCCAAGGAATATGAGCGTGTGAATTAGAATTGAGTTTTAAATGAATTTAGTACTTGTATAGCTTGCCTGCCAGCTACAGTTTAGGCAGCACGTTTTTATTATACTATTTATAGATTTTAAGTAAAGGCAGCGCTCCGCTTCTGTTTGAAGTTTGACAAATTAGTGCAATGCGTATATTTCCATGCACACCCTCACTGTATAAGAGGAATATGCCACATCGTAACTGTTCATCACACAATTATCTCACATAAACCTGGTAGTACTGAACGTTAAAACGAACCATGTTCTACATGTTTCCAAATGCAATATTCATCTAAATCATTTATATCGTCCTGAATATGATTTGTTCATCTGCATCAGATCTCAATCGATTGTGTTTAGGAATGCAGTTAGGCCTACATAAGGTTTCATTTCATACTTTTGTTTGTGGCACTGTACTGTAGGTTTACAGATAATGGACTTTACACTTTACTATTCTTGAGGGGAAATGTTACACAAGGAACTAGAAGGTCAACTTATCTCATTACACCATAAAAACAAACAAGACCAGAATGTATTTTGTACCTTGTACACAAGGTGCACGAGGCAAGTGCCCAGAGAAAACAGCAGTGAACTTTAAATTAATGCTCACCTTTCTGTTGACTTTCACAGAACAAAATGTCCTCTTCTCTGTCACTATGTTTTCTGTGCGACCTTTTGACGTTGTTCAGAGGCTAATTACAAATCTGCTGCCTCTGAACCCTTAAATACCAGCTGTCACAACCTTTGAACCCATTAAGTGTGCCTTTCACATAACCAAAGCCCCTCGCAGAAGTGGGTCTCTGATAATCAACACACACTCAAGAAAGTAATTCAAGAGCCTTCTTTCAATTCACTGATCATGTTTTGCTTTCTGCATAGAAAAGTGATAACAACATTAGAAATAAAAAAACATTGGATTTCAAATTAGGTGCACATTAGTCTTCTGTTTTATCAACTGGATGACAGCACAGATTATCCTAAATGGTTTAGTTAGGCCAACTTTAAAATGCACTGCATAAACGCTGCATACAAGGACTCAGTGTGGCCATGACTTCAGATGATTCAGGCCTATTGAAGTGTTCAGCAGTAGCAATAATTACTTGGACAGACTCCAGCGGAATGTGATAAGAGGATATTAGTATACCTGACGTCACCTTACCTGTGAGACAATGTTATCACGTGTTCCTCTATATAATTCGTGTCCATATTCATTATGCTTACATAGTATTTAAATCCAAACTATTTGAACTACCCACATCCACAGAAAAATTGTATAGTAGGTTGTGGTTGGTCCGTGCAGTCCAGTTCATAAACTGGGTCAGGTCCAACACGTTTACAACTAGCATTCCTTCGTTAATCAGTGTTGTCTCCACTACTGACTGAGATGTCCAGCTATTGGCCAAGACCAAGAGGGCACGTCATCTCCATCAATCAGTGATCGAATTTCTCCTCTGGGATGTCCCTGTCCATGGTCGTCCAGCAATCTCACCATGTGTTAGTGGGTACTGGAGAGGCCGGCCATGAATTGCAACCCTGTCCAATGATTATGCAGAAGGTTAGGTGATAATGACTTCGTATCAAGAGTTAACGAGTGAAAGAGAGAATAGCTTTCTGTTCATCGGGGGGTACCGACCAAGAGAGGTCAGAATACGACAGTTGGACCACAACTCCGGACTCTGTAAAGGCAAGGAGGGTAACTTAGAAGTTGTCTCGGAAGTTTTAAATCCTCGTTGGGACTTGTCACTCAATGCTGAAAACGGCGTCTTGCCTGCGCCTCTGAACTCGGCCAGCAGTCCTCTGTCTCCGAGTCTGGACTTCTCACCCCCACCGGCCTGCCTTCACTACCCTCGTGTTCCCTTGCTCTTAACTGCACAAGAATTCCCTGGACTTGGATACGCTTCGTCAACAAGCAACACCCGAGATGAGACGCACTGCGACTTTGGCCAATTCAATGCGCATTTCCAATTATACACTCATGATAGGCCTAAAATTCACTTCGCCGTCGTGGATAGTTCTTCATCGGATTCTAAGTGTACCATAGAGGATGTTAACCAACGGAGCAAAACTTTTGAATGGATGAAAGTAAAGAGAAGTCAACCGCGAGCGGGTAGGTTCAAAATACATTTTCGAACGTTCAAATAGCATTATATAAGAAATATTTAAAAACTCAATCAAATTAAGAATATTATGCACTTTATTTTTTACATTAGGGGCATTGGTTTCCGTTTAAAAACTTAGTAATAGTTTTGGCAAGCAGGCCATGAAAACTTTGATAAAGTTATGCCACAGGCCTAGTGCATGGAGCAGACTTTAGGCACAAAGCCTGATGTGTCACCACGCTTAAAAACGCTTTTGTCTACTGAAAATAACACGTGTTAATGTAGGATATCTATATTCACATGTGTTGATATCAAATGTTTAAATTGGGGAATAACGCTAGCTATAGTTTTCAAATTGAGTTGCCTAATGTTTGGCATAAACTTTTGTCATCGATCTCCTTTGCATCCACAATAAAACAAAACACAATCTTGGATAATTTGTTGGTAATTTCAAACAGAATTAACAGTAAAAGCAAAATCGATATGTGCTCTTGTAGCCTTGGTAACTATTAGATTTGCCATATTGATTATTTACACAGCTTTTTCCCTGTGTAATTCTTGACTTTACTTTGATGGTGGAAAATGCCATCTTCTTAACATTGGTTAAGCAAAACTTAATAGTTTGAACTCAAGTAGCTTCCAGAGTATTGACTATCTGTCTGTTAGTAATGAGAGCCTTGTGTATTGATCTTAGTGCCAAACACCTTTTACATGTGTCCACCTCTTTAACATAATTGCTGTCAGGGATCATCATTGCACTGACTCACAAGCTCTGACTGTGAGGTGTAGCATACAAATTCAGATCTCCTAAACACTTCCATCTCTATGAGAGCTTGTGCAATAAAACGTGGCTTCATATGAACAGAAACAGTGACTTCACAGTGAAATGTCTTCTGAACTCTGATTAGCCAATACATCCTGGTAAGGATGCAAGGTTTAGGGTGCAGATAGAGTATCATCCACAGTCCAATTTACTGATATCAGTGTATGCCATATATAGCCAAACACCTAGCCAAAGAGCTATCACTGTTCAATCGAACTTCACAGACCAATGGTGTTTTTTGGAATTCACTTCTAACGCATTCGGCAAACAGCACTCTGTGGATATGCGTAGGTCAGACTGACTACATCATATTGGATGAGTGAATTTGAATGTTGGTTACAGCTGCAGAGAAAAAAATGCATATTTAGATATATATCTCTGAGCAGGTGTTGAGAGGCAATTTAGGTCATAATGATTACATTAGCTGACCCAACATCCCTCTTGTAAATGCTAACCACCTCCTGGGGCATGGATGTAGTCTGATGTCGATAAGGTACACATGTAGATATACTGGTCCAACACCATGGTTTTCATGACCTCAAATTATTTCTTTGACATCTTTGATATATTTCATCGAAACAATTGCGTTTCCCCACTTTTACACACGCTACTGCTGATTTACTAGTAGAAGCACGGCTTATTAGTTTTACAATGCTGGTTATAAGTGCAAACAAGAATTAATCATAAGGGTATTGGTCTTGGCACAAAACAATATGGACTCCGTTCTTACATGTATAAAGGCCTACTGAAAGCCTTCTGTAACCTGATCTCCTGGTCCAGTGTATATGTACTCCCGGTACGTCATTCTTCAATTATGCTTTGACAGCACCTGAATTACTGTGGGCTGGATGCCCAGATGACTGAGGCAATGTGTATCGATCCATCCCTTTTCTTCTTCTTTCTCCCTGACTGGAAAAGGGTCCTTCTCACTCCTGTAGCAGGCTGGCTATTTCTAAGCGGCCAAGTCATTCCTCAAATATTTAGTTTGATTCTTTTATGCCTTCTGGCCTGCGTCAATTCTATTATCTTTGCAGCCATTAATCAGAATGTGCATGTGATTTTCTCTCTTGAAAGCTAAAGTGCTTAATTATACACTGTTTCTCTGTATTGGCTCTCTTCATATGATTTGCTGGGTAGTCTTATTTTAGGTTAGGTACCCTTGACATTCATTTTCTCCCAAAACATAGATGTCAACATTTCTCCTGTGTCTGCTGACCTTTCGCTCACAGTGTATTTCACAAACAGCAGAGGCTCTCTGTGCCTTCCTCGGGGACTGAGTAGCAGTGCAAGTGATACACAATATCCGGTGGTTGATAGTTTCAGCATCAGCCTGTTGGCTCTGTTAGAATGACACTCGGCCAACAGTCCACAGTGACTGAGCATTTCATAGAGAGGTGAATATCGCTACCACATACGCGGAGACCGGAACAATCCTGAGATCGAACGTCTTACAAAAGTCTATTCAAATTTTGAAAATGTCTCATTTCTCATAAATCAGGTAACAATAGTTTACGTTTCAAGGGTCGTGAATTGGCTACATAGAAGTCTACATAGCTTTACATTTGCAAGAAGCTTTTCAAATACAAAGGTAACTATTAACTAAAATAATTATTCTTTTTAATCTCATTGGCATGAAACGATTCCTGTTTGTTTTTTTTATTTCACATTTGCAAGAGGGAATCCTTTGAGGCCAGGTTAAAAATGGCCCGCCATGAAGTAAACATTGATTTACTACTATCTTGGGCCTAAAATGTCCAGATGAACACATGTAAACAATGTTGGCTCTTGATTTGATATATTAAGGTACCATTAGATCAGAGTGTATAGATATATTTTAGTCTTTTCTCGTCTACTTTACAGACAAGATGCACATGACCTGTGGCTTGAGCATCGTTGGCCGACGCTTCAGTATCGACCAAGGTGGCAGCCATATCGAAATGGACGTGCATCACGCGGCAAACGGAGTTCATAGGACCAGCTTCAATACCAAACAGCTCACGGAACTGGAGAAAGAATTCCACTTCAACAAGTATCTGACGCGGGCAAGGCGAGTGGAGATTGCCGGCACCCTGCAGCTCAGCGAGACGCAGGTGAAGATTTGGTTTCAGAACCGGCGCATGAAGCAGAAGAAATTACAGCGAGAGGGTCTGCTCCCCGGGCTTCCGGCATCTTCGATCTGTGCAGAGAGCTCACGCTCTAGTAGCCTGGACACCTGCCCCTCGTCTGAACCGTCTTTACCAAAACACCTGCCCTCGAACACTGAACCGAAGGACATGTCTCACTCGTTACTCGGGAAGGTTTGTGAGACTACCAATAGTGTCAATGACTTGCAAATGCAGTGATGAACTGAATGTGATCATGTTTTCATTAATGTTTGAAGGCCAGCTTTATGCCAATACAAATGCTATTCAATGATTGGAGCGTAGGCCGACAGTACCTGTACTATCATGACCTCTGCTGCAACAATTATACGTGTAAGTGCTTTTGGGCGCGGGTCAGGTGTACAGGCGATAAAAGGATAGCCTACGCAACGTAGTTAACCCCCCCCCCCCCCCATTAAATCAGAGTAACATGGTTTATTTCAGGCAGCCATTCCAGACCCAAATGTGATTTGTCTTCCTATTTACTAACGTATTCTTGTGTGGATATTGACCTACTTAAAAAGAATTAATTTATTAAATATGCCCACAAGCAGTTTTTGACCATGCAGTTCTTTATTTGGATAACCTTAGCAATGAAATGAATGACATGATTTATTTATCACATTTTGTATGAAGGCTAGGTCAGGCCACACAACACAATCTTATCCTATGAGTTTACTTAACTTTTGTCCAATTGAACTGATTGATGACATTTCGAAAAAAAACCTTATTATAGGTTGTAGTTGCTTTATGTAAGCGTATACACAATTTTAAACACAAAAATGAGCTTGCTGTGTTTGTCAGACACATTTCAAGTGTCCGAGCTAGATGCCTACCGTGTATTGAGTTACTATCGGTAAATCTATGCACAAATTTACAGATGCAACGATATACAAGCTTTAAAACACACATGAATTTATACGCACAATTGAATCATCCTACATAAAGCCACAAATCGCCACAAAAGGCCCTACGATGCAAGGTGTAACCAATAGGAGCTAGGCTATATCTGATTGCCTGAATATGTGACTGTAGGCCATTTCTTAACAAACATTTTTATTAAGGTACCGCTCCACGCTTTACACTTTGACAGTATTTTCCATCTTTGCTAAACTTTTCAAATTTATAACCTTGTCATGTTGTTTTTGATTATGCCATGTACACGAACAATTAAAGTTATAATTGAGTGATAGATTTATTGACAGGAGGGTTTAGAGTATCGATCAGAGCTGATCACTCAATTTGACTCGCATTTATGCATGGAAAATTACACGCCACTTTAGTCTGTAACTGCAAATTAATGTCGTGAAACGCGATAAATACTTTTATAACAGATAATTATAACATAATTGCGAATGCTTTTGCTTGAACACTCATGCGACATAACATAAAATGCTGTTGCAATTGTTTAGTTTTATTGTAAATCATCCATTGAAATAGTTGGTAATGTAACATCCTAAGATTTTCTCTCGTATCTCAAACAACAGTATGAATGGTGCAACAGGCTAAAGAAGTTATTAATGCATGCTAGTTATATTAAAAGATCTATTCAGGGTTTAGGCCAATAGGCGAAACCTTAATGTCTACAAATCCGAGTTACAGATTTCATATATCGACTATGTACAATTTAAAAGCCAAACAACTGATTTGAAAGAAAACAATGCGAAAAGTAGTTTAAAATCATTCGGAAAGCTTTATCTGTTAATTCTGTGTTAGAATATGATTTTCACATAGTTATGTCACTATTAAACATAACATAGCATAACATAAACACTTTCATGCTCTTTATATTTACAATAAAATTGGTTTATATTGAATAGGCATATGCCATGATCAAATGCACAGCAGCAAGGCCAAAATAATATATGCAGTTACTCCCGAGTTCACCCCTCACCTCTGACCTGTGTCTTGCCTTGGGACAACAGTGACCCGGTCAGGGACTGTTGGAGAGAAAGATGCATCATTAATTTATGTGACCCCGGAGACTTCTTTCCCAACAACCAACTCCAAGCACTTTTGTTCTCATGAAATGTTCAAGACAATATTTCATCCTGATTTTAGTTTGCTAAAACAGACTAGGACTAGAACGTCCCCCCTTACATACTTTTCCTATAAAATTGCACTCACAATTATAGAATCAAGAATCATACGTTTTCATTCACAGAAGCTATTCAATTAAAGAACAGTATTGATTAGTGTGCTTTTTAGTGGCTGGTAATTATTTGTTCAAATTAGTTTCACATTTTAAACATTTCTGTGTGTTAAGTATGTTTTAACTGAAACACAAACATTCAAAATAATTCTCAATGGGAACATTTTATAAAATAGATGCTTTCTATTTAATTTACCTACATTTCATGTAAAGTTTATGATTAAGATTGTAATTCAGATATGCCTCCATAATCATATAAATATTACAAATCATGCATAAAATACCTGGAATCATATAATAACTTGTGTCATGCTGATAGACCTTTTGCCGACTAGACTGGCATCAATAACCTTTGAGTAAAAAACCCCTGAAAGTCTCTGTCCTCTATGGTTTATGGTTTGCAGAGAGATCAGGTTGGTTACATCAGGATGATGATTGTAAAAACCCTGCAATGAAGCCAATGTATTTTAATTCGACACAGTTCCTGAAATACACACCATTTGATCTGCCTCCTTGCAAATCCCATAAAACATAATGACCAGATTATGATCCTTGACAACACCATTAACTGCTTTCATACTTTGGCAAACAAAGTCACATTGTCCACCTATTTTCTATAATAATGATAGCAGGGATGATGATAATAATGATGATGATGATGATAATCTGACTGTGTGTAGGAAGTTGATCGTCATCATTATAGCAGGTGTCAGGCGGGCCACACCAAGCACAAACTACCCCATTGGTTATCACTATCCATACAGAATAATCTACTTTCTCTTTTTCTACGTTATGGAGTCTAGCTGTTTTTTTACATTCTCTGTGTACATTGACAACAAGACAACAATACATTAAGACAGCTGCCTTTAGACAATAGTTTTCCTGAAACTCAGATACTGCTAGTTCATGGTTCAACGAGTCAACAATCAGTTAACAGTGTTAAAATATTTCCATGAAAAGAGGTTTCTATCTATGGTAAATACCATTGCTATGTTAACAGTTTGGATCCCAATGTTACAAACCCCTCCAATGTAGCTAGCTGTTGTCATGGCAGCATCAAAACCAATATTTCTACCATTCAAGCGGAGATTAAAAATCTAGCCAAGTTCCCAGGCGCCCTTAAATGAACTAGAGGAGTTGTGCCTTGTTTGCTTTGAACTGGTATTTAGTTTAAAGGCACTCAAGTGCAACTTTATGTCTGATGAACTGCCACTGCTCTGTTCCTCTACTGTGGAGAGGCGGCTTGTTGAGAATGACAGCTCTGCAGTGCTCACCCAAACACTACCGCTGAAACAGGCTCTGTCAAATAGGGGAGTCTGAAACATATGGCAGGTAACTAAACTCACTGTCTAAACTCACTGACTTCTGCCTTTGGTGTGAACTCTTGTTACAACCTGTCACTTCACCTGATCTGAAGTCAAAGCCTCATGTTTATTGCATACAAGTGTGTTTATTGTACAATGTTATAGAGAGCAGAGTATAGCAATAGCATGGCTCATCATAACCCACAAGAAAATGATCCTGTTAAGGCGTGGACTGTGAAGAGACCCAGGACGACCAGTCTAACATCACATGGGGAGAGTCGTCATGCTGCTAAATTGAATCACATTCTTTCATGACAGTCACTCCTAAATAGACAAGGACCAGCTTTCTGCATTCTCAGCTTTATCTAGCATTACTTTCTAATGTTATACACACATCTGTTGCTACTTTCCACTTTCCACTGCCTGATAGGAGAGGCAATGTGATAACTCATATGGCAGACATAATGGTTCCGAGATGTACGGTATTCTATTACTTTTACATTAACATATGTAAGTGGGTTTTATACTAGGGTTATTGTAATTAATACTTAGGTAGCCGAGAATTAACTTAATGCATATTATGCATGCAATATCTTTACCGGCGCACTGGGAAATGAATTCACTTGATCAACTAAAAGCTCCTGGATAGCCTGATTGCTGTTGTGGTCATTATTAAACATGAAGACTCTTTTCTCCTGAATATGTCTACAGCTCCCTCTCTTTCTTGCGATCATTCTCTCTTTGCTTTTTGGCTTTCCCTCTCTCTCTCTGTCTTTTCTTTAGGTTCTCATTCCCTCTCACATGATATGAGGAGCACCTGTGTATTTGTTTGTGTGTGCATGTGCATGTGTGTAGGAGTGTGCCCATAAAATGCATTTATGCAACACAATTATGCAAATTGGGCTCTGTATCTTTAGGTGCTACCAATAAAGCACAAACAAAACACATATTTGAATAATTGAGCACACAAGTACACACAAACACACCTAAGCACTTACATGCACCCCAGCTGTGCCTATGAAAATAGAAAAAGATTTGAATAATTGTTTGATCCCGTGCTCATGCACACGCGTGCACACACAGACTATGTTTCACATACACATCAGGTACCTGTACATGCCACTATAAGACATTCCCACACAGTGAAAACATGTGGAGGGATCCACAGTCCTTGCCTCTCCTTTCCTGCTCCACTCCAGGGAGCAGATGTTTGGGGACAGCTTACAGCCTCAGCAAATTTCTGTGTACAAAGCAAACAGCAGCACTCAGCACTTCTGGCTGCAAGAGAAAATGTGCTCCTGAGAGGGTTTTTTTGGGGTGGGGGGAGGCCCCAGGAGTCAACACAAGGTAGAGGGGTAGAGAGGGGGAGAGAAAGAGAGTGTGTGAAGGAGGGGGGGGCAGGGGGGTTGGATGTAGAGGTGAAACTGTTGTTGCGCATATCCCTGGAAATTTCCTCAGACATTCGGTATGCTCAGGCTCTGCATGTGTGTGTGTGTGGTCGGGGAATCCTTGGCTATGCAACATGTTGGGTTGGGATGCATCTCCGGTGAATGTGGGGAGAATAAACAAAGGTGGTCCTTCATCTCAGACAGGGTTTGCAGCTATGCTGACCTCCAAGCTGCAGCTCTGCTTCCACACGCTGACCTCCAAGCTGCAGCTCTGCTTCCACACGCTGACCTCCAAGCTGCAGCTCTGCTTCCACACGCTGTTTAGCTTTGCCCTTTCAAAAGTTGCAGACCAGCATTAAGCGGGGCTGGGAGACGATGCGATGTGTATCTAGGTTGAGGATACTGCATCTAAGCCACAAACACAGCAGGAGAGCCACCTTTCTAATGATACGGCTGACACGCTCTGCTGATGTACTCATGCTGAGAGTTTGCCCATGCTTTTTCTCTACATTTCCATTATTACGGCTTTTTTTGTGCAAATATACATTTTTAATGGAAATTCACCAGCGCACAGGCACATGCATTCTGAACTCTTGTCTCCATATTGTAATTTCCAAACAAACCAACATAAGCGAGGCATGGGATGCTTATTTGTCTGAAATCACCCCCCTCCTCCTCCCTCACTGCCCCGGGTGAGGTTGCCATAGTGATGGGCTCGCAGACATATGGAGAGGGAGGAGCGGGGGGAGCAGGGGAGATGGGGCGGGGTGGCAGGGCGGTAAGGATAGAGAGAGGAAAGAGAGAGGAGAGAGAGAAGAGAGAGAAGAGAGAGAAGAGAAGGGCTGGGTGGGGTTTGAGGACGCTGTCTGTCTTTCAGACACGTCTTTGTGTTTCATCCGTCAATCAACGGTCTGTGCTGAATAGAAGCTCAGTTCATGAACTTTTCTCAATCAAGTCCGTGTCAGACAGCATCTTGCCTATCCTTTCTCAGGGTAGGCAGGATTGATACCATAACCATCACGCCCTGAGAGCTAGAATACTTCACCGGAGGCTTAAAAAAAGATACCAATGTTGAAACACACGTTAATAAGAAAGATGCATTTGGATCATGTGATCTAAGGTTTCTACCTTACATTACCACTGGTCTTTGCTTTCTTTTTTTGAAATTTTATTTGACAAAAATTTGACAATTTTCTTTTGCACTGAAATTGTTATGTAGAAATGATACGAAGATGATGCCAGGTCCAGCTGAAACAGAACAACCAGAGGTGGGCTAAAGTTCTTACGAACCTGAGGGGGTGGAGTTAAATGGACTGTAGCCGCCGGCCTCGATTATATCAAAACAAATCTTTTCACTCGACGTTTTATGCAAAAAGGGAACCCCAGGTGCTCAATCAAAACCTCACGCCTACTGTTTTATTTTTTCTCATTTCTAGCCCTCCCATCGCCCGCTTCCCCATCCCTCTCTCCCTGCCTCCCCTCTGCCATTGCACCATTCTTCTCATCCTCTTCCTTCCCTCCATGTCATTCATCTTCCCTTTCCTCTGTCTCACCCCGCCTCCACCTGCTCTGAGGCTGATATGAGAGAGTGACCCTTGGGCCCTGAAGGGGTCAAGTGATACAAGGTCAGTGGCGGGTCATCTCTGCTTACTGGCTGACCTCTAAAAATACTTCTAGAGGGAGCCAATCAGGGTCTTCTCACCCTCCCACTTGCGGGCAGTCAGCCTCCACCCACTGCTGCCCCCCCCCCCCCCCCCCCCCCCCCCCCCCCGCACCCCGCACCCCACACCTCCTCCTCCCCCACCGCTAGCCTGCGTCACGTGAGCAGGGTGAGGCGTCAGAGTGGGGATGATGGATTATGCTTTTAGTACCTGTTTAGAATGAAGCTGTCCACACCACACTGTAATTATCCACTCCCAGGCGGCAGCTGCCCAACATAATAGCTTTTTGTTTGTTGACCTGGTTTAATACCGAAAAAGATGGCTTAAGGTGGTGTGTACAGTCCGCGTAATGGGAAGATTGTTGGGGATGTGAGCGAACGCGTGTGGAAGTGCGTTTAACAGTCGGTGCAGTAGGATCGTATCTGGTACACCGTGTACAGGAGGACCGGGTGTGACTGGGGGTGACTGTGAAACTGTCAGTATGAAGAAGGACATTCTGAATTCTCCTCTTGTAATTTAAAATAAGCATGTATTGGAGGAGCCCTGGTCTGCAGTAGCTTCTGAGAAAAGGTCAAACAAAATGGCAAAAAGCACCTGCATATCTTTAGACAGTGGGAGCGATAAATGTGCGCATAGTGAATAATTTGGGTTTCATGTATAATTTATAACAGCCTGTTGCATTCAAAAAAAGCTCTGGAATTGAGTTACCCTCAAGAATCCCAGGAATGAGTTCATGAGGTTAATGTATTCAGAATGTGCAGATGTCCTGTCCACTCCCTTGATGCTACAAATGCCTGGGAGGCAAAACATGAAAATCAGAGCACCTGCAGCGCAGTGCCACGCGGACAGCCACAATGAAACCCAGATAAACAGCCATGTCGTTTGACCTATGGCGAGCATAAATTTCCTGACAGTAAATCCTGGAGCCTTTCAGCTCTACTTGGCTCTGGTCCCCACCGCCACCAAGCCGAGTCTCTCTCTCACCCAGCCAGGGAGAGGCCGGCGTCGGGTATCAGTAGAGTATGAGGGCCTTTCATCCAGAGCCTGCTTCTCACATAACTCAGTCCAGCAGCCTTTATCACCTCCTCATAAATAACGGGGCTATCGCCTGATAATGTCCGCTTAATGCTTAGTCAATAAACCCAACAGAACGACGAGGCCTTTTCTCTCCCCTCTCCCCTGTACATAAATATAAACAGTGTCTGCAGATTGATGTGATGGGCAGGCCTCTGCTTACACAGGGACAAAGAGGGGGGGGGGGTCGTCTGGGGGCCCGGGGGGCTGGAGGTGGTGGGCAGAGGGGCTGCAGGTGTTCGCAGGAGATAGGGCGTCCTAATGAGGAGGGCTCAGAAAGAGGAAGGCCTTGACTGATCACCTACGAGAGACACAAATATACATGTATGCATACAAACACACATATATGGATGCGCGCACACACACGAACACACCCATGAACACCCGCATGCATGGCTGTGAATAGAGGCACGCCGTGCACATGTCTACTGCTGTAATTAGGTAATCGATTGGATGGTCCTTGTGCAGCTTTGGAAAATGTGAAATTAAGGACCATCCAATTGACTAGTCTCATAATTGTATCCACCATCTATTCAATTAGCACGGTATAAATGAGGAACTAGGACATCCAGCTGCTATATCTGCATTCATACTTTTAGACACAGGCACATTTAGGGGAGTCGCTAAAATATTCTGTCCTCGTTGCCCTTAAGCGTACAAAGACCAGACATCCAATTGTCATCGAAAAACTACAATCAAACTGTGATGTTGAGGGCAGCTGCAGACAGGGATGGGCTCCGCAAGAGCCCCAGGGGGCAGAGAGAGAGAGAGAGGGAGAGAGAGATAGAGAGAGAGAGGGAGATAGAGAGAGAGAGAGGGAGATAGAGAGAGAGAGGGAGAGAGAGAGAGGGAGAGAGATGGAGAGAGAGAGAAGGAGAGAGAGGGAGAGAGAGAGAGAGGGAGAGAGACGCAGAGGGAGAGAGACGGCGAGGGAAAAGAGGAGACAATGTAGCTGAGCTGAATTAGAGGTCTGATTGTGATCCATGAGCAGCATGGTGAGAGCACCTGTGCTGGCAGCAGCAGTCAGGGAGGGGAGATGGGAGCTGAGTGCTGAGGGGGCTGAGGGGGCTGAGGGGGCTGAGGGGGCTGAGGACTGAGGGGGCTGAGGGCTGAGGGGGCTGAGGGCTGAGGGGGCTGAGGGCTGAGGAGGCTCACTCACTCAGAGTGCAAGGAGGAGAGGGATGAGTATGTGAGGTCCTATTGACAGGTAGAGTTCATTTATAGGCCTATGTGTCTGTATATGATGCATATAGGTGTACTGTTCCAATTTAATTGGCTGCTATTGATACACTGTAATTACTCCCCGGTGGGCAAAGATAGGACCAACGATAATGAATTAGAATTTATGTGAAATCAATAAAAATTTGGGGTAGATTTTCTCATCAAATTAAAACATACTGTAGTAAATTCCAATTCAGCACATTATAAATATAATGTTTCCGGGAAAAGATTCTGACTAATGGACATTAATCATTTCCACTCAGTGGAACAAAGTCAAAAGTACAAAATGGCAATGCAGATTTCAAACCATCGATTTCACTCTGTCCTGGGGTAATGTCAACAGAGGGAGTGGGCGTCAGTTTAGGAGGGGGGGGGGCATGGATGAGGGGGGCCAGTTGCAGTATTTGGGAAGAGTCTATTCCAGGAGGCGCCCGCCTGCACGCTCGCTCAGGCGGTACTCCGGCACACTGCGGCAAATGAATCTCCCCGGGTAATGGAGACAGAACCACGGCGAAATTAGGAGAGACATTAACTGGGGTATCAATAAATAAACCACTAATTAGGAAAAAAGGAGCTTGGCTCGACGGCAGTCTGGCAGGTAGTGCAGTGGGAGAATATCAATGGCGGAATGTTCTGGTCACATCAACATGCAGCTGACGTTCCGTCTCTCTGGCCGGGGGACTGAGCCTCCAGGGGGTTTCACCTACTGGCATGAGCTCATCCACCCCCTATCCCCGTACCCACCCCTCTGTCTGTGCCTGCTCTTTGACTGTGCAGTGAACCCAGAGTGCCCTCCACCACATCTCCGCTCCCCCCCCCCCCCCCCGCTCCTGCTCGCTGCCCTCAGTGTGCTGCTGTGCTCCATGACTTCAGCATGATTGATGGTGTTGGGGGTCCTCCACCTCCTCTGCAAAAGGGAAAATGGAGGATGAGAAGAAAGAAGAAAGAGAGAGAGATAAAGAGCAAGGGGAGGGAGGTGAATGAGTGAAGCAGTGAAGCCTGGAGAGATGGGGAGTCTAAGAAAGGTTTTGGGGAGGGACAGGCGACGGGGGAGGTCGGGTGAGGTGTGTATGTTCTATCAGCCGATAATGAATGTGTGTGGTTGTGTGAGCCGGCGCGTGTCCAGCAAGCGGTGGAGTGGATGGAGGTACGAGACGGTGGTAGGCGTGGGGTCGCGGCCTCATGGACCGCTGTCCGCTGTCTCGCCGCCCCTCGCAGCCACCCTCCCTCTTGTGGCTCCTCGGCTCCTCCCTCCCGGTACCCTTCCCCCTCCCCTCCCCAGAGGGTAATGGAGAAACCGTGATGACACTCGATGCCGCTATTCCTATCCGGCTGCCTCGTGGTCCCGGCATCACCAACCAACCAACGTTGCGCCATTTGCGCCATCATTTACCCCTCCCTCCTTCCCTCCTCGCCTCCTTCCCTCCTGCCTCCCCTCACCACCACCCCTCCCTGCTCTAATTCTGCTTTAATAACTGCCAGCCTCATCCATCAGGATATTGACGGGCGTGACAGGCTAGCACCGCCGTGCGTTAACTCCCTGCCCTTTACTCGCGCACCACCGGGGTCATCGACGGGTCAGGCAGTCAATAATCACACAGAGTAAGCCAGGCCCCTGTCACCTTGGCGCTGCTGCCAGCGTGCCCGCCATATCCATCTATCCCTGCATGCATACCATTCTCCTCACAGACACAGCTTCTTAGTAGTGTTTAATGCCATACACCCTGTAAACGGTCCATGTGTCTGTCCCAGGTATTGACTGGAGGGACTGGGAGGCGATCAGTACGAACGTCGAGGAAGTCAACCTTTGAAAATGTGAAACGGTTACTCGTCGGCCAGTTTAGGCGAGACGGGGTTGCAGCGCGACCCGCGAAGAGACGACGGCCGCTCGCCGCCGCGCGAGGGGAAATCTTTGCCAATTGTCGTTGACGGATGTGCTCGCCGCATGCAAAAAGCTCGACTCCAGCTCGGCTGAGGGTCGACCGGAAGACAGGAACGCTTTGTAACGAGTTAAGGAGCCAGGAGTGGCGCGGCTGCAGGTCTCCTGAACATGTCGACCTGCCGTCCTGCGGAGGCTCCGACGCTCACTTGCTCTTCATTCCGGGCTGACAGAGACATTTATGTTCATTTACTCAGCAGAGCGGCAAGGCATCTGGAGAGCCGCTCTCCCTTTGTTCGTCCTCCCTTCCTCCGGGTTCTGACAAATAATATGAATGTAAATGTGCGCGGCACGCTGATGAAGCTCTTGATGAACAGTTAGACTCTTTTTGCGGAGAGGGTGGTGCGTGGGGGGGAGGTGGAGAGGGAGGAGGTGCAGGCAAGGCGGTTGAAGGAGACACAAGGAAAAGTACTTCTGCAATTATAACCGGCGAGAGGAAGGGGGAGCAGACCAAGAACTGGAGTCTCTTTTCTTTAGATGGATTGTTCAATGTATAATATATATTAGCTCCATGCATAACAGCAGCCAACACCACTGTTTGGGCACGGGCAGTCCATGAATCTTGCAGCACGGTGGTGTTGGGGATTTGTGGTCCACCGGGGAGCAGAACACTCGCGGCACCTCGGTGGGCCGGGCGGAACCCACCTCTCTCTCCTGGTCACATGATTTATTCCAACGGTCTCCGGTCCCGCCCCCCCCTATTCCCACACCGCTCCAGCCCCGCTCACAAACAAACCAACACAAACACATGCTCCCACGCTCCCCCAAACACACAAACACAGTAGCCTGACCCCCCGCCCCCATCTCCCCCTCCTCACACCTTTGTGAGAGGCAGCCGGGCCGGGGGGGGGGGCAGGGGGCTTCGGGGCTCTAATCCGTGGTGCAGCTCCCATCGGCAAGGATCATTGAGCTAATTAATAACGTGGCACGGAGAGGAATGGCAGTCATTAAGGAGGATGTGTGTGCTGTGATGCTGCGGGTTTCTGTGGGGGAGAGACGGGGGTGGGGGGGGGCAGGAAAGGGGGGAGGGGGCAGGAAAAGGGCACCGCAGCCACAAACACCAATACAACCACACACTTCACATGGCGTGCTCACACCAGCCCCCTGATGTGTCATTCACACACACACACACACACATCTCGATACACACACACACACACATACACACACAGACACACACACACACACATCCTGGCCCATAAGGGTCTGGACCAAGGATCAGGTACCACTGAGAAGGAACAGATCTTCCGTGCCCATTCATTAGTAAACAAGAACCCTGTGTGCATTCTAGTTGGTCCACATTTACCACAGAAATTGAACAACTCCGCGAGGGCCTGCAGAACATTAGAAAAAAAAAGAAAAAACCAGTTGACATATTTGCAACCACACAAGATATTGGCCCATTCCTCCAAGTCTGCAGCCATATGCCACGACAGGGCAGCTCATCACTAATATTTACAGTTCTGCACAGCACAAGCCCTGACGTGTAAGAACACTTGGTTGACGGCGAGGCAGTCTCTATATGTCTGAGTCTCGGCTAATGAAAGGAAACAACAGGAGCAATTAGTTGAGTAAACAAACAGCTCGGCGAGGCCCCAGTCTCCAGACTCCCCTCTGACAGCACGGGGACTCGCTTGCAACAGGCTGGAGAGCAGGAAGGAAGTTAATTGGAGGAGCTGGGAGCCAGGGCAGGGAGGAAAAAAAAAATCAATGGCCACGCGCGTACTCACAGGGCGATTACTCAACGCTCGGCGTCCGTCGGTCGGCGCCCCGGGGACTCTGACACGATGTGTTAATGTAACAGGTTTGACCCGGACGCTGTTGTTAGGAACAACAAGGAACGGCGAGCGATGGTTGTTTGACAGCTGCGTCTTACACAGATTTAGAAATACACCGTGCATACACAACGAATACAGGAGACTCTGAAGGAAGATACTGAACTAAGCTCCCATCAAACACCAGGTCTTACCTCCCTAAGCTCTCCTCTGAGGCTATTCTTTGCTACTTCTGTAGGGGCAGATCTATTCCTGTGTCTGCCTGGCAGTCCCCATCCTCTCCTCTCATTACTGAGCTAACTCAATGAGAGGCATTAACGACAATGGGTCTCTGTGACGCGGGCCTGCAGACAGACCTGCTACTGCCTTAACAGTGCCATCTCTCTCTCTCTCTCTTCCTCTCTCTCTCTTCCTCTCTCTCTTTCTCTCTCTCTCTCTCTCTCTCTCTCTTCCTCTCTCTCCCTCTCTCTCTCTCTCTCTCTCTCTAAAGTCATATCGCCTGGCCTAAGGGCCACTTGCTGGGTGCAAAGAAGAAAGCATTATCAGTTACATTAGACTTTAGCTTTAGCCTTTAGCTAAAGCTAACTCCCTCATTCCCTTATGGGACTCCAGATTGAGATTGGAATGATGGTTATTGTGGAAAAGACTGGATGAATGAACACTTTAATTGACGACTTTCGAAGCTTCATCCAAACAACCAAGAAAACCAATGTTTTACACTAATGGCCTTGGGGGATCTTCTCTGGTGCCTGATACAACATCTGGATGTTTTAGCTCGTAGTTATGAAACATGGCTCAAAGCTTTAAAAAAAAGAATGTGAAATTGACAGGGATCTCTCATAGGCAACAGAAAAGCCCTGTAGTTATTCTTGAGGGCAATTTTTTAAAAGCGTCCAACATAAGCAGCCAAGTGCCAGACCAGGGCTGCAGTCTGCACTCTCTGCCTGTCCTGGTCATTTGTCCTCTCCCTGGAGTCCCCACGCTGACAGGACTGACCTCAGTCTGTCCAAAGGAAATACACATATGTGGACATGGACGCGCACGCGCACACACACGCAGGCTGCCCTCCAAGTGCCACTGCATTACTGTCCTGGCACTCATCGACAGACTGCCAGTCACCATGGTGACGGATGGGCCTCCGGGATGTCGTCTTGGAAAACACCACCTCACTGACTCATCTGTTTTGCTGATCTAACTACCTTTGGACCCAAATCTGAGGTGAGAGCGTGTATGTGTGCGTTGTGGGGGAAGTGTGTAATGGATGGGGGTGGGAGGGTGGTGTGTGTGTGGTGTGTGTGTGTCTGTGTGTGTTGTGGGAGAAGTGCATGAGTGCATGAGAGGGGAGGTTTGAAGTGTGTGTGTGTGTGTGTGTGTGCGTGTGGGTGTGTGTGTGTAGGGAACGACAGCGTTGTTTGTGTGTGTTGTGTGTGTGTGTGTTTGTGGGTGTGTGTGTGTGTGTGTGTGTGTAGGGAACGACAGCGCTGTTTGTGTGTATTTGTGTGTGTGTGTGT
Organism: Plecoglossus altivelis; assembly: GCA_036571765.1. NCBI lineage: Eukaryota > Metazoa > Chordata > Actinopteri > Osmeriformes > Plecoglossidae > Plecoglossus > Plecoglossus altivelis. Next base: position 15,075,699 of record BROE01000021.1, on the reverse strand, counting down.
TGTGTGTGTGTGTGTGTTTCCAAAGAAGTGAGGAAGATGGGAGGATGTTGACGCCACCAGTGACCATCTGAAGGACACCCTTCCCCACTGATGTACCGAGTCAGCAACTCCTCCCAACTGTCCTGCCATGCTCCAACTTCAAACTGCTGGTGAAGCCCTCTCCCATGAGACTGTGTGCAAATAAGCTGTGTTGCTCATTTATGCACGACGCCTTCCAACGCCCCTGATTAAAAACATGTAAATGACTACGCACCCAATGCTGTTTGAACCCAAAACAAGAGCGTTTTGCATTCAAGCGTGCTAGAAGTTCAAGGAGGATCAAGGTGGCGTGTATTCCTGCGGGTTGTTTGCGTCTCGTAACGTCTCCATCTCCACCACCCCTGGCACCATCAAACAGTGTCACAACCCCCGAACGACACACACACATCTAGGAAGACAGAACTTCCATTCATCACACACTCCTGGCCCAATCGATGAAATAGGGTGAGTCGGGGCATAATGCATTTGAAGAGCAGGGCACCTCTATAACAAAGTCATTTACTTTATCAGTCTGATAAAATGATGGGAGAAGATAAGCAGTGTGCAGCTTGGTAATGGAATCAACTTTATTCTGCGATTCGTCTCGCTGAGCTCAACAAGCACCTATTTGTTTGTCAGGCGTGCTGGGAGCGTTGCGTTTGTCTTTGGGTTTCAGAGTAGGACACGTGTGTGTTCAGGCTTGAAAGGTGGCTTTGACATTTAAAACGCAACACCGACATTCCAATCGGAGATTTTCCGATGGTTTGCAAAGAATTTGGATTTTGGCTCGTTAACGATATAATGTCAGGAAACATCTGTCAATTGAATTGGACTTCTTGATGATTCTTTTGATCCCAAACACTTGATCAACCTCTACATGACATTGAGGCAATTTTCTCATCCGTCTGCTCCTATGCACATGACCAATTACTTTCCTCCTCAACTGTGTTTTGTGTATGGAGCTCCACCTATTGGTGGAGTGTAGGAACAGCATGGGGATCTCAGGCTCAGTTGAACCCTATTGTTAAAACATTGGGGCTGTTTGGATCCAAGCAGTTGGAGTTTGGCCAACAATAGTAACAAATCATGCTGAGTCGAAAGAGAGTTTACATAAACACACAAATATAGGTCTAAGGGTATCGGTAAAGCAGGTATTAAAACATATAAAAAATAAAGTAGTTTGTTGATTTTCTGCAATTACACGTTATGTAAACAAGTCATGAAACATGTAATACTGGATTGGTCCGTATTTTGGTGTGACAGTGTGCGGGGGGTTGGTGCTTGTTTTGGCATCTGTGTGAGCAAGTCTTCACATATTTGTGTGTACATGTGTGCCTGTGTGTGTGGGAGTTAACAGGACATGCTCAGACCTTTCATACAAAGACCAGAAGGGGAGATAAGACCCTCTTGAAACACTTGAGATAAGCTTTCTTGCCTAAGTGGACTGGTGATGGTTCAAAAAGTAGCGCTGCAGAGATATTTTTTTTCTTTAACAAATGAAACTATGCTCAGTTAAAAGTCATGTGTTTGACTGTCACACGACTTTAGAATGACTGCACCAACTCATCTACTTTCCAGAAAGATCATCAAAGCAGGATATTCAAGTTATCCAACATCAAAGCTTACAGCTTGACAGGCTGTGGTTTGGTGAGACACCATCAAGCCTATCAATCATACTTGTTTGAAGAGAGAAGAGAGAGAAATCGAAGAGACAGAGAGGATAGATACAGACGTAGAGAACCAGAGAGAGGAGAAGAAGATAATGACAAAGCAAAAGAAAGAGCGACAGGGAGAGAGATGTAACGAGAGAGAGAGAGGAGACAGAGAGAAAGAGAGAGGCAGAAGGAGACAGAGAGGGAGAGAAAGAGAGAGTCGTTTAATTAATAGCGAGCTGCAGCTCCTCTAACCACTTTTTAGAAGTGTGACTCCACCTGGTTTGGGCTCAAAGCCCCGAGGCACAACATTCTAGCATGCCAGTTCACAGCTACAACACCTGCACTGAGATCCCTCCCTTCTCCTCTCTTCCTTCCTCTCTCTGTATCTCTCCCTCCTCCTCCTCTTCCTCTTCCTCTTCCTCCTCTCTTCCTCCTCCTCCTCCTCCCTCCTTCCTCCCTCCTCTCCCTCTTCCTCCTTCTCTCCTCTCCTCCTCCCTCCTTCTCCCTCCTCCTTCCATCCCTATCCTCCCCCCTCCCTCCCCCTCCCTCCTCCTTTCCTTCCTCCTTC
>BROE01000021.1:14999464-15072862 GCA_036571765.1 Plecoglossus altivelis | reverse complement strand
TCCCTCCCTCCCTCCCTCCCTCCCTCCCTTTCTCCCTTTCTCTCTACTTCTCACCTTTACTTGACCTGAGATGTTTCAGTGTTTCTAGTTCCTTCCCTTGGATATCAGTTTTATCTCATTCATCATTTTGGACGCATGGAACATTTCTGAAATTGGTTATATAAATACTTGTCTAAACAATGACTGTAAAATATATCTATGGAGTTTGTTTGACTTGTATCAAAAGGTTGCTTTACACATCCTAAGGCTTTTCCGCTCAATTGCCTTGTACATTTAAACGCTGCAATCAGTAGAAGAGGTAGCATTCATCAAACAATATCTTTTAGAACTTTGGAGGACATGGTTGTTTTTACAGCACAGGCTTTGTCTGTCCAAATTAGAGTTGAGATGATTTACTGCCTTATTCCTAGGATAGTAAGTGTAAACCCAGACTGATTCATATCAAAGACGACTCCAAACCATAGATTACATCAACGCACTGATCCAAATAATGTGTTCTCTATGCTGTAAAAGCCCGTGTGTGGTCTGTGGACGGGAAGACAGAAAGCCACCCTCTCAGTTAAGGTAGAGCACATCGGAGAGGTGAGGGTGAAAGGTGAGGTCTACAAAGTGAAACCCCATCAGCCTTCTTCACAAGTCTCTGCTGTTCTGCTGTGATCAGCTGTCATTCAGTATGCTCAGCCCTGCTCTGTCATGTTGTTCAGCACCTCACTTTGCTCTCTTCCACCCTGCTCCATCCTGCTCCACCCTGCTCCACCCTGCACCACCCTGCTCCACCCTACTCCATCCTGCTCCACCCTGCTCCATCCTGCTCCACCCTGCTGCACCCTGCTCCACCCTGCTCCACCCTGCTCCATCCTGCTCCACCCTGCTCCCCCTGCTCCACCCTGCTCCATCCTGCTCCACCCTGCTCCACTCTGCTCCATCCTGCTCCACCCTGCTCCCCCTGCTCCACTCTGCTCCATCCTGCTCCACCCTGCTCCCCCTGCTCCCCCTGCTCCACCCTGCTCCATCTTGCTCCATGCTGATCTGCTCTGCTTTACCCCGCTCTGCCATGTCCGGTTCAGTTGCCATGGGAGCAGCAGCCGTATCAATAGGACCTAGAAGGAGGAGGAGGAAGCTGGCATCCCCCCAATAGCACACAACACCACTCTGCTCACCCCACCCGCTCTCCCCCACCCGGCTCCTGACCCTCTGGTGAACCGTCTCCGGGGTCGTAGGTCAACGGCTGGGAGCTGCCGGGTGACAGTGAGGGATGACAGGGAAGAGAATGAGAAAAGAAGGAGTTGCACCACACAGATGGAAGAGGACAGATGAGAAAATGAAAGGATCAGACTTAACGTGATTAGTATTAAGGAAGGGTTTTCTTTGGTGCAAAATGGCTGCTTGTTATTTCTTTTATTTTACGGCTGGAAACCAAAATGGAAGGTCGCTGAGGTTTCTACTTCTGTCGAAGGAGGATGGTTGAATGTGTAACATCACGGGGTGTGTGTGGCTGGGGGCAGGGGAGGGTCTAGAGGAGGAAGCAGGAAGATGGATCCCCTATCACTTCCAGTTTTTTGTTTATTGATTGTTTGCTTGTGTGTGTGTCTGTGTGTGTGGAGGAAGGGGAGTTCAGAGTATATGTTTGTGCCACAGTCCTTCACCAATAAACCTTTCTTCCACGAGTTTATCTGCAGATCTATGTGGAAGCGGTTGAATAAAGCAAAGGCTTGTGGGTGAAAGTGGTTTTCTACTTGCGCTTATCGGAGAAGAGAAGGTCAAGGAGGTCAAGTCAGTCGACCCCTGACCTGTCTGCCTCCTGAAGGTCAGACAGTTTAGGGTACAACTCAACTTTTCACCTTGAATACCTCTGTTTTAAGGAACCTCCTCTGTGTCTGGAGATTAAAGAAAAACAGTCAGTTAAAGTTTGCTTTTTATCTTGACAAAGTGTAAAGCAATTAGAGCCTAGCTCAGTAAATTGTGGTTTAAAATTAATCACTTAAGATAACCAAGGAGTGGTCACAGTAGAGGTTGTGAAACCATTAATTATTTGTAAGGCTTTCAACAAACCACGGCATAGCCTACTGTATAATGCAATAGATGAGCTCCTCTGTTTCTCGCTAGATGTCCGTGAGGCTAACAGTACCCCCTAGTGGCGAATCTGTTCAACAACACTTAAAAACCAGTCTATGCCTGCAAAGGGCAACAGTCATGCTCAACATCCATCTTCATTCACATCGCTATGTACAGTAGCTATGGAGCAAACTCTGCTTTACATCAAAGCCAATGATGTCAATGATTTCAGCTTCAACAACATACGTGACCTGAATTTCAACGAATCCATTTCTAAATTCGGAGGCTGATTCTTCGGAATCCTGCAGTCACATAGTTCTGATGCTGTCAATGGGACTGCTGCACAGTAGCCTAGAGGGAGGCTAACCTTATGCTCTCTCTCTCGCTCGCTCTCGCACACGCACTGTTCACACAGCAGTCCTCTCACCAACACATTCTTTTTCATATGTGTGTTCTCCAGATGTTGTGTCCTCTCCCTCACCCCGCACCCCCCCCCCCCCCCCCCCCCCCCCCCCCCAAGCCTAGTCGAACCCCCTAACCGCATCAGGAGCCCTGGTAGATTGGAAATACATGATCTGTCCATCCATCAATGGTGCGAAAGGGAGAGAAGGAGCGAGCGAGGGAGGAAGGGAGGGAGGGAGGGAGAATCAAGTCAAAGACAGGTTGCTGCAGTGGAGTCACATCCACATGTTCTCAGCTGTCAACACACACACAGACACATCCACACGCACGCACACACTCACACACACACACGCGCGCACACACACACGCACCCGCACACACGCGCACACGTACAGACGCAGGTTCACGGAGCAGTGAGAATTGTCTGGATCCTTCGTCTGTCTGCACCCCAATGACCAGGTCATGACCTTTCATGTTCCACTACACTACTGTTAGTGTTCAGCTATGGGATTACTGTACTTTGGGTCTGGGTGTCTCTCTGTCTGTGAGCTTCTCTGCCTACCTCTTTATCTCTCTGTCTGTCTTTCTGATTGTCTGCCTGTCTGCCTGTCAATTTGTCTGTTTGTCTGTCTTTCTGTCTTTGTCTGTCAGATATTGTCATTTAGTCTGCCTGTCTGGTGTCTACCTGCCTCTTCATCTGTCTGTCTGTTTGTTGGTCTGTCGGTTGGTCTGTATTTCTGATTGTCTACCTGTCCACTTGCCTGCTTGTCCTGTGTCCCTGTGTCCCTCTCTTCAGTCAGTCATCTTCCACGCTAAAGCAGGCATGTTAATGCTGGCCCAAATCCAGTACCTCCACCAAGTCAACTATATAAAGCACATCTATTTAAAGAATCTATTATTTTCCTATTTTGGTATTTCCATTCCCCTAAAGCCTTTGGTCATGCTGAACCATCCGTCATGAAATGGGAACACACACACATACACCTTGGGGATCTATTGTTTAGAAGAGCAGCACTGCTGGGAAACTGCACAGGTGCACCAGGGTGATATCTGCATGCCCATTCACAACTGATGATTTATACACAGTTTTATCCAGTGGTACAGGGTAATTTCTGAATAATACTGAAATATACATGGTGTAACCTGGGCACCTACTGCAGTCAGGGAGTAGCTCTCTTGTGGGGTTTGGGGGGCTGCTGGTGTGATGGTATGTTGCCTATGTAGAGAGAGTTCATGTTCAGGTTGGCCTGTCACTCTGTTCATCCTCTTATCTGTAGATGTTCCCTCTTCCCCACTCATCTTCCTCTTTATCCCTTCATCTTGCTTTGCGTTTCTTAGGAATGCAGCATCTATACATCAATATCTACCCAGGGACCCAGCAGTTCTCTCTCCTTCTCTCTCTCCTCTCCTCGTTCGTACTCTTTCACCATCTTTTTTCTCTCCTTGTGTCCCATCCTTCTCTCTTACCTCCCCATGCCTCTCATCCTTTCACTTTCTCTTGCACTTTCTCTCCTCCCTCCTCTCATCCTCCATCTCTCTCTTTCTCTCTCTACCCATCTCGTCCTTCACCTTTCTCCCTCTTTCAGTTCCTCTCCCACTCCTTCAACCCCTCTACCTATTCATTTCCCCCCTGCCTTTCATATTCCTCTCTCTCACCCTTTCTCTTTTTCTTCCTTGCGCTACCACTCCCTGCCTCTCTCTCTCTCTCTCTCTCTCTGTCTCTCTCTCTCTCTCCCTCTTTCACTCGCCGGGCTCTGATGAATTGCCTTCCCCTCCTGGTGAACTCGACCGATAATCCTGTGGAAGCAGTAAGAGGCCATCGATCAGCCCTGCAGACAGGCCCACAAGCCACAGCGCAGCAACAACACGCTAACAACAAGCCCTTGCATTTGCCTCTGCATGGATGTGTGGGTGTGTGTGTGTGCGCGCGTATGTCTATGCGTATGCATACGTGTGCGTATACGTGTGTCCGGGTGCAGCAGTGTGTGGACCTGTGTGTGTCTGTGTGTCAAATGAGATGAAATATGCACCGAGGGTGATGCTCCGTGCTCAGTTTGTTTGCTGGCTTGGAAGAGTGTGTTCATGCACATATAGATGAGTTGCGTGCAGGTTAGAGCCGTTAGTCTTCTTGTGTCTGTCTCTGCTTAGTGTAGCGCCTGTGTTTAGCTGTGTGTGTCAGAGGCATGTTTAGCATAAGGTGAAGAGTTCCCTCTGCGTTCACACTCGGCATCCTTGCATGATGCTCCCCTTGCAGTTCAAGATGTGTGTGACCAATTCCTGGTGTGTGTGTGACTTTGTGTGTGTGCTTGTGTGTGAGAGAGACATGGAGACAGAGCGAGAGACAGAGAGAGAAATAGGACGATGTGTGTGGTCTACCTATACTACAATTGCGGGGATCAGGAGGATAGTAAACAAAAATAATTTGACCTTGTGGGGCCATTTTGTTGGGCCCCTAAACTCCAGGTGCTATTTCTAGTGGGTTTAGGGGGATTAGGGTGAGGGTTAAAGTTAGTGTTAGAATTAAGAGATGAGGACTAGAGCTTAGGAATGACATGATTTTGAATGAGAGTGAACGTTTGGTCCTCACTAGGATAGTTAAACAAATCTCTGTGTGTGTGTGAGTGTGTGCATGCGTAGGATCTGTGTATATGTATGCAGCCCATCCGGGAGACATAAATCACATGGCAGCATTCTTCAGCCCCATATTGCAGAAGAGGGGAGAGGATACACACATGGACCCGGGCTGAGCTTGATGGCTATGAAATTGACCAGTTGATTGATTAAAACAATTAATTATTTTGCAGCAGGCCTTTATCGCCATGTGCAGCCCCCCGATCGTTAGTTCTCACAAAGGAAGCGAAGACAGTTGATTGTTTTCTAATTTCCACAGGAGTCTACAGGAAAGGGGATCGCTAGGCCAAGGCTAGGCTAGCACTAGTCCAATATTAGACCGACACAAGGCTAACACTAGACCAATATTAGACCGACACTAGGCTAACACTAGACCAATATTAGACCAACACTAGGCCAACACTAGACCAATATTAGACCAACATTAGGCTAACACCAAACCAATATTAGACCAACACTAGGCCAACACTAGACCAATATTAGACCGACACTAGGCTAGCACCAAACCAATATTAGACCAAGGCTAGGTTAACACTAGACCAATATTAGACCAACACTAGGCTAACAGTAGGTTAGCAATAGGCTGACGCAAACCATGATTTCACACTAGGTAGTTAGTAGTGAAAGTTGTGAGAGTGACTTCAACGGCCGAAAGGATTCACACATAGAAGTGTTGAACTCATTTGTCTCTCCTCCAATTTTGCACACACCAGTGAGAAGACATGGCCGATACAGAGTCATTACTCTAGGCCTTAAATATGACAAATGGAACTGAAGGTCCTATCAAATTTCATTCCTTACATATCGTATTACCAAAGCCATTTAAAGAATCTCTGGCATTACTACACGCTGTAGCTCGGCAGTGAGGAAGTAGTTGACCATAAAAAGCCCGATGCATGGCAGATAAATCTGCTTCCTGTCAATGAGCGTGCAGCTTTTCACTGAGTGCTTGATACGCACACAAACACTCACACCACCACAGCCATTAATAATTTTGGATCCCTGTTTGTGTCATCTTCCGAAGCCTTTTCTCTGCTTCTTTGTCTTTAATGGACTGGCAATGCCTACTTCATTAAGCTCTGCACGCCACCAAACACATTTACATCCCTTTTCCATTTTCTCCTTTTCACTTTGCCGTGATCCACACACCAGAGCTCTGCCACAAAGGCGTAAAAAAACAGTCCAGTCGAGGGGTGTCCTCTTTGTGAGTGAGGTGACACCTGGTGGTAGATATAAGGCACTGCAACAACAAAAGATTGTCACTGAAGAATGCTGGTCTGTAGACAATCTTCGCACACACAGTAATTTAGCCGTTGGTTAGTGTTAAGGCTGGGTTTAGATCATAACTGAATGTTTGTTGATAGTTAGTCGAACAGACCCGTCAGTGGGGGATCATTCCTTGAATATCACCAGAAACTTATGTCAACAGACTGAGTTTCTTATGGACTGAGTTAGTGGGAAGAAACCACAAGCTTCCCGAGAGCTTAAACCCTTCAGTTACCAGACGCTCAGCCACAGGAAGGAATCAACCTTACCGAGAAAGGAAGAGTGGGACTCATGCCATCTCCCAAACAACAACTGCGACAGGTATCCATGGTATTCCAGTGGAATGAGGAGGCGTATCTGGGGTTGATTTCAATAATGCCTGCAGACTGAGGTGTGTGTGTGCATGTGTGTGCGTGTGTGCGAGCCCGTGATGGTATGCACACGTGTGTTTTGCGAGAGCGAAAAGCACGGGGGACATTGACGGATCGCAGCTTCGTACAATTGCAGGTTTGCTGCGTCCTGCTGTCAGTTGGATCATCTGTCAGGGGGGGTGAGGCAGGTAGCCGGGGGGCAGGGGCGTTTGCGGCACACCCCTTAGGGATGATCCGACTGGGGACACTGCCAGCAGCCTGCTGGCCTTGACACGCTCCTGCCAGCCCTCCAGATTCCTCTCTCCCACAGTCATTTTCTCATCACAACAAAAACACCCCGTCTTTGATAAAAAAAGGGGGGGAGCAGAGGAGGAGCAGAGACAGGACTTGGCTAGGATAGGATAGCCAGGTTGGGACTTTCCCCCATCCCATTGTGTTGGCTGGGCCACAGGTGTATTGACAATGAGATCTTTCTTGAGGTGGGCTTGGCAGCGTGCAAGGTTGCGTCAGAGTGCTGGAGCAATAACAGTCAGCTGGCTTCTTCCACATCCACCTGTTCTGATGCAATAGCTTGGGAAGAAAAAGGCATCTCATTCGTTCGCTTTCTCCCGCTCTCGTTCCTACTTTGTCATGCGCCGTGCCTCTCTCTCTCTTCCTCGCTCGAGCCCTTTTCGCTGGCAGACCCAGACTCCGTGACTTCGCCCTCTGGAGGGTGCAGGGGGAGGTGCAGCTGTTGTGAGATGAGGACACCAAACAGGAAGGCCAATTACAGCTCTGAGCTCGTTTATCTGTCATCAGTCATCTGACAGGAAGAAAGAGCCACAGGATATATGACTCTGCTATAAATCAAAAACATCACTGTAACTATGCTGTCACCACTGAGTAATTAGTAGTGTTCAAGATAAGCATTGGCCAGCGTGATGGAACCAAACATGATTTTGTTCACATTGGAGTTAAAAAGAAACACACACATTTGATTACCTGCTTGACAGTGAGGCGTGTACAAGTGAGTTATAGGTCACACCTAAATGGCAAGACACCAGGAAATTGTTTTATGCTAAAAAAGTCTTTACAATTAAGTAAACAGTGAAAGAAGGAAACCACCAGTGCTTTTCTCTCAGTCCCTGTCATCGCACACCCTATCTTAGCACAGGTCCCACCCAGAGAGCTGCATTGCTGTTGCAGATACTTTATGACGCGGCAATTTAGCTTCAGCTGCCATTGTGGTCATCTCAGGAATGGACTCTATCTTTAGAATCAAGTGCAATAAAGTCAGGGGAGAAAGAAAGGAAGAAAGACATGCTGTGGAGATGGGTGGAGGAGATGGGTGGAGGAGATGGGTGGAGGAGATGGGTGGAGGAGTGGAGAAAGAACAAACTCGTTTGCACAGCCTTTTAACAAGAGCTTGTAGGATGTGGGGGACGACGACTCTAAAGACTCCTACATGGTAGGATGAGGGGGACTGTAAGGACCCCTACATAGTAGGATGAGGGGGACTGTAAGGACCCCTACATAGTAGGATGAGAGGGACTGTAAGGACACACCAGGTTTCCCATACTGCAGACCAGACAGAACAGAGTAGGTCCTGTTTGTTTTCACAGGAGTATCCAAACAAGCCCCAGGCCTTCTGTCTTTGTTTTGTTGTTGCGTGCGTGTCTCTGGTCTGCTTTGTGGGGGTCTGTGCACTGGGTGTGTGAGCGCGTCCACGTTTGTGCACTTTCGACATTTGCCCCTCTCCCTGCAGGCTTTGTGGAGTCTGTCAGGCCCCAGGAAATCTCCCCAGACAGGGGGCTGTGATTTACACCAGCACCCCTGAGAGGGCTTTCAGCCTGGGACTAAGAGCCAGGGAGAGCGGAGAGCCAAACTCACTCACAAAGAGCAAGAGGATGAGATACTGAAAGAGCAGAGTGAGGAGGGATGAAGTAGAGCAGGAATGAAATATAGCTGGGATCTGGGAGGAAGATAGAAATGGAATGCAAGATGGCGGCCATGTGCAAGCAATTGTTGCGAACGGGTTTTCAGGTTTTCTCCTCAATCATTCACTCAAAAAAACACCCAAAAACCCCACAACGGATACAAATGTAAACAAACACGATAGAGAGACATGCAGACATACACAAATGTCATGGACACACACACGAACAGTGAGAGAGGGAGAGAGAGAGAGAGAGAGAGAGAGAGAGAGAGAGAGAGAGAGAGAGAGAAGAGAGATGGAGGGATAGAGAGAGAGAGGAGGGAGCGGAGAGAGAGAGAGAGAGAGAGAGGAGAGAGAGAGAGAGAGGGATAGAGAGAGAGAGAGAGAGAGAGAAGAGAGAGAGGGAGAGACGAGAGAGAGAGAAGAGAGAGAGAAGGGCAGAGAGAGAAGAGAGAGAGAGAGAGAGAGAGGGAGAGAGAGAGAGAGAGAGAGAGAGAGAGAGAGAGAGAGAGAGAGAGAGGCCATAAATCTGCCAGTAAAGGGCTGCTGGGAGAAGACACCCCAGACGTCTCAGTGAATGTGTTTGGAGAGAGTGCAGATGTACCTGCCTCCAGCACAGTATCCTCTCCCTCCTCTCCCTCTTCTCCCTCCTCTCCCTCTCCTCCCTCCTCTTCCTCTTCTCCCTCCTCTCCCTCCCCGTCCTCTTCTCTCCCTCCCCTTCCTCTTCTCTCCCCTCTCCATCCTCTCTCTCCTCTCCCTCTTCTCTCTCCACTCCCTTCTCTCCCGCCCCCTGTCCACCTACTCACACTTTATCCTTCCCCTTCCTCATTGCCTCCTCCATGCACTCTATACCTATCCTCCTCCCTTCTTCCATGTCTCACCCCTGTCCCTTTGTCCCTCCCTTCTCACCCTGTCTCAGCTTACCCATCTCCGTTTTCCACCTCCGTCTATTTCCCCCTCTCTCACACGATCTCACACTCCCCCACAACCCCTCCGCCAGCTTCTCTCCATGTCTCACCCCTCTCTAAGGGCCCAACACTGTACCCACTTAGGGGAACAAACGATTGTCAGAGCTCTCCTCATTGTGGTGCAGACTAGGACATCTAGACAGCTAGAGGGCCAGGCGAGGACAGACAATGGAGCAGGAAGGGGAGGTAGAGAGGCTCCCCAAACAACTGACAACCTGCAACACGACAATGGAAACAAATACCAGGGCTAGTGAACCTGTTTGGAGTCGAGACACTTTCAGAGAAGATCCGTCTTGCATTGTCAAGTCTAAGTAGTTGTTAAATGATACCTGATTTACTGGTCGAAGCTATGAGGAGCAAGACAGTGAGCGTGACATAATCGTCACACACAGCTGGTGTTGGATTCAGGCTTTGGTTTCTCGTGGCCTGATATTAAAGAACGGATGGTGTCTGGAAGTGTCCTGAGAGACCTCAGACAATGACAAATGGTCTATAAATTGATTATGTGTCTTTGGCTTATGAGAGTAGAAAGTAAATACAGTTACTGTCTGTAACGTCCGCTAATCCAGTTCCTGCTGTAACACACAACTTTAATGCGCGAGAGGATTGTTCCGGAGGCCGCTGTGCTAGGACCTATTTGAGAATCCACAGCTGTGCTGCTCTGTGTGAACTGTGCTGATCTGTGTGAGCTGTGCTGCTCTGTGTGTGTGCTGTGCTGCTCTGTGTGTGTGCTGTGCTGCTCTGTGTGTGTGCTGTGCTGCTCTGTGTGTGTGCTGTGCTGATCTGTGTGAGCTGTGCTGCTCTGTGTGTGTGCTGTGCTACTCTGTGTGTGTGCTGTGCTGCTCTGTGTGTGAACAACGCAGCATCGCAGGTGGAGCCTCTCACTGGGGTTGGTACTGCATGTCAGGGCCTGACAATCAGGTGGCTCTGGTACAAAGAGGTCTCCCTGAGCTGCCTTAATCTTTGGTGCCCCCTTCCCACACACACACACACACACACACACCACACACACACACACACCACACACACACAGACTATTGAGTTATTAATAACTCCACCCGGATGGCACACCACATTGCTGAACACACCCGCACACATACGCACCGTCAAGTTAATAATAATTTTACCCTCATGGCATGCCACTCTGCCAAAAGCAGAGGGGCCCGATCAACAGTGTAACACACATGGAAGTACCCCCCCCCCCGAACAGATGCAGACCCTGCACAGTCTGAATTGACTGCAGAGTAAACGATTTAAGCTGCACATCTCACTCCGACACCTAAACACCTGACAGCACCTACTCATAAATAAGGTTGGCCAGAGCCGCCTGTGTAATTTACACCTGTGCTATCTCTTAAACTAACATGTAACCACTCTATATTTCACCACTCTCTGAAGGGAAAGGAGGGGGAGGCAATTGGACTAGAGCAAAGTTGGACTGGGAGAGGAGCACTTCAAAAGCCCTGGGAGTGTGGGGGGTGTTGGGGTGTGCTGGTGGGGCAGGCTATCTGTTGCTGGGCATGTGTGTGTGTGTGTGTGTGTCTGTGTCTGTGTGTGTGTGTCTGTGTGTGTGTGTTAAGGGTAGGGGAGGGGGCTTCCAGGCCTGGGGCGTACCCTACCACAGCCAGGCCCAGTCTGGCTGTAACCACTGCTCCTCTCAGATCAGATCAAGGTGCATGCTAGGCCCAGAGCTGCTCTTCTGCCTCCACCATCAATCCAGCCCCCCCTCCTCCTCCTCTCTCCCTCTCATCTCTCTCTCTTTGTATATATCTCTCTGTGTATCTGTGTCTCTGGCTGAAACTCATCCTCTTCCATTAAGAGTGATGGATCTGTAGCTCTCAGGACATCAGAGACTCAGGTTACATGGTCTGTTCTAAGAACACACACATGTTCAATACGAACTCAAATGGTGAGTCATGCCAAATCTTAAATGGGGAGCATCAATGCAGTGTTTTAAATATGATCTGTCAGTGCCGAGAGTTTCCACATCCTGGTTTTGTGGTTTCCTGTCTGGCCGGTGTATTTTACGGGATCTGTGCACCCTCTGGTGGCTGAAAGATGACACAGTTAAAGTGAAAACGGATTGATGGCAGGGTTCCATTGTCTGCGGTTATTTTTTACTTTGGTAAATATTGAACAATTTATTACAGCTTGAAAATGGATGACATGTTTTATTTCAATAAGAGTCTGGGGAGCTAAATGTGTGATATGCTGTTCGATGCAACAGTACATGTAAAGTGATGTGTGTTATTCTAAAGATGACTGGGACTTGGCCAGCAAAAGTTCCACGCAGGTATTTTTCATGTTATTTGAAAGTTTCCTCAGGTGTGTTGAACCTTTTTCCTCTTTCGACCCCATTTTTCTCAGAGCGTTGTGAAGATCATACTGTAGATTGTCAGAACGTGTTTCCCTTTGTACGTGTCATGACAGCTATCCAAGTTCACTACCTGCAAGACACACACGTGTGTGTGTGTGTGTGTGTGTGTGTGTGTGTGTGTATGCCTGTGATATAGGGCCAAAGCTTTTCTGACTGAGATAAATGGCTTTGCTTGTGGCATGACACTGACTGTGCATTCTTCAGATGATATTAAAGGGCATGTGAGGAACTGAAAGGTTCTGGTCGTCTGGGGCAACACAATCCCCTATACTGTTCTCACGAAAACTTAAACAGTTTATGGAAAGGTTTAAAGTCAATGTAAACTTTTTACAACATTTGTGTACCTTTGAATTCTGAAGGACATTTCAGATAATAAGGACGAAAATGTTAAAGACTACTCAGACCTGATACTGATAGGTCTAATGATACTGACCTCTAGTGGTAAATTCAGGTCACAACAGTAACAGTAACCAGCTCCAAAAAACATCTACCTTGACAGAAAGTCAATAATTAAATTTACTTTAGTTCCTAACTTTTCCTTGTGTGTACTAATGTTCTCATCTGGTAGCCTAGATTATGATTTCATCTGATAGTAATCTCAGGACTGCAGGGCCAAATGAACTAATCATGTTTTGCTGTGTGCAGCTGTATGCACCAGCAAGTATCTGCCTGTGCTTTGGTGTGCATGTGTGTTCATGTGTGTGCATGAGGGTGGTGTGTGTGCCTGTGTGTGCGTGTGTGTGCGTGCATGTGTGCGTGTGTATGTGTGTGTGTGGGCGTGTGAGCGTGTGTGCACGTGCATGCGTGCGTGTATGTGTGTGGGTGGGTGCGTGTGTGGGCGTATGTGTGTGTGTGTGGGTGCGTGCGTGCGTGGGCGTATGTGTGTGTGTGTTTGTGTGGGCGTATGCGTATGCGTGTGTGTGTGCGGTCGTGTGTGTGTAGGCGTATGCGTGTGTGCGTGTGTGTGTGTGTGTGTGTGCATGCGTGTGTGTCTGGGCGTATGCGTGTGTGTATATGTGTGTGAGTGCGCGTGTGTGTGGGTGTGTGTGCGTGCGTGTGTGTCTGGGCGTATGCGTGTGTGTATATGTGTGTGAGTGCGTGTGTGTGTGTGTGTGTGTGCGTGCGTGTGTGTCTGGGCGTATGCGTGTGTGTATATGTGTGTGAGTGCGCGTGTGTGTGGGTGTATGTGTGTGTGTGACTATTTTCCTTTGTCTTCTTTTGACGTCCAGGGCGCTTGCGCAGCTCTTTGCTGGACAGCACTGGCACATAAAGCAGGGTAAATTGCACCAAGGCAATAAAATGGCAATAAAATGACAACAACAGTACATGAATCCATCACCAGGGAGTGCTGGAGGCACTGTAAAACAGAGCGGCCCCAATGGAGACAAAGATTTCGAGGTTTTATCATCTTATTGGCTGCGGTTCCCATGATAGATACCAGAGGGCAGTGTGAGGCACTCAGGACAAGCCAACACCTCGCTCTGGTCTCAGAAGCAGAGACAACAGGCAACATCTGCTTATCTACGTTCCATATTTGGCTATTTCCATACTGCTACAAACATACACACACATACGCACCTGTACACCATCGAGTCCCCTTGCGATTTTTACACATTAATGTAGTCGCTTCCACCTGGCTGCTTCCTCAGTAGATCGGTATATCCATGTATAGTATGAACTTATCTGACTAATGCTGTGCTGCTTTACCTAGATCCATGAAGGAAGGTTGTTTTGTTTCACTGTGTGCTGTACCATGTGTCTGATTGGAGAGTCTTGATTTCGGTGGTGTGTAAACACTAAGGGCTATCGAGTGGAGAGTTGGAGCATCATTGGTGGAAATACAGAAGCTGTCAGTTCTCACAGGATACATTTCAATTGGGCCCTCGTGTTCTCCCTTGCCCAACCCCTTTCTAGTTCATCAACGTGCAGTCCATCCACCCACCCACCCAGAGGCCATCCATCCATCTGTGCTTCTAGTGTGCTAGACTACTAGCCCTTTACTCGTTCAGACCCCAGCCCCCCACCTGCAGTCTCCCCACCATACAGTCCCCCACCTGCAGTCTCCCCACCACACATTGCCCCAGTCAGTCTCCCCACCACACATTGCCCCAGTCAGTCTCCCCACCACACATTGCCCCAGTCAGTATCCTCACCACACATTGCCCCAGTCAGTCTCCTCACCACACATTGCCCCAGTCAGGCTCCCCACCACACATTGCCCCAGTCAGTCTCCCCACCACACAGCGCCGCAGTCCCTTAGTCCTTGAGCCCTCAGTCTTCCATTTTCCCTCTCCTCCTGCCTGCTAGCCCCCCACCCCCTGTGGAGCCAGGAGAAAGAGAGGCCTGTTCAGGAGCACCTGGATTTATGTGGGGGAACCAGAAGCAGCAGGTGTTGGATATCCAAGGCCCAGTGGGTCGCCGGTGAACAGGCTGCGGGGGCAGTAAGTGGACCCGGTGGTCACACTGTCATTTCCTGTCTACCCCCTCTCGTCTTCCCCTTTGCTACTCCCGCTCATAGCCAATCAGAAACAGATGAGGTACTTCGGTCGGAGATGGCCCTCCATTGCCCTTCCCGTCGCCAAGGCAACACATCTGACATACATTTTCACATCGTTTGGAAGTAAAGTCGGCCTTTTTAAAGCTTTCGTTTTGAAGTAAGGCACGCACAGTAACAAACTCTGGTCGAGATTGTTTTTCTAAGCCAGAAATACCTGTTGCATTATGATGTGTGCTAGCACATGCTGCAGTAATGACTTCCTGGACAGCCCAGAGAACATGATGCACAGTACACTTCTGTACCTCATTGGCTAATCCGATTAGTCCCATTTAACCACACAACTCACATGACCTCATGTCTGTGCTCCTACTGTGTCGGAACACACGAAAGCAACATCATCCCAAAAGCGAATGGAAAAGCGCTAAAACAGCCAGTGACTGACATGTTTGTGTGCTGATCTTTTCACGTGCAACTCTTCTTTTTTTTTACTGAAATCTGTGCACCATCCTGCTGGCCCTCGGTGGTTCCACAACAACACAGTAAAGTAAACCAGGTGGAGACATGCCAGAGAGGAGAGGTCAAAAGTGGAAACACATGAGGCCGTCTTTCATTCTCCTCTCGCTCTTCCCCTCGTAACCTGGAGCCGTTAAGAAAACGCTCTGTGCTAAAACGCACCATTAAACCTCCCAATATTAGTTGTGTAACGTGTATTTCAGTTCATCGTTAACAGATTTTAAACCGGTGCACTGTGGAACAGAGGGGACGGTGGCACAGATAAAGAGGGGGAGAGAGAGATTGATAGCAAGAGAGGGATAATAAGAGAGAGAGAGGGTGGACGTCAGAAGAGGGTGGGGTCGTGAGTGGGAGGTGTCAGCATGAGAGAGAGAGAAAAACAGAGACATACAGAAAGAGAGAGAGAGAGAGGGAGGGAGAGAGAGAGAGGGAGGGAGAGAGAGCAGCGAGAAAGAGGGAGGGATGGAGAGAGAGCAGCGAGAGCCTGAGAGGGGGGTAAAAGCAAGATAGAGAACATATGTGTTTTCTACTATTATTTCTACCCAAATTCTCTCATGTTTCAAAGATTCCAGTCAAGTCACAGAGTGTATTCCTGTCCAGCCATCCTGTGGAGATCAAGGAGACAACGGTGCGGCCTGAAGTCTGTGTGTGGGGATGAGGTCATTAGTCTGAAGCATTCTGCAAGCAAAGGCCTGTATCTACTCCTCACACTCATCCCAAATGTGTAAAGATAGACTTGCTTCAACAATGTGTGAAGTCTCCTTCTTTCTGCAAGGCACACAATGCTGCAGGGGGTTTGGATCCATCACGACAGATGTTTTTAGATGGATCGTATTTATAAATTGATCACCCCATTTCCAGGCGTTGTGTGAAAGTATTGTATGTTGAGAGTATAGCGCTTCACAAAGGTTCAGACTGTATATTGCTAAATAAGGAAAACTCCCGGCCTTTTGTTCGATGCTGTGTCAAAGGTGGCACATATGACATCACTTCTGTCTGACTCTATTTTAGGTCAAAGCCACGCAAAGTCACCCATATCAAGTTCTTCCAAAACCAACTCCTTGGGGATCAATTAACACTTGGCGATTAAATAGATACCTCCGTCGGAAATTCGGAGGATTTCGCAGGATCTCCAAACTCCAAACTCTGATCTGTCGAGGAGAAGCCACAGTCTCCTCTGTACTGAGGCTGACGCACTCTGATAGAAACATCAGATGAGCCAAGTTCTACATCAAACAGATGTGGCATATTGTTTCTTTCTTCTCCCTTCCTCAGCCTGCCAAACATGGTTCTAACAGCTGGGTTCTTCTCACCCTATGACCATCCTTGCGTATCGGCCCTCGAGCGTGTAATGGCCCACATTCATTGAGGGAGTAACAGTAGATGGTTTATGGGTAAGTATTCTGTCGGGGCAGCGCACGGCCATGGCAAGAGAATCCCTTGGTCAGAGAACGGCAGGAACTTCAGGGGCTTTGGTGACGGCTTGGAGCCAGGTCCTGTACGTGTCTCCTCTGAATGTGACTGGATTAACACTTGCCACACATATGGCAACTCCGGGAAACTCAAGACGACTTTTAACGTAAAATGGCGCCAATAAGTCGCCATCATAAATTCAGGAACACATGCAGGGGTCTGAGTGGGCTGAAAGTTGGGCAGCTATGATTGGTCCCAGAACTGGGGTCTGGGTGACTGAGGGCGGAAGGGCTGTGAGTGTGTGTGTGTGTGTGTGTGTATGTGCGCGCGTGTATGTGTGTGTGTGTATGTCTGTGTGTGTCTGTGTCGGGGAGGATGGAGCAGGTGGGTACTATTGGCTGACCTTGCTATCCTCAGAATCAGTATATCTAACTACCCTGGCAGCTGTGGACTCTCATGTGAGGATATCATGTACAGCACAGCAGGTACGTTCCAGTAGCTTATGCCAGTTCTCCACCTGCATGCAGAGGAGCTAGACATACCACTGGCTCGCAGACTTTATTTAACACTGTGGTACGTTTGTGGTGCTTTAAGTTCAGACATCGCTGCGAATGCAGTTTCCACCGAAACAGCTCATTGTGTTTGTCACAGTTCACAAACACACACGCGAACGCACACATGTAACCCTTTCTCCCAATTATCCACACACTACATATAGGCCTGCACACATACACACAAAGAATAAAAAAAGCATCTGGAAGATTTGATTATGGTGCTAACTTAGGCTTGTCTAATGGGAATGTCCTTATGGCACATACTGTGGGGCTGATAGAGTAACTCCTACGGTCTTAACTGCTGTACAGTTCAGGCTCTATCCATCCCTGGTTGCTATCTCTGTTTAGTTTTTACAGCAGGGAACAGAATACTAATGGCACCGCAGTCCTTCTTTAAAATCAATCAGGGCTGGTTCTCCACTTAACTGCTGAGCTGTAAATAAGGCCAACAGACCTGGGAGGACCGCAGAGCAGTGCACTACTGTCAGACAATGCATTGAAAAGTGCATTAAAAAGTAATTGGTAAATTCACGGGTGGTTTTAAATAATTTGAAGGATTCAAATGCATTTGTATTTAACTCATTAAAGGTACATTACTTTGTGATGCGGAAAAACTATTACTTTGGCATGCAAAAAACCCCCCTGCAGTATTTGTCCGATTCTCAGTTCAGCCGCAAGAGGGACCAGACATAAAACGATGTCAACATTAGTGATGGATGTTGGAGCAGACATCCAAATCATTATTTTATATTATAACGATAATCCAAATGAAAACAGCGTCTGTGTTGTATAATATGTCTCTACGTCTTTTGACCAACCTCTCTGTGGATCAAAACACAAGGGATTACTGAACCCTCGCCAATTCTTTCCTCTCTCCTTCTTCTTTCCTCTCTCCTTCTTCTTTCTTTAAATGAATTTATGGTCTAATTACAGGACAAGTCCAGAGTTATGAAGGAGTGCAAATCACTTGTTCTTAGCAGAAGGCAGGAAAATGCTGCAGGATAATTGAAAACATCAAAAGGGATCAATATTTTGAAGCTCAAGGTTACTGCAAGCATGACACTATTATTAACATGAAAATATGATGCATTACATTGAAAGGCTTATAGACTTCTATCCTTTGTACATTAGTGGTTAGCAAAACATTAAATCATATTTCTCAGGCGTATGTGGACCACTGTATAATGAAAGCAGTTGTTGTATCGAGGCGTTGAAGAACAAGCCGTGTTTGTAACAATTCCTCTCGAGACAACAGAAAAGTGTGCAACCACAAGCTCAAACAGGACCCCCCCCCCCCCCACCCCCTCCCACACACACCCAAAGCTGAACCTCCTGACATCAAGAAGTCTTTCAACGTGATTGGCTCTCTGGTCCTGTCAGACTAAGCATGGTTTAATAGGACAGTCGCAGACGCCGTACTTTAAGACAGGGTTGGCGGATTTGTTCCAGACCAGAGCTGGACCTCTCCTTGTCTGAGTTAGCCTATCTTTCCTCTCTGGACAGGCTAGGTCCACACACCAGACCCCAGCCTAGCTTGCCCCATCCCCCTATTCCAGCATTTTCCTCTGGCTAGCCTGCTAAGAATTATACCGGCTCATGGAGGGCAAGCATTAGCATTTGCATTTTATTGGAAGCGTGGAGATTTAGAGCAGGAGGATATATCAGCTCTGAGCAGACAGAATTAGTTAACAATGCATTACCTGCCTTTTATGGCAGCAATAATTCTCTCTTTCTCTCTCTCTCTCTCTCTCTCTCTCTCTCTCTCTCTCTCCCTCTCTCTCTCCCTCTCTCTGTCTTGACTGGGGTGAGAAGATGAAGGGAAGGGGGATGAGGCAGGGGGGATGGGCCAGTGGTGTTCGTACTGGGTGGACAGTGGGTGGTGGAGGGGGAAGGGGAAGAGGAGAGGGTGGACACTTAGGATGAATAAAGAAGGAGCCTTTGTCTCCCAATGCTTTACTGCACATTAAACATGATGACCGCCCCCAAATTAGAGCATCACGCCGCAATCACCTTCGCACGGATCAGTGCTCCAGCGGCGATAGGCGAGCGTGTGCGACTCATCACCACAGGCTGTTATGTCTTGTCGCAACAAGGGCCAGCATGGTTGGAAGAGGAGGCCAGCTGTCCAGCTGCAGTGCATACCTGACCTGTCAACCAATAGGACCCAATGAGAAATGGAGGCCATTTCAGTGACAGGAGTCCTGTGAAACAAAGGACCCAGTTTTCTAGGGAGAAGTGACGCTTCAAGGCATTCCTGTCCTCGGACTGTTCCAGACAAGGTGCTTTGAGGTGGTTTTATACCTCTGAAGACACACCCATGAATGTATTCCCTGTAGATGTGCATCAAGGTGTTTTGTGCACATGAATGTACCATGCGTGTGTCTATTGACCAACAAGTCATGCGCCATTGATCAGCCCCACTGCGGCAGTGGCTCCCCTGGTGAGCCAACCTCACCACAGCTGTTCCTGCTGCCCCCTGGACACTCGTTTGGCAGAATGTGCTGAGAGAGACCGACGATGCCCTCTGGAAGTCATCTACACATTCCTCCTCTCTGTGTCTGTACATTCTGTCTCAATTCAAACACACCCTCGGTATTCTGAAGATGTCCCTGCTGCTGCCCATGTGTTTACCCCGCTCCTGGCTGCCACTGCCCCCCACTGCCTCCCACCAGCCCCTGCCCCCCCCCCCCACTTCACACACACACACACGCACACACACCCTCCACCCCCCTCCCCCTCCAGCCCAGGTCTGTCAGCAGCAGACAACTCCAGGCTCCATAAAACACCCTGCTGCTCCACTCCCTCTGTTGGGCTTAATGGTCCCAGGGGCTGGAAATTTACTAGTGACCTTTGCATTCCATTTGGAGTGTAACAGGGTTTTTTTTTTTTCGATTTTCTTTCTATTTTTTCTTCAGGAAAATTCCACCGCCATGGTTGTGTGGCTATGCGGTGGTTTGGTGTGCGAGGGAGGGAGACAGACTAAGAAAAGGGAGATATGAAACAAAAGACCAGGAGAAAGAGAGGGAGAGTGCGGGGTAAGGGAGCAGAGAGGAATGGAAGAGGAAGCGAGAGAGAGAGCAACCACAGGCTGTACTCTCATTGTCCGTCAACTTCAATTTTCCTCAAATATCCTACTTAACATCCCATTGTTTGCCAGAATGCATGACTGCATGGTAGAACCAGGACTAACAATATATACTTGTGTTCTTGTGTTTATTAAGTCAGACACACCCTGTACCATTCCCATCAAGTCTTTCTGTCTTCCAGTAAGCGCATCCTGTCAATCAGTGGGTATCTTTGGGCATATCATTTAGCCTTCAGAAAACACTCTAAACTGTTGATTGATTGTCACTCAATAGTATAAATAGGAAACAGACTAGATGACTCATTGATGCCATGTTGATATCTTTTGAAAGTAATGATGGTACCCATGGTACAACTCCCCACAGATGAAAGCCCATATTAAAATGATCTGACACTACACTTTACGTTGCATTAGGTATTTTAATTTGATGTATGTATAAAGACCATTAACTAGTCTAGTAGCTAGTGCATCTTAATGACCAGTAACTAGGCATAGTCATTAAGATAGTTTCATACAAAGTGGCACCACCTGGTGGACAAACACTATCCGTGCTCTGCCCAAAAAGTATTTTGATTTGTTGCACAGTAACAAGGTTTTTATTGTAATAAATACACCATAATTATTTTGAGTGGACAATACCTTAAAAAAGAAAATTCAAAATAAAGATTAATTTTAAAAAATTATTTTGCATTTGAACACAAGACACAACATCATAGGCAAGAAGTAACATTTAAAAAAGTTAACCATTAAATGTACAATGCTCTAACTAACCGTCATAAATAAATCTGAATTGCGTTCATTTGATCTTTGCCAAGTGTTTACATATGGTGACTTGACAACTTAGTCAGTCCTTCAACAAATGTTATCATCACGAGATGGATAATGCTGAATATGATGAGGTATTCTTGTCTACAAATACTGTAAGGATATAACAATGATCTCTAGCTGTACCACAGCAACAAAAATGACCTAAGTCAATTGTCTTCAGTCCTGATTATAATGAATAGGTCGTTGTGAAGCTCAGCAAAATCCCGATGACCATTCATATGAATCAGGTGTGTTGGAACAGGGAAGCATCTTAAACATGCAGGACAGTGGGCCTTGAGGACCAGGGTTCAAGACAACTGACCTCGGGTGAAACGTATCAATCTCTGGTCAGGGCTCTCAAGTTTGAAAACGTTTTACACTAGGTAGGCTAGGATACTTGACCAGTACGCACGTTTATTTAGATTCCAATTTACTTCTGAATGTGGCCACACGAACGAAATTCAAGTCAACACTGTCAAATCTCATATTGGACCTTACACGTTTGAGTCATATACTGTTCCGTCTATGGCTTGAATACATTTTTCGATGTCCCCGTTGTAAACAATGTGATTCTTTATAGAAATGGTAAACGCAATCACAGATAACTGAGATAACGATTGAGCGACTCGAACAATGGTTTATTTGATGACGTTAGTAGTTTGGTCACAAACAAGCAGGAAGAGAAAAATATGGCTGCAGTAAATGTGAGTGCCGATGTGTGCATTCAAAGTTAACGATATAAAAAGAAACCGCACATCAGGCCAGTGTTACGACCACTGTTCTCTCTCCAGCGGATAAGCACTATTCGTGCCAACATTGACATCGATAGAAAGGTTGGACATATCGCACCTTACTGTGCCGTTTAATAAATTACTTTCATAAATCTTCAATTATAGCAGACGCTTTAGACAAAAGCAAGAGGCCGATCCAAATGGATGGTGTAGGTAACCAAGGATTCAAAGCGCGTTTGGTGCCAGAGACAGTCTGTTAAACAAGAAGCGCAACATCAATTACAACACACAAAAGGGTCCAATTCCCAAATACAAGGAGCAGCAAAGTGCTGCATCCGGTATCATTAGACTGACATCAGATAAGCATTTTCAAACTTGATATTAAAGTCACTGGGGGGCGTGGTTGAACAAGGAGTTCCTCCTCCGAGAGTAGGGTTGCCGAGTGGGTTCCCTTGGTAAGAACTTGGTTGAATGCAATATCCATTAAGTTCTATATTAAGTCAAATTAACTAATGGAACTATTGAAATGAATACTTTCACACACGAAAACTATATAGACGTGGGCCTAAATTATTCACATTAAAATAATCTTATTTCATTAGATATGTCAGGCCAAGTTACCCATGTGCGCTCTCCCTCTTCACCTCTGGTCACATGGATCATCACGTCACACTGACTCTAACCGTACTTGAGGCCTAGGCACTGTCATCTATTACGCATACGTCAGCGTATGCGGGTTTCGGTAGGAATTTTTATGCTATGCGCCTTAGTAGCTTTGGCCCCTGGATTTCAACCACAATGAATTAAAGGTGAGTACCTGCTGCGCAATAAATGGATAACAGCATTCTTCGCATACATAACATGGATAAACATAACTAGTCATTGCAGTTGTGAAAGGTACCAGTTAGGTCTGACCCAAACCCATGATTTAACAGAAAGCATCGAGTTGGGCAAATGTGCACAAACGCAGGACATATCTGAATGTTCTTTGAACTCCCTTTAATGATGTTAACATCACACTAATACGTAATACAACAAATACTCTATTGGTTGGATTCATTGGATAACCGAAAATAAAATACCACAAAAATAATCCCATCGATGAGCAGAAGAGTCTAAAATGGAAGCAACCAGCAGCTTCCAACAGAGAACCAACATGCTTTGCCTCATTTCACCACAAGGTGGCACACTGCTCTTTTCAATCAAAAGGCTTCAGTTGGTGTCATGGTCCATTGTGAAGACATCTATGATTGTCTAACTGGTCTCATTGGGTGGCTGGTCCCATTCTACCATTACTGCAGTTGGGTTCATGAGAAACCCCATCTTCGTCAGCAAATGAGCATGGGACAGTCAAATCAGCCTGGCTTGTGCTTGTTGTTACAAGACATTCATCTGAGAAGTTGACAAATGTTAAAATCCAACTAGTTTCATCTGCAAAAACTTGAGCTGCTTTAAAAAGGTCACTAAAATGGGAGTTGGACATTAACTTAACATCAAAGGTGAGCACTTAAAAATTAAAATTATATTTTTTTTAAAGATAAAGAAAACCAGGGAATCCATAAAATGACGGTAAAAACAGTTTTGACCTTGAACATGAGTATCACTAAAAATATATCAAAAACCACATTGAAGGAATCTTTTGTACAAACCCAGATGGTTTGTCATGAAGTGTACTCCTTTACCCAGATGCTTTTGGTGAAGGCTACCTTCAAATCCCTCCAGGACAGTTGTACTCAGCAAGTGACCCAATTATAATCTCACCAACACAAAAATCAGCACAATTTTTAAACGGCACAAGGGGAATCAAAGAAAACAAACGACAGCAAAGAGAGAGAAGAAAGTGGAGTCTGCAGGATGGAGGGCTGTTGGGCTTAAGCTCTGGAGCTTCAGTGTCGGGGTTGGGAAAGGCATGAACGGTTGTGTTCTGTGTCGTTAGTCTGTACAAGGGGCAGGAGGAGGCGGAGGAGGAGGGGGGGGGCATCATGAGGTGGGCCGTTTCTTCCAGTTGTTCTGGGGGGAGTCACACTGTCAGTAGAAACGCTGAGCCAACAGGGGTGTTTGTGTGTCTGTGTGTGTGCGCACGCTTCTCTCCAGGTAGTCTCTGCAGCATGGGGTAGAAAAGGGTCTTGTTCTGCCCCTGCAGCAGCACCCCAGCTGCCCACTCACACGCTCAGGGCCTCCTTCTCCTTCTTGTCTCCGTCTTCGTGCCAGGTGAGCCTCTCCTCGTAGAAGGCTATGACGATCTGTGGGCACTTGAGGTTGGCCTCTTTTGCGAGCACCAGGTCTGCCTCGTCAGAGTCCTTCCTGGAAGGAGAGGAGGAGAGAGGTGATGGACGCCTCAACAGGATAGGTTCAGGGCAGTGATCCGACTTAATAGGGTCAAGACCCAACGTGTTCCAAACTGAGAGCATCTTGAGACAATCAATAAGGACCTCACTTGAAAATGGGCCTCAATGGACTAATGTGGACCTACAGAATGTCCAACTGCTACCATACAATCGTTGTGAATTTCATAAAATTGAAGTGGTTTCTCTGGTTGTTGTTTTTTTACATTGAAGTCTAGCAGGATTATGAACAGAAACAATGGTGTGATTTCCACTCATCACATTCCCTCTGCTGGCTGGGTTTGAAGGGCCTCAAATATAACAATGATAATTATGCTTAGTATGTACTATAGAGAAATCAGACAGCTCATTCAAGCTATGTCTTAACCATTTTGAATGCTTACATCAGGCTCTATAATAACCCGTCTTCTCTCTGGGAACGTTTTGTGTGTCTGTAAGACGTATCTTTTGTTTTTCACAGCGGAGGTCGATTACGGCCGCAGGCGCCCATAACTCCAACAAGGCCAGGAGGCAGGAAGAAGACTTGCTATGGGGAGCACTAAAGCTGCCTCGGTCCTGGGACGTTATGACTTTTCTTAACTCAGGAGGTCAGGGTAACAAGGCCATTTTAGCCTGAGTGATTGGGGTGAGAGAAGGTATCGTTTATCATGGGACTGACACCAGCACTGCCAGACCTGGTGCTGGGTGCCAACATGTGCAACACAGTCTGCAGGCTAACCTTAACATCACTATCCGATCGGGGTCCCTTTTCGTCGGTGATCAGAAGCGAAACTTACCATTTCATGAGGAACATGAGGTCTCCACACGAGTCTGTGGCACCAATGATCTTCTCTGGTTCAAGACCCCTTTCAAAGCCTCGTGCAACAAGTATTTCATCCTGTAAAACATGCGTAAATGTTATTCCGGACAGGTTTGGGTGATGTTAACTAAAAGGCTTTGGGGAAGGATGTTGGAAAAAATACTGCAGGAGTGAGGGAAGCACAAGAGAGCAGTTTTCACTTTTAAATTAAGTTTCCTTTAAACAGTTATTCAAATGCAAAGGAGGAATCAACAGATGAAGCCATTGTTTAAGGCTCAAGGTGTCAACCAGGAAACCAGTCTTATGGACACAAGCTGCTATGTAAGAGGTCTTTTGTGTTCACAAAGAGTCCAATTTCAGTGAATGCTAAGCCAGAAATAAGATGGCATGCTTTAACATATCAGGGTGTTCCACCCTTCATCCACCGATGCATGTTTGGAGCAGAAGAAGTTCAAACAAACTGCAGTGATATCTTTTGGCTACAGTCGCTTACTTCTTTTTTCCTTGTGGGCTTACTGCTGCCCTCCTCATCTTCATCGGAGTTTCTCCTCTTGCTCCCGGTACTGTCTTTGGAGCGCCCAGAGGGACCTGAGCTGGACTTGGCTGCCCCACTGCTGGGGGTAGCAGCACCACCGCTACCGCTACCGCTACCGCTACTACTGCTACTGCTGCTGCTCTTCTTGTAGGTCTTCATGAACTCCGCGATGAGCTCAGGACAGCCTAGATTCTTCTCGGGTTCCCATGTATTGTGCTTACTGAAAAACAATCACCGTAAAATTGCAAGAAAGGGGTGTGCAAGTCAGCTAACTGATGTACACATATACGACCATGTAAACATTGTGAATCAATTAAGTGCACAAATTATTAGCGATTTCAATTAACTTACTCTGAATAGCCTTTCCACTTGAGGAAGAATTCAACTCGGCCCTTTGTCACTCTTCTGTCCAGCACCTTTTCAACAACGTACTCTTCTTCCTCTGAAGAAGAGGAACCATCTTCACGACTCTTCTTACCCATGGCTGATAGACCGCTAGTTGGCTAGAGCAAGAGAATTCGCTTGCTAGCTAGCTAGCGAGCTATAGATGTCTATCTTGACGGAATCAAACGGGAAAATACCTGAAGAAAAATATAGATTATACAAAGTGTCTAGATCTAATTAGCTAGTTAACAGCTATGAGGATTATGAGGTGAATGCAAACATTACTACACGTATAGCTAGGTAACTATGGATGCACTATTGATGAGCTAGCATAGGCTACTTTGCTTGAACAGCTAATGAGTTCCGTTAGCCGACTAAGCTAACATGGCGCATGATATTGCTAGTTTGATAGCCGAGCTAGCCGTTACATTGTAGCATCTAGCTGTAGATATTTGAGATAGTCTATAGGTTAGAGATACGAACTTACTCTATGAAGACTTCCAAACCCCTTGATCCTTCGTCACAATTCGCAACCATACGAAGTGACTGTCTTTTTTGCGTGCAAGAGTAGGGTTCTGTCCGGCGTGCACTGCTTTTTCCTTGTATCGAGCTTCCTTCCTTCCCTTCTCAAACTGACCTGGTTGGCTCCTTTGCCTGCTCTGCGTAAAAAGCGCGCGCTAATGCTACGCACAATAGCGATTCGTGAAAAAACACACAGAAAAAAACCAATGGCCATTCGTGTTCACAAAATCCAACTTCAGAGTTACTAAATTTTGATTTTTGATTGGCTGATGGCTTTGGCTGAACGAAATGTACATAATCGTATTCAAATTAGGATAGAAATAGCCGCAGATGTTACATCCACATATCATAACAAAGTATACCGAAGATATTTCATACACATTTGGAATTTATGAATGGCTGGTAATAATTTATATGATTATCTTTACATTACAGAAAGAATCGAATAATAACGTGAGGATGCTTGGGTCGCGAATACATGTCGCTGCATACAAACTCAAACCGTAATAGTCGAAAATACTTAACCTACCACCATTCCTCTATTCCGAATTTATAATACTATACTTATTTATTTGTCTGTTAGAAACTGTTTTATTGTGTTATTGTGATATGTCTTGTGTTTCGGGTCCGGACATTTCATGATGAAGATATACTACATTAACCAGCATGCTCTTTCTACCTGGCAACGTTTTCACAATTACGTAATATGTATAATAGGCACGCCCACAGGCAGTTGGTATTGAAGCGTCATTGGACATGTTCAGTGATTGACAGTAGTTTAGCCAACCGAATTGAAGTAAGCAAGCCTACGCTAGGGGGAGCGGGAATGCGAACCAATAGACGCACGAAAAAAGGCGTATGCCTTTCTATTTATAATACTCCATTACATTTCTATTCGGCTGTCGCAGATCTGCTTCCCTCGAACAAGTCAAACGGAATCGAGAAATTTCCACCAGCAGAATGTCGAAAGAGGTGAGATTTGTAATGTGTGCTATAGTTGTGGTTAAATGTGCTACATCGTAGATCGCTGCAGGGATATAGATAAATGTAATGTAAACATTTACTGCAAATTCAATCCAGAACCAAATAGCGTATCCTGCTATTTTGCTTTATAGCTAGCCATCGATAGGCCGCCATCTTAAAAAAAGGTAGGCCTCGTGGCCTGCTTTTGTTCGTCCGTTTTTCGGTACCTTAGAATGTAGTTGTTTAAAGGTACCGCCGTGTGTAAATATTTGAAGTAAAGCAATGTTAACTTTATAGTTGCATATGTTTTATAAACCATATGGGCTGTACGGGAGCATGACCGAGTAATGTTTGTTGATACGTTAGCATTGCAGTCTAAATAATAGCGCATACGACCCTCCCGTTGGCATCGTGGGCATTGTTATTCTTAAAACTGTTCACCTCGTAGTTTGCATGACCATAATCGCCGATTAAACCATTTTTATGGAGATAGCGTAACAGTCGATCCGCAGCGTCTAAACTAATTGTATGCGTGTATGTATATATTTTTGTATAGGCTTCACGCGAACCCGAGCAGCTTCGCAAGCTGTTCATCGGAGGCTTGAGCTTTGAGACCACCGACGAAAGCCTGCGAGCTCACTTCGAACAATGGGGCTCCCTTACAGACTGTGTGGTAAGTCGTGTGTGTTTATAAACAAATGCTAAAAGTACAACTCATTAGTGTCAGAATCGAATTCCTTGAACGTAGACCGCATCAAAGCAGTTTCTTTACTATATGACGCGTCTCCAGGTTATGAGGGATCCAGCCAACAAGCGCTCCAGAGGGTTTGGGTTCGTCACTTACTCCTCTGTGACAGAAGTTGATGCTGCGATGGAAGCTCGCCCTCACAAAGTCGATGGCAGACTTGTAGAGCCGAAGAGGGCTGTTTCTCGAGAGGTAGGATATTCCCATTGGCCTGTCTTAAGGTACCTGATGACCAGCCCGGAATGGGAATCTTAAAATCAAGAGGCCATCTAATGGTCGTTGTTTTTTAGGACTCGAGTCGGCCCGGTGCTCATGTCACAGTGAAGAAGATCTTTGTTGGTGGCATCAAGGAAGACACAGAAGAGTCTCATCTCCGTGATTACTTTGAGCAGTATGGGAAGATTGAGGTCATCGACATCATGACCGACCGCAACAGTGGCAAAAAGAGAGGCTTTGGTTTTGTTACGTTCGACGACCACGATGCAGTAGACAGGATCGTCAGTAAGTGGATTGGCAGTGCGCTTTTAATCATCCATTTGTTTTCCATTAAGTCTTCACTGTGTAATGAGTTCTTTTTTTAATTTTTATCCCCCAGTCCAGAAATACCACACTGTCAATGGCCACAACTGCGAAGTGAGGAAGGCGCTGTCGAGGCAGGAAATGCAAGGATCGCCTATGGGTGGAATGAGAGGTGAGCTGATGACCAATCTATTGCTTTTCTGAGGAGGCCCCCCCCATATCACGCCAAGACCACAGCAGTCAACGGTTTGTTTTTTTTACAGGCCGTGGAGGCTCCGGTAATTACGGCCGAGGTGGGGGCTATGGAGGTAATGATTTTGGCCGAGACGGATACTTCGGTGGCCGTGGTATGTGGTCCAGCACCACCTGTCTTTATTCCTACCTTGTGTGAACCTGTATGCTTAACCTCTGGTGATTGTTTCAATATACTTTAGGTGACGCTGACTCGGGTTCTGTTTCAGGCGGAAGAGGGGGTGGATATGGAGGCGGAGATGGTTACAACAATGGTTATGGAGGTGGAGATGGTAAGACCTAGGACCTGGTGTGGCCCCAGCTGTATTGGGTGGGCTGGCTGTGGTTCTATGACCCTTTTGCTTTCCCAGGTGGCTACGGAGGAGGCCCTGGCGGTTACGGTGGTGGTAACCGTGGCTACGGAGGAGGACAGGGCTACGGCAACCAAGGCGGTGGAGGCTACGGAGGAGGAGGCGGAAACGGATACGACAGCTACAACAATGGGAACGGCAATTTCGGTGGTGGTGGGTAGACTTGGAGCAGAGTGTGAACCTTGACCGTTTTGGTCATGTCTTCTGTTGGTTACAATCTCACTGTTTAAAATGACAGGAAACTTCGGGGGTGGCGGAGGCAGCAACTACAATGACTTTGGAAACTACAATAACCAGGCGTCTAACTACGGCCCCATGAAGGGCAACAACTTTGGCAGTGGTGGTGGCGGCGGTGGTGGAAGGACCTCCGGCCCATACGGAGGTGGGTCACTGCACGGCCTTGCACCAGGACACAACCAGAAGACCTCCTGAAAGCTCCAATCTGCAACGTCTTCTGCTAACCGAGCTGTCGTTTCCCATCAGGTGGATACGGAGGTGGCTCAAGTGGCGGCGGCGGCGGAGGTGGATACGGAGGCGGATCTGGGGGAAGACGATTCTAGATAATGAGTGAATGGTGAGCACCAAAACATTTCGGGTGAGCTCAATGTAAACCCAGTGTGGTCTTGTAGATATCAGTGTAAGCTTACCAGCAGGGCACACCACACTTGTTATGCAAGCCATGTAGATTTGATGTCGACCCGAGTGATACTTTTTCTATCATTTTTTTAAAGAATGCTCACTCTGGATTTCAATGTAGGTCACATTCCAAAAAGTCAGTTCACAGTTGTAACTATGTTGTTCCGTATTGTTCAACAGGACTGAGTACTTAGGAGAGGAGAGCGAGACAAGTGACAGGGCAGCTGCAGGTTTACCCCATAGATCTGCTCAGCCAAACAGTTGTGGCAGCTTACAGCTGCTACAAAGAAGAGATGTACAATAGAGAAAATCATGGCGGGGGATTCGTAAAAATGTGTTGTCGTCACCCGGGATTTTATATTTTTATGTTTCTGGAAAGCAAGCATTCCATGAGGTTTTATGTCGATTTCTTTCCTTTGCGTCTGGTTTTTATTTTTGTGTAACTGCAACCCAATCAAGATGAAATAAACCACCTTTCAGTTTTTTTTAAAACCCTGTTCAGTCTTGTTAGCATCTTTTAGGGGTGTGGGAGAGGGTGGGTGCTCTGGAGGTGTTGGACACATGCTCTCCTTACTCAGGATGGCAATTGTTTTGTCAGAAGCATCTGTTCTCGGTATGAAGAGAAGCAATGTGAGAAATGGGAGACTTCCATCTGGCTAGAACTGTGTAGTAAAACAAATGATAATAAAAAATCATCGGACCAACTGTAGACTGCAGAAACTGATCTTTCGAGCATCCCAGAGAAGTCAAGTGAGTGGGGAGCACAGAGTAACTGGTTCCATAGCATGGCAGTGCTCCTGATGCATCTGGGCTCTCGCTGGAGAGGTAGTGTCCGTGCGCTCGCCAGTGAGCCCAGCGCTGCTGCTGAAGCACACCTGGGTGGTTTGGGCGAGCTCATCCGGAGGAGGCTAGCTTACATGCAAAGTCTTGAGGCTAGCCATGGAAGCCAGCTGAGGGAGAGACGTAGCAAAGGCCACCGCCAGGAGCAGACAAGCAGGGGAGAGTGAGTACAGAAGGCATGTGAGACTAGCAGGCAGCAGCTACCAAAGGGCTAAAATGCTCTCTGTAGGTAAGACCAGAATTTTCACCTACTGTTAGTTCTGTTTTAATATTTTGTTCTGTAGTTGGTAGAGTAAGCACTTGTTTAGTCATGAGTAGCAGTCGTAATGGCCATGTCAGATTTTGACACACCAATGCCCCACTATGTAAAAAAATGTATGGGCCTGAACTTTTTTCATAACGTCTTTTTAAAAATGTGTAATGCATGCTGGTGTAAACAGAACCCCTAACTTAGCTTAGACGTCGCTCTTCATGACGTTCTGTCGTTCTGACTTGTTCCTTTCTGCCTTTCAGAAGCCAGATGTCTGACCTGTGGAGTGCACAAGCAAGCACGTTCTGTTCGCCTCTGGGACCGTTTAATGAGGTATTCACTGTCCTGTCTGTAGTCTTGCAATAAGTATCTGTCAATTTTCATCAAGTCATGAGACAGACCAGATTTTCTGAAATGCGTTTTCTTTTGCAGGGTGAGCAAGAGGAGATATTGCACCATTTTTATATCGGCTGTGAAAACATTTTAATCTTTTTTTATCAATAAATTATTTTTTTAATACAAAATGGGTTATTTGTTTTTTAAGCCATAACGGTTTTATTACTGCAAAGGAAACTATTAAAAAGAATTCTGGTATTGTAGCCTGGTATTTCCAGGCAATGTTGCACAGATGTACTGCTCTTGAACCTGAGTGCATCACCAAGCACATTCTGTTCCCCTGTGACATTTTAGTGAGGTATAATCTCTTAAATTACAATATAAAAAGTTATCAACATGTCTGGTTGCAACTGCATAGATGCAAAGTGTATCAGACATGTTCCATATTAGAAATACTTATGTCTGGCGCTTTCCATTCTGGAGGATGGTCAGAGCAAATACAATGTGAGTTTGCAGCTCGGTCTTATTCCCAGGATAGATGCCATACGTTGACCTGACACACTTATAGATGTACAAGTACAATTTGGCTACAGCGCAGTATTTCAAATGCCAACATACAAAATGTATACTGAACAGTAAAAAAACAATTTCTTTAACGGCCATTCTAAAGTCTAGTTTTGAACAATTGAAATGAATTTATTTCAGACACCCAGGTCTGTATTATACTGTCATAACAAAGTAATGACTTAAAAAATATCAGTGAGTGGGGGAAAAGCAGTATATCATTCTCCTTCTAGCATTGCGTTGCGCAGCACTAGATATATATTGCCATCAGGGCTCTGCTGCAGAGTGTAGTCTTCAGTAGAGTAGGGGTGTCCATCCTCATCTCTCAACTGAGAGAATACCTCAGTGTACAAGTCCGTAAGCCGGCATCGCACCATAGATAGGCTCCTCTGGAACTCCAGCCTCTCCCGTGCCAGGTGGTCTCTCTGGGCCTGCAGCTGGCCCAGCTCCCCCTCCAGCTGAACAATGTTCTCCAGCTTCCTCTTCCTGCAGTTCTGAGCTGCCACCTTGTTCTTCCCACGCCGCCTGATGTCACGGACCAGTGCCAGCTGGGAGTCTGCCAGGGTGTACTGGGTAAGGAGTTCGTTGAAGTCGTCCACCGGTAGGTTGATGATCTTCTCCAGAGGGAAAGGGATCTTCAAGGCTAAAGCGCGACGCTCATCTCTGCTCAGGTGAACAGAAGCTGTGGAAGCAGAGTTCCCTCTGGGCTTCACGTACAGAGCCTGACAGGAGCTCCCTCTGCTGGCGACACTAGATGTGCTTAAATACAAGTCAGATAAGGCACTGGAGAGAGTCTGCTGCTGTTTGGAAGACCCACAGGGCTGTAGGTGAGGGTGTGTGTGTGAGGGGGTTGAACCTGGCTGTGCTGAGAAGAAGGAAGATGGGGCTCCGTGGTAATGGTAAGACTCGTTAGGATGCTGATAGTCTGTTGGATACAAAACGCCTACTCTCCTTCCCTCACCCATACTCTCCATCTCCCCATCATTGAAGTTTAGGGCAATGTTTGTGCTCTGGTATGCAGGTATGCCAATCATGGCGTTTTCTGGAGAAGCCAGAGGTGGACTGGAGCCCAGAGAAAGACCAGAGTCTGATTCCAGATCATCACCTGCCTGTGTGTGTTCAATCTGTCCATGTAGAAGACTCCCGGGCATCTGGCAGCTAACACCCTGCGTGAGGCCAGCGCCGTCTTTCCCATGTCCCTCGCCAACACACGACAGGTTTACATGATCCAGCAGGCCTATCAGTGGAGGCTGCAGGAGATTAGAAGGAGCAGCCAGTAGCCTGGGGTTGAGCTGAGAGCCAGAATGCACGTATTGTCTCTCAGCATCGGGCCCTAGACGCTGGCAGGCTGGCATCACATCAGAGTAGGATCCTTGGAAAGCAGTGGCCATAGAGTTGAGGTCACAGCCAGACGACAGGGGCTGGGACGTCTGACCAATCTCAAATGATCCCAGAGGCACTATTGTCTCTATTGGGTGGTACTGGACAGCCTCATAAGGACCCTCAGTAGGAACCTGGAACTCCTGCAACAGGAAAGTAAGATACAGACTTATATAATATGAAAATGATATTCAGTTGGGGATTTGGAATGGTATTATATGTTTTGGAGGCAGGTTCAGTTCAGAAAAGAAAAAAGGCTTAGGTATATTTAAATAATCAATCATGAATCAAGTCTGCATTAGGCTGAACAGTTGCTTCAGTTATAATAATAATAATAATAATATAGCAGTGCTATAGACGTATGGCATATTGAAGAGCAGTATTGCCTTGGTATGCTGTGCTGGTAGCACATCTATATCACTATAATGGATCACATCAAGACATGACATTGCAAAGTGGATTATACCCCCCCTCTCCTCCACACACACACACACACACATTGGTGTGCCACCCATAGCTTCTGAAGGTCTCTCCAGTTGCGATCAGGTTTCATGTGGAAACAGATGGTCATTGTGCCGTGCAGGGGACTACTCTGCAACATACAGCATTTGGCCCTCTTTCTCCCTGTGTCTTTATCCTGCCATCACTCAATTGGCTCATTGTTATCCGCTTCACCTGAGTGTGTGTTAGTGTGGAGGTGCTGGATAGGCTCAGGAAGGTATGCACTGAGTTTGAGCTGTATCTATTGGGTTCTGTGTTCATGGACCTGGGACTTGTTCGATTCACAACGTCAAGATCGGTTCCGGTTTGCACGTTGGTGTTTTGTCTGTGTGATGTCAGCAAATTGAGGTGATCACGATGCATAAATTTGATCCTCAAATGGGTTTTTTTTGTTGTGAAATCAGTGTTGGAGAGACACTGGAGTCCCTGTGCTCACCTGCAGCTCTGTGATGGCCATCAGTTCCTGCCAGGCCAAGTCCATGTCTGTGTCCTGGGGGGCTCCATGTGATCTGGCTCCAGAGGCGCTGGTCAGCATGGACGGCCCCCCACACAGCCTCCCAGGGGGAGCCAGTACCTGATGACGGAGGAGACAGTGGCTGGACTGGTCACTTTTGGTATTTGTTTTGGCAGATTGCAAGCACACAGATGCCATTACAATGTTTCACAGACAGATAGAAATGGACTATCAACAGAAGTTCTTTCATGATACATGTCTAGATACATTAAACATAGTATAGATCTGGAGTTAGCTTTTATTTAAATATGTCTTATTTTACCAGTGTTCGACCATGTACAATATCTGCCAATACAGCATTAATAGTGTGTGTATATTTCTCCATCTGGGGCATAGACTGACCTCGCAGTTTCTCCTCAAAGGGAGCAGATAGTTGGCTGCTGAACACATTCAGGACAGACTCTCGTTACAGCGAACTCTTCTGGGGAAGAGAGATAGAGTATGAGGCACTATCAGCATTTCAAAGTACATGACATACCCTGACTTTCAGCAGCAATATATCAAGAAACAGAAGGTTTACCACTCAAAAACATCCAGTAAAGAACAGTTGAATCATATTATCCCTATACCTATACTATAAACATTACTACAAAAGTTAGATTTTGCTCCACCACCCTCCTAAGTGTCATACAAGTGACAATGAATGAGTTGGGAGGATTTTCATATATGGTACATTTGTAGCCCTCCGTGCCGTTGGTCTGGTTAATTCTTCCTATCAGCTAGGCTGGGAGCCACCATGCCAGGGCCTGATAAGACAATCTGCTGGAAGACAGCAGCACCCCCCTCCTCCTCCTCTGCAAGTGAAAGTCCAGGCAACAGGCCTGGAAGTTCTGTGTTGGTGTCAGACTGGATCTTCTCCTTTCTTTACACTATTTTGATCAGTAATGAAGCAATGCCAGTATTGATGTTTGATCATATCAGTGTATGTATCAACATGCATGTTGTCATGTGGATTTCCTGTATGTCTCCATGACACCCAAATCCAAAAGACTACATTTTCAGTCTTAGCAGTGGTGTGTAATGGTGTAATTGGTGTGTAATAAAGGACAATATTCCCACAGGATGTGCAGACTTATAGTATTACAGTTATCTGAACACAATATTATGACCAGAGGTTTTAGCTGTTTAGTGTCAAGCATTAATTTGCTTACACGAAGGAGTAACTTTAATGCAATCACATGATCCATGATCCTGGGGTATTATTCATCCTATCGATCAAGTTAATATTTTTCATATGAAATGATGTATCATGAAGCGGTTCCCTTTTCCAGTTTAATATGGGCTTGTTGTGACATCCTCTCACATCCACCCTCACCACTGTTATGATAAAAGCTGTTTCCTGTCATACATGGGAACACATGGATGTCCAATGGTAAACCATGTCACTGGGTTGTAAGGTTGCCTTCAGATAACATAATAAACGTTGGGAACCAAGCATTAAGAAGAATATTGCCAATGAATGACATGGTGCTAAAGTGAACATGTTTAAAATGTACCATGTACAAGTAATGCATGAACAGGCATTTGTCCAAATGACTTCAGACTTTGGGACAGTAGAAGTTGGCTTGTTATTTGTCAGATACGTTTTTAGTCATTGCAGTGGCCTAGATCATGGAAACAACAAAACGTTTTTAAACTATTCAATATACTTTGACTCCAACACATTGTAAAGAGACACATTCCATCTGTCTTTCTAAACAAATGCATGCTGACAATTCAATGGTTCAACTAATGTACATTATATCATATACAGAAAAAAAACTGTATATGTCCAAGTCCTGAAAGAATCCATGTTTCTAGCATGATCTCACAGAGAAGCAAAGGTTTTGGAAAGCTGTGTAGGCAATGCAGAGCCTGGAGAAACATACCTGAGGAACATTTCTCTGTTTCTTCAACAGGTGTTCGGAGACTAAAAGGTCCTCAGCTGTGGAACATAATCCTTGTGGTGATGGAGCTGACAGACTAACAGGAGTCTTCAATCTCTTGGACAGTACATTAGTCTGCTTTTTAAAACCAACCATCAGAAAGACTGCATGTGCTTTCCCACTCTCTCTCTCGCTCTCTGGGTCTCTCACTCTCTGCTTCGCTGCACAGTCAGTCACCGGCATAAATGGGATGGGTCTGTGATGAGAGAAGCGTTCCTGTAAAGCACCCACACAACACCACACTTTGTTGCTCTCTCGTATACCAACCCCAAAATTTCCCTTTTTTCCCACATACAAACCACAAGCTAGTGGTCTGGCAAACCCCAGAGTACATGCCAGCTTGTGTTCACACATGTTTACAAATGTTTCAAAAGTTAATACTCAGACCATTTAAAATCAGCATTCAGGCCAAATGAGAAAATAATTTTTGATCTAAAGCCAGATAAAAGACCCTCTACTACCTCCACCCACCTTAAGCACACAACCTTAAGTTCTGGTCCTTTCCAGGCACACATATGAAGAGTGTGACTGGGAGCACCTGGAGCTGAGGCTGGCATTGCTGTGAGGGCCCTGTGCAGGCGGGGGTGGGCTGGAGTCTGGATGAAGACTTGGTTTAGTCAGGGATGGAATGTACACCTCCAGCAGGTAAGAAAGGCCACATTGTTCCTATATCTGGCAGAGCAACCACCAAGGGAGAGAGAGGAGCAGGGGGGAGACTGAAGGGGAGCGTGTCTTACATAGCAAGTGACCATTACAATCCTGAACCACAAAATCCCCCTTCCCCTCTGCATTTAAGAAGGATAAATTACATAAAGACATCTCACATTGTTACCTCTTTGTATGCCATATTTGTTTAGGATTCAGAGCACATTTCAAAGTTGTATCTTTTTAACAGTGGCAGAGACAAACCATAGAGAATCTTTATTGTAATTTGGAGGTAAAAGCAATTCATTTAGTTGTTTAAATGACTTTACTTTTTACGGGGACAGCATTTAAGATCTACAGATGTGTGAATATGTTTCTCAAACGTCTGCGTGGAAATATGGAACTGGTTGAGCAACAAGGATGTGCTAAGTTCATGAATGAAACATGCGCCAATCTAAATCTGTCCCTGCGTCCATCAAACTAAAGCCCACGAAGAGGTCATGAGGCATCATCTCCCTCCACGCCACCGATCATGGTTTTCATGTCATTGTTCTAACATGGAAACTGTAGGTGGCTGACAGAGGTGGATGTCTACCAGGAATCATAAAAGAAGGGACTTCCCAACGCTCCCTAGTTCCTAGCACCCAGCCCCCTTACCCAACCACTGGAGCTGCAAGCCAACTGGCTGGGCTGTGATTACAGCAACCGCAGCGGTTTGCAACAGGGTCGAGGTTCCCAGCCTGGCACTCACTCTCTAGGCATGTACTGTTATTGGGTCTTGTTGAAGAAAGTGTTTTTGCCATCTCTTCATAAATGGAGTAACTAAGTTTAGTAGACTTCTGGATTTTAATAAGTATTTATCAGTCTGCACATTGGGAAAGAAAATCAGACCCCAGACAGTAAATGATGACAACAGCAGGTTTAGGTCTCGATCATGTCTCTCTCCAGTCTGAAGGCTGGAGGACCATCTTTTATAGGGCAAAAGAATGTAAACATAGATAGTGACAGTCAGGCAGTAATGATGTTACAACAGTCACGAAGAGATTCACAGCGCTCATCTCATGGCCACTGTCTGAGTAGAGATCATAGTTGGAGTTTTCTTTCTCTATAAACCCCAATCCTTTATTAACCTTCACATATAAACACAATCTACTTCTTATTAATAACAAGCTAACATGAGAAACATACTAACTAGCATCCAACGACTGGTTCTATTGGTTTGTGATTAATGGAAGCACAGAGGAAATCCCAATGTCTTCCACAGTCTCTTACATTGCTTTGTTCAGACCGTTCAAGTGTCACCTCTGAGAAGTTCTCCCGCTCAGCCGAATGTTGCGAACATCTCTGAACATGACCCCGTGACACTATTGTTTGACTGTCACTGTCAACAACGGTATATGGTCTCCAGCTGGTGACTTCATGCTCAGAGCTCCTTACACAGGAACATCTGACCTACCCGACTCATGTGCTGTGTTGACCATGAGAAAACACTAGGCCACAACACCTGTGCTCAGATAACTCCAATTTAAGTCAGATGACAAAATGTTTATTCCCTTGGTAATTGATGTTTGGTTTTTCCTCTCCTTCTTTTAAATAGCAGTTTATTGTCATCACCATTTACTCATTAAAGATGGAAATATGGCATTTGAGGTTGTGCTCTAACAGCTATCTAAAAACACACTCCTTAAGAATGACTGTATATCTTCAACCACTACGAGAGTATTTTTGGGCTTGATTGTGGTCTCTTGAAGGGAATGTTTTTGGAGTTGCTGGGAAGAGGCAGGCAGTTTCATGGAGTGGGAGGACAAAGTGTGAACAGTGTCCCGCGTGTGTGTTCTATTAGAACACTACGAATGTTCGGCAATCCACAAGATCATCGGCTATTTTCTTCCAATAGTTTATCAGTCACATACATTTGTGGCATCTGCCTATACAAATCAGTAAACCCTGCTCTAAAGCCTAGAGTGTTTGTGTGAGTGTGAGTGTGTGTGTGAGTATGAGTGTGAGTGTGTGCGCGCGGCAGCGTACAGTGATGCAACACAGGGAGGATGGAAGGACCTTGTGATAGCAAGGGTTGCTCTGTGTTCCCCAGCTCCTGCCAGTAAACCACAACAGTTAGCCGGCTCCTGCCTGAGCACCCACAGCTGCTTTTATCAGACCTCCACAGTGCTTCCGCCACCCAGCATCCTCCCTCCTTCCCTCCCTCCCTCCCAACCTCAAGAGCCATATGTGCTTATGCAACTTGTACACACCTACAGGGTGGCCAGCGCTCTTTTTCATATGACTTATCACGATTTGATGGTGTATTTTTATCTATTCGTGATCCTCTAAATATATGAAGTCAAGGTGAAGTGAAATGTGACAACACTTCAACAAGGTATGTTAGCCAAATGGACGGCCGAATGAACGCTTGAGTTGCGTTTAATTTCAAGATTTTAAACAATGTTAAATCTAGTAGCCTACAGTCTAAAAATGAAATGCAAGCTATTGGCCATCGAGAGACATACTTTGCTCACTAGGTATAGAGCAGTTAAGATAGTTTCCTTTGACTTCAAGGGTAATTACAACATCATAGTGGTTAGACTACATCATGAGCATACAGTTCAACATTGCAAAATGTGATGGTTACCCACATTTCTGTTGCTTACCATTTAAATCATTGGTCTATAGATTCCATGTCCCATAAACCATTCATTCTGTTTGGGACAAATTCACCATATGTCTATCGACACAGCCCCTTTCTGTAGGCCTACTCTTCTCTTTGATTTTAACCATGATTAATGTTCACCAAAATAATATAGTAAAGATTTCCTCTGGTTATTTATCTGGAGAGGGCAAGCAAAGGGAAATCCCCATTGGCCTCATCTTGTAGATGTGGCCAGTTTGGTTGGAGGAGAGGACAGTGACAGCAAAGGCAAACATCCTGGTCTGACAATCAACTGGCAAAGGTTACGGGTCCCTTAATAATATAGTCTCTTTATGCACAGACACAAATGATTTAATTACCATCTCTATCAATATGCACGTCATGGCGATAAACCAATTACGAAACTTTAAATTCCCTTCAGATTGAAGCCTGTGTATGCTCACGAACCCTGACCGAGGATGTGATCAGAACAATGACAGTCAGTGGGTGACGTCAACATACAGCTAGCTAGCTAGCTCAACTAGCACATATCGAATTGTAGTCTTTAGCGAAACTGGTAACAGTAGCTAGCTGTACCTGACAAGGAAGACGATGGATTCCCCAATATTGGTAATAATATATACATTTGTTATATTTTTAAGGTACTTATAATATTATTGTCATAGAGCCGGGATAGATTAGGATTAGGATGAGACCTGACTGCGGAAATAGTAGCTAAATGAGTTTGATAGAGTATCTTGCTAACAACAAATTTTGCTAGCTAGCCAGCTAACGTGAGCTAGCGTTAGCGAGTTAGCGTTAGAGACGCTGACTTGTAGTTGTAGTAGATACACTCTTCAAAATACGTTTCATTGTCGATACAGCTAATCTGACGAAAGCATAAATTAGCTAACAGCCAGATTAAATTGGTTGTATAAACTTGCCGGTTTACACGTGTTTCCTTTCGCATAGTAGAGTTAACCGAGTTGATGTAGCTATCCTAACAAACCACACTGAGACTAGTAAAGTGGTTCTGTCTAAAAGTGTCTGCATTTTATTTGTTTCAACAGGAGCCTTCATTGTACACAGTCAAAGCCGTGCTAATTCTGGACAATGATGGAGATAGACTGTATGCAAAGGTATGATGAGTTACATTTGGTCCATGATGCATACTGTACTGTACTGAACTGAACTGAACCTGGCTAGCTCTTCTAGCTGTGTGACAAGATACTTTAGCCCACATATCATCACATAATACGCACATTCTAAATCGCTAGTACGAGACTACAGTGATCCGGATGTTCTCTAACC
Organism: Plecoglossus altivelis; assembly: GCA_036571765.1. NCBI lineage: Eukaryota > Metazoa > Chordata > Actinopteri > Osmeriformes > Plecoglossidae > Plecoglossus > Plecoglossus altivelis. The sequence goes on along the minus strand of BROE01000021.1, from coordinate 15,032,335 downwards.
TGCATTTCTGATTCTCGTTAGTATTATGATGAGACATACCCCACAGTGAAAGAACAGAAAGCCTTTGAGAAGAACATCTTTAACAAGACACATCGAACTGACAGTAAGAAGCTCATACATAAGGAGTTGTTGGTAGTCAACCCTGCCTCTCCAACTATGCATCATTGTTTTGTTTTTACTGCCCTTAGGTGAGATAGCATTACTGGAGGGTCTCACAGTGGTGTACAAGAGCAACATAGACCTCTTCTTCTATGTTATTGGAAGTTCCCATGAAAATGAGGTAAACTATGTGCCCGCCAAGTGTTGCCAACTTTATTCTGGTTGTGCTTCAGTCAAATCCAAACTGTGTGTTACGTCTGGCTGTGCTTAACTCAAATCTAAACTTTGCGTTTTTTTTCTTTTTTCCTTCCCAGTTGATGTTAATGGCCGTTTTAAATTGTTTGTTTGACTCGTTGAGCCAAATGCTGAGGTGAGAACTCAAGTTAACAAAGTATCAAGTTGTGTGTGTGTGTGTTCAGTAGATGTGGATGCTATATGAGAACAATATACTGTCTGTTCTGTCCATTTGTAGGAAGAACGTGGAGAGGAGAGCATTGCTGGAGAATATGGAAGGTCTCTTCTTGGCAGTGGATGAGATTGTGGATGGGGGGTAAGCTTAAAGAAAAATCTAGAACTATATATATCTATGTTTATACAATATCTATAAATATATCAGTTGTGGTTTATTCTGCTTTCCTGCTGTCAACATTAATAGTAGTCATCAGTTCTTGTATCTCTGGCTCCCCCTGCAGGGTGATCTTGGAAAGTGACCCACAGCAGGTGGTCCACCGTGTGGCGCTGAGGGTAAACGGCTCTTCTCCCGTCCTCCCTTCCTCTTTTTGACGATGAGCTTGTTTGTTTTTCTTGAAACACGTCTGTCTTCTCTCTCATAGGGGGATGATGTGCCTTTAACGGAGCAGACTGTCACACAGGTAGGAAAACATCACCCGCATTGTTCAGCATAGATGATCCATGTCTTCACTCATGAGATACGTGTGGAAAACGTTTTTTTAATAACACCTTGCTGCTAGTATAGTGATATGCACACCAGGAAACCACTCTCCAACTGTAATATGATTACCAATTATTAGTCTCCAGTAGCCGGTGGTGGTTCTGTTACTGTGTGTGCGTGTGTGTGTGTGTGTGTGCGCTCCCCCTGATTAATGTTCTCATTTAAGAGGCCTGTGACAGGCTGCCGCCATCCCTTCTGTGGCGGTGATTAACTGCTGCTCCCCTTCTTCATGCTTTATGGTTATGGTTGGCCTCTCGTTCAACAAATTAAGATGATGAATTAATTCCTGCATATTTCCCTTTACTGGCATTACTCATCTCGTAGTCTGTAAAACTTTGTTGAACCATATTGTAATTTCTCTGGGTAGATTTGGACTCGCTTTACATCCTTGAATTAGCCATTGTTCTCTCGAACGTATTCCATTTGATTGAAATGTCGTTGTTGTTTTTTTGCGTTTGTTAAATAATTCATACAGTGTTTGTGAGAAGCCGATCTTGAAAACAATCGCATATTTCCAACCACAGGTTCTGCAGTCTGCGAAAGAACAGATCAAATGGTCTCTGCTTCGATAGGACCGACTGGGCAACATGCACCGCTACAGTGGTGTAATTCCATTCCCACTCTGCCTCCATCTTCCCTACCTGTCCTCCAATCAAGACTATGACAAGTGCAGTAGCTCATCCAATCACATCTCATATGTAGATCAGAACCAACATGTCTATAGTCTACCATGTAAATCAACAGTTTGAGGGTTGTTAGATACACATTCCTACCACCATGTGGGTTGAAATAGCTAGGGACTGTTTTTCCTCATCCAGAAAAACCATGACCATCACTTGTGTTAACATTCCATGTACCAGTTAGTACAGGCATATTATCATGTTTTGTTCCTTCATAGTACTGTACAGTCCATCCTGTATAGTCTCCTTAATAAAAAGCAAAGACAGACATTTCTAGGTGAAGTGAACGTTCTGATGGAAGTCTGTCTGTCACTGCTGCAGTGTGTTATTCTGATGTCATCAAATACTTTGAATAAATTCTGAATCTCTGTGTATCCAAGTAAATTGCATCTCCAGATCACTCATAAATTTAAATTGAATGGTTTGAGTAGAATCTTCAATTACATTTGTTGCTGCGGCTATTGGGTACCACAATCCAGACATGTGCACTGAAAAGCCTTGCTTTGGGACTATATATTTGGATATTGTTTTGCACGTTAACAAATCTCAGTGCGCCTTTATGGATTTTGATACACGTTTGTGGATCATGGTGCACGTTTGTGAATGATTTGCTGCAAACATGGCTGCATAAAGTGCTCCCTCTGCTGGCCAATCAATCACAGCACAGTGCTGAGGGTGTACAAGGACATAACAATACACACACACTAATAGGAGATGCACACGCATGCAGAATCGTAAATAAAATGGTGTCAGGTCACCTATATGTTATAACTGTAATCATGATTACACACAATCATGTTCCTACATGCACCATCAATGCCTTGTTGAGAAGCAACATGAATCTTGACTCCTGAAAGTCTGCTGACATGTACATACCCTTATTTCAATGCAAATGAACACTGCCCTCCAGAGACAATGGATGGGAACATGGGCTGTACATCATGAGTCTAAAACTGCAGTCTGGGTAACACTTCAATGTCAATCTATATTTTTTTGTCACTGTCCTCTCCTTTTCATCTACATGTGAACTTGCACACAAGCAGATTCCCCAGGATGACCCACTGAAGGTACTGGTTGCAATCCAGATGGCTGCTTTTTAAAGACCACAGCCCTGACAGAGTCATCGTAAAACTCATCCATCCTCTCCATCAGATTACAGGATTGGTAGAGCAGGGCAGCAGAACAAGAACAAGCTTTCACCTTTCCTGTCATGTCTGACCTCAGGGAGGGGATGGGGGATGGGGGAGAGGGGGGCGGAGTGTGTATCTGGATTGAAGGAAAAATGCATTTATTCAAATAAGGGTTTCAAACAGGGTATTTCCCCCAGGGGCCCCTCACTCTCACTATATTGCAGATGTGACCGGCCCTGGTTATGAGGAGATCATGGGACTAAGGCCAGAAGGCAGAGCGCTGTTATCTCTATAAGGAAACAGTGGATATGAAAAAGCACTCTTTAATTCTGCCCGCTCCCTCTCCTCTCTGATGTATTTGATATGTGATCATGATTTGGCACACACATCAAAGGAAGACAGAGAAGGAGATAAAGGAGGAGCGTTTAAGACGGGCTCTGCACACCATGGCGCAGTCGGGGGAGTTCCAGTCGCTGCTGATAAACAAGGCAAAGTGGGGGTGGAGAGAGGGAGTGGGCGGGTTGAAGCATTGCCCCATCCCTGCAAGTTGTCAACTGTGTTAAGTGAAACCTTGCCATCCTTGAGCGAACCTCAAATGTTAATTAATTTGACCAATTTAGAAGTGCCCTTCTGTCTGAAAGGTGATTCATCTTGCTAAAGGACTCCTGTCTCCTTGTAGGTCTTTGTGCTTGATTGAACTTGTTTTAATTGTCCACAAGCTCCAGAACTACTACATGCAAGTCTGTTAAGTGACAATCACTGTTTAACTGTAGTAGAGGCTGCAGTGATACGTGCTTCTTCCTTGATGCCTGCCAATAGAGAGAAAGAAAGAGAGCGATGAATACAGGTTAATGAAACGGTTATTGGTTTTGACCTGTTGGACCTATCGTCCTGGCTAGCTGCCAGTCAGGCTCTTTAATACTGTAGCTACACAGTGTCTCTGCTAGCTGGCTTGTATGACTTACAGTAGGTTTTCTGTCTGGGAGGAGAGAATCAGACTCAGTATATGTAAGCTTGGACCACAAAACCTCAAATGCGGTTGTGCGTTCAACTACGAAGCATTCTTCTAATCCTAAATCAAATTAAATGTGAATTACATTTCACAAGAATGCAAAACAACAATCTGGCCTTTATATCCCATTGGGTCATATCAAGGGAAGAGGAAAGGGGGAGGGGAGGGAAGGGCGAAGGGGTGAAGGCTAAAGAGGATGAGGTTAGCAGCGCTTGGCTGCTACAAGCATGATTGGATGAGGCCACAGCAGGGATGGGAGAGAGATTAAATGAAAGCCACCCAAGGTGCCTCACGTTCCCCCCCCCCCCCCCCCCCCCCCCCCTCCTCCAGTCCCCCATCCCCAGCCCCACAGTCAGATAGCCCAGCGACACCTTGGGGCAGCCAACGACCTGCGTTCATCCACTAATTACAGTTGCTTGTCGTAAAAAGCCAGAGAGGTAATTTATATTAATTATACAGGAATGAGCATAATAGTTTGAAATGCAGCTTGACACGCTGTACATAACATGCTGTAAAATTGTCAGAGTCGTGTGGGCTGGAGCCCTATAATTGATCGATGCAGAAAGTGAGTGTCTGACTGCATGTGTGTGCGTGCTATACGCCAGAGAGGACGAGTGAGAGTTTGTGTGCCAGGAGTGTGTGAGTTAGTGTCAATAAATTATCATCATCTGCAAGCTTACAGAGTCTTTATGTCATCAGGAGTGTGTGTGCTCCAGTTCCCTCTAAATGGTATTCCTCAGTGAGAGACAACACTGGAACCAGGGGCAGGGGCTGTAAAGGGGTTCACCACTGCGCAAACATTTAAATGAAATGACACAATTATAACTCGATCGTCACCTAATTAGTGAATTATGTCAAACTGTAACATCCATCACCCATTGACACACTGTGCATTCTCCGTTGTCTGGCTTGCCCTATGTTGTTTAGTCTTTGGGCTGGAAAATAGGAATCTATCAGAGCATGTGTCTTTGTAAGCAGATAGAATGTGTAAATGAAGAGTGACTGTAAAGGCGCTCTTGTATTTGGAGGAAAAGATCCTGATTCCGTTGAGATGTGAGCCCTAGCCAAGGGTGGACCCTTGCCTCGCTCCTCTCATCAACAGTTCCACTGCAGTATGACCTGCTTTACGACCAAGCATGCCCTCACAGGGGCCTGTTTATGGATTCCCATAGAATAGAGAATCATTGCTGCTCGCCGGACAAGCCGGCCAAAGACAACACCACCTCCATAGCATTTTTGTTCACCCTGCGTCGTAATTCAACGTGCTATTTTTGTTTCTCCCCAAAAAAATACGAAACCATTGTATTTGTAGTAAGTTTGAAATAAGGTGACTATAAATCTTTTTTGCAAATATTTTATCTGGTGTTAATTTATGATAGGAAAAAAAGCCATGATATTGACTTGTTTATTGGCTGCCATTTTGGGACAGTTTGACTTGAGAAAGTGTTTCTTACTTTTACTTGAATGATAACATTTCAGAGAACTGCACAGCTATTCATCTGTTTCTGTGCCCCTATATTGAACTTTAGCTGAGTTCATGAAAACATCTTCATCGGGAAGAAAGGGGATGAAGGGTCCCACCTATTGCACCATTTCAAGTGAGCGTTCAGAAACTGTGGCTATGGGGCAACATCATAGCCGAATTGCAATGATTGTAAAATAAATGGGTAGCTATACAGAGTATCCCTGTACCCTATACTTTCAAGCAATAGCTTGGCTCTGTCAGACATGAACATAGTCCTCATGCAGTCAACACCAGCCTGTAATGTTCTGTGTGGGTGGAGCTGCCTCCCCTCCCCCCCCCTCCCCCCTCGTTTTGATTTAGAAGCCAAGAGAACCATCCCCAGGCCTGGCTTCCTCCACACTGCAGTGGCCACTGCTCCTCTTCCCCCAAACTGCTCCTCTTCCTCCATACTGATCCTCATCCTCCATACTGCTCCTCTTCCCCCAAACTGCTCCTCTTCCTCCATACTGCTCCTCTTCCTCCATACTGCTCCTCCTCCTCCATACTGCTCCTCTTCCTCTATATGGCTCCTCTTCCTCCATACTGCTCCTCTTCCTCTATATGGCTCCTCTTCCTCCATACTGCTCCTCCTCCTCCATACTGCTCCTCTTCCCCCAAACTGCTCCTCTTCCTCCATACTGCTCCTCTTCCTCCATACTGCTCCTCTTCCTCCATACTGCTCCTCTTCCTCCATACTGCAGTGTCCACTGCTCCTCTTCTTGCTTGCCTGCAGGATCTAGCCCAACATATCTGGGGCCTTCAACAGCCTTCCAAGTGTCTACTTTCAGTCTCTGCTACGGTGGCTGACCACTGAATGTGCCATTTCCTGACAAGCTGAGGTTACAGGGTTAGTGCAATACAGCGGTCAAACTTTAGGGAGAAGACAAGCTGATGCAAGAGTTAGGCCTTAAGAATGGCTGTAACTCAAGCTCACTGCAGACAGTCGACAACAGACATTTGCGGTGGCAGTTAAGGGTTCCAGACGTTTTTGTCTGGTGTTATTCTACCCTGAAACATCCATTGCAGGACATGTGTTTCTCCTCTATTGTGGTCATGTTTGGTCTTGTTTTATTTGCAAAATTCCTTCACCTGGCCAGTCTGAGCTCTGCTATTTGGCCAAGTTGTGTTAGTTGTGGGTTTTCCACCTAACAAAAGACAGAGGGAGAGAAAATGAGCAGTTTATTCTGCAGCGTACCTCAGAGCCTTCTATCTTCCCTCCTCCCCTTCTGTCATTTATTCTCTCTCTCTCTCTCTCTCTCTCTCTCTCTGTCTCTGTCTTTCTCTCTCACTTTCTCCCCCACCCTCCCTACGGATTCCCCAACCACACCACACTGCAGCACCGTTAACAGACGAAGCCTTGGCAGATTTACCGCTGTCCTCTGTTCATTGGCCGCCAGCGTGACAGCAGAGATTTAGTGCTTTGCTCTCATTGGCCAAGACTTGACAAGCTAATTTATGGCTGCGCTGTGATTTGATGCCTGCTGCCTTTGAAGTGAGTTACGGCTCTGTCGCTTATAGGACACAGAAATGGTGTCAGGTTGCAATCGTAAAAACCTTCTCCCTGAAGGGAGATGGCGCTGGTGTGTAACACTACTGACGTCACTAGAGGAGGAGAGACCTGCTGGATGGTTAGGGAAAAGAGCTCTATAATGACAAGGAACACGAATGACAATATAGAGTGTTTCTCAAGAATACACAATTCAACGTATAATACCTACACTATCCTTTGAGTTGTTGGACAACCATATTGCATGATAATGTTGATATCTTCTTCAAGGTTGGGAGTGCTTCTTGATCTTCAAATCCCATCACACGCGAAGCCTCACCTTTCATAAAGTTGTCCAGCAAATCGCTCTATCAGAACTGCTGCATCCCTCTCTATCCATCTCTTCCACCGGTAAAATAAGGAGTTTAGGGCGGCTATGGTCTACTTTCTGTCAAGGATGAGTGGACACTATCATTGAACTCCTCCTCACCCATCCTGCTCTCCCATCCTTGCTTTTCCCATCCCACCACACCTTTACTCCCACATACATCACAGGAGCAGTGAGGCTGCAGATGACTTATAATAGGTCAAAAGACCTTAAACGATAGAAGGTAAATCAATTTATTGCATAGCTAATCAACAGAAGCAAACCGTCAAAGTCACTTTGACTCTATCTGCCTACTGCTGTGCACTGTAGGATCGTAGCATGGAGCAACACACATCATCCGTCTACGAGGGCCTATCTCTTCATCCGCCTGACAGTTTATCCTTAGAGATCAGAAAGGAACAAGAATGTGCCGCCGTAACGACCATGACCTGGGAGAATCTCCAAGGGTGAAAATCAAGGTCGGCCCAGTCTATCAAAGCCCCCAAGGATTCATGCGTCATCCCCTCCTCCAGTATCTGATCCGTCCACACCCTGTAACTCCCCCCGCCGTATGGCGGTCTGCTCGGGTGGAAAATTGCCGGAAAATGGAGAGGGGAGCCCCGGAGTGGATTATTCCTTGTGATTGGGCAACTCTGCGAGAGAAGGGCGTGTGAACTTTGTAGCACAGAGATGCATCGCATACTCACTGTCACTGTGCTGTCCATGAGAAGATCAGACTATGAAATACACTGTCTTATAGTTTGATGTCTCCATTGCTCTGGTCACTCACTACTCTGTGATCAAGGATATGGAATTGAGACAGTGCTTCATGCAGAAAGCGTTGTGAGTCATGCAGTCAGTCAGTAGACAGAACGCCAGAGTCTGTAGGTGACCGTTGAGGTGAGAATTTAAAAAAAACGTTGGTTTTAAAATAATGTCTGTTTTTCTTCATCAAACCAATAGTAGTATGTAGGATGGATAGTATGGATATATGGATAGTAGTCATGTCCATGCCTTTGTGGCAACAAACTCATGGTCGTTACGGACTTTCAAACCTTTGGCCCAAATCAGACCTTGTGTCCTGGTGGTCTACATTCCCACATTCCCTGTTCACATTCTCCAGGTTCTCATCATTCAGTTGTGTGTTCAGAATGTGGCCTAGGACATATTTCAATTCCTTGTTCTAAATAAGGGCCTGGTCTGATAAGGTTAGACCAGTGAGTGGACTGGGTAACCAGCAGCCTCTGGAGTGCAGTGCTGCAGTGGCACTCTCAGAGGGCCCCAGGCCTCGACAGGCTGGCTGGCTGCATGTTCCTCAGGGAGTCCACCTCGCTTCGGCCCAACGCGTCCCAACAAGCTGCAGATTAATGGGGTGGTGTGGGGCGACGGCATGTTAATGTATCTGTCGAGGCTAAATGCGCCTCCGTTGGAAAGTGATTTTTACACCGTCGGCAGGGCGCCGGGGTGTCCAGTCTGTCAAGGAGAATGTGGATGACTCTCGAGCCAGATAAATCTTAACAATGAGGTGCTGCTCAACTAAACTGCACCACTTCTCCACTCCAACCCCCCTCCTGGCTACCATGGGTGTGAATGGAAAGTTAAAGAACACTCAAAGCTAGGAGCACAGTGGGACAGCTGCAAGGGGCCCCTGGAGCTCTCCCTGCACAGTCTCCCAGGTTCAAGACAAACAAGAGATATACTGAGCAACGCTAGGCTCATTTAGTGCATTGGAGTTTGAGTGGATGCACTAATGCAAAGGTTATAAATATGCACTATTTTGTAACAAACGTTGAAGTAGGCCAACTTCAAAATGTTCCCATGTTATGCATCCCTGATTTGAGGAATCAGGATGAGGCTGTAAGGATTGGGAATTATACATTTGTGCTCATTTATCTTATTCAGGGGTAGTTGAGTTGAAAAAGTCCTAAAGCAGTAGAATTTGTAACATTAAGGGGCTTCTAGTCATCATCCTTTTGAGTGAAACAAACCTGCCTTTTACTTTTTTCCTCTGGAAGCCATTTTGTCTATCAGTCAGCCAGACAAACAAGTAAGATGGCTGCCATTTAATCAAGACTCAATTTCCTGCACGTCCCACGGGAGAACTGTTAGCCTTGGTTTCCCTGAGCTACTGTGTGCATTTATATGAGACCAGTTACATTTCTCACTAAAACATATTAAATATTGCATAATCCTTATTACATAATGATTATTGCATATTACTTGTGGCACTGCTTTTACTATTAGCAATTAGCCAGTCAACGTTGACAGATGACTAAATGATGTAGATAGATGTAGCCTACTGTATTTTCGCTTCACAATGCCAAATGTTGTTTTGCCATTTTAATCATTTCAAATGTTTCTAAGCATACAGCTCTGTTGATTCATTGACAATGATCAGATTACACAGCAGGCAACAGCTCTCCAGATGTTGATGGTCTATTTTTTTTTACAACAATAACAATGTTAAAACATTGTTAATTGCAGCATATGTCTTTCAATGTCAAGCACATATTTATTGAGTAAATTCCAATATGGGTTTTAAGACGTTAATTAGAAAACCATGTTATCTATCATATTGTAACAGCTGCAGCTTTTCCCCCTGCAATTTGACAAAACTTAAAATATAAGTGAATGTAAGAACTATTGATTCATCACTAGGCCCGTGTATCAGGACTACACCCTTATGTTGGAAGACAACTCCTTTATTAATATTTCACCCTCATCACTTGGAGTCAGCCTGCAGTCATACTTGCCAAGGGTGGGGTGTGGGGGTGTCTGGAGAGATGAAAAGTGAGGACGGAGCAATTGAAATTTTAATGACGAGCTAGCGCTTCCATGCTGACGGCCGCGGCAAACCTCTGCTCACTTAAATATCACCGCTAATTAACACGGAGAGGTGCCTTGTCAAACGTGATGGATAGTGGCAAGCCGATCGCTGCTTTCGAGCACCAGATTCCTTTATTAATCAAACACGAAATAAAGAGACGCTTTCACACCACGAGAATAAAGAGAACGGAGCTATTGTTAGAAGGGTTTCATGAGAGCTATCTGACAACGGCAAAAGAACGGCAACTATCACCGTGGGGAAAAAATACATTTGACAAGACAGATTGCCTAACTTGCGTGGAGTTGAACAGTGTAGCCAACTGAAATGTAGGTTACACACTTTCTTGCCTTGAGTTGACTGTGAGAGACGAGGGTCAGCCGGGGCTGTCCAAAAATGAAAACGTATGAGAGTTTCCATGAATAAAACGAGCAGATGCAGATAGACATTGAAGATTCAGCCTACTCTGTTGAATAATTAGACTTTGGTGGAGGCTGGTCTCACCTTTTATAATCATCTCTCTGCTGAATGAAACGACTCCAGTTCAGTCTCTAAAAGCTGAGTTCAAAGCTGTGTAAGTTCAACATTCTCTGCAATGATAAAGTGGGGTCTCCCCATCTTCTCTCTTCTCCCTCACTTAAGAAGGCCCTGTGTTAAGTGCTGCGAACCTGCGGGTGCAGTAAATCAGCTACCAGAGAAGGAGCCAATATCTCCCATGGGCCAAAGCACACACTCCCAGCAGTCTTCAAGCTGATCTCATCCTTCCTACGCCAAAGCTTTAATTAAAGGGCTGGTCAATAAGAAGGGGTAGGCTGTCAAAGTGATGGTCATATTCTCTGTCACACACATTTTTCTTTCGCATTATTCTGTATAATGTAGGTTATGAAATTTGATGTGTTTTCAATCAATTTTAAGTAATCCATCAGTATGGATAGACTGGAAATAAAAATCCATGATTCCTGGAAGGCAGGGGTGGACGGTTCCAGGAAAAAGGTCAAATCTGTTGTTGGGCAACACAGAATAGAGCTCCCTCTTGTGGTGGATGTGATGCCATTTAAAACCTTGGAATGATTGTTGTGGAAGAAACAAACATAACACAAGATACAAAGAAAACTATCGGTCGTTGAGATTAACAAATCAAAGATTAAAATAACAGATGTCAACTTGAAATTCATACCAATGTTTTGTATGACTTTAAATCCAGATGCCATTGCCACACATTTATGTTCAATTATGCCATCTGCTGGTAAGATTAGTAAAATGACAATGTGGGGAAATATCTTGTCTAGATTTCTCTGGCTCAATCACAATGACAAGAATCAACACAACAATGGATGGATCATATAAATTTGAGCAAGACACCAACTTAAAAAGAGAAACATCTTTATTCAAGCTTGAGGCCCTAACTTTCCATTTACTACATTATGCCTTACTGGGTCAAAATGGACTTTACCTGTGATCGGACTAGAAACATTGGTTATAACAAAGTTCTTCTTTTCCAAAAACAAATGTTATCTTTATAAAAAAAAAAAATTCTTACTCTCTTAACCAAAAACAAAATGAATATAAAATCCCTACGTTCAGTTATCTTGGGGGATCACAAATGCATGCAAAAAAACAACAAACAACAAATTATAAAAAATTAAAAAAAAAAAACCTAATCATGACTGCTACTAGACGGGCACTAGTGGCAGCGCTGCCTCTACTCCTAATACACTTTAAAATATATATATATATATTAACTTCAAATCGGCGCTAGGGAAACTGTATGAAGTCTCACTGAAAGGTCCCAATCTGCTTTGATATACTGCAACTAAGAGTCTGACTGTAATACAACTGGTCTCCTGCCAAACCAGTCTCGTCTATGCAGAGAACATCTGTTGAAAGTGACAGAGTCTTGAGCTTTGTCATTCCAGTGTTTACAGATATAACTTTCACAATGGGCTTTGAAAGAGTCCCTGTGTTTCCTTTCCTACTAGGTCAACAAAGGCATCTTCACTGAAGATGCCCAGAATAAAGTAACAGACAGAGTATGGCGTGGTCCAGTTGAGAGACCAGTCAGAAAGGGTCCATACTAACAGGGTCCATCCTCCTGCTATGGGAGGACAGAAACATGGAAGATAGGTGACGTTGAACGAGCTTATCAGAATACTGTAATACAGAGTGATAGGGGGGGGGAGGCGGGGTGGTGGGGCAAGACCAAGTGTTTCCATACAGACACAATTAGAACTAAAAAAAGAAGCAAAAAAAACAAACATTACAAAATAAAACAATTAATATAGTACTATAAAATACAAAATTCTTCTGGGAGCAAACCTGTAATTGAACTGAAAAGACAAAGTCTGTTATCTGAAACGACAACAAGGAGAGGTTTTGGAGGTAAACATCGGCACTGACCAGTGTTTAACAACTTCTTTTTCTTTTTTTGACCGACCAGTGTCTTATCTTGTGTAGAAAGTTAAGTTAATCTTTAACATTCTTTAAGCGAACACAAAAGTAGGGCTGGATGGATGTGTGGACAGATGACAGAACAAATGACCCCGTTCTCAAATGATCATTACTACATCAAGGCAGGATCGGCTAGTCACTATATCTGTTCACTGACTAGTGAACATGTATTGTCAAACCATTCACTAAAACAAGTAGGAAAAACTAACTAGTATGCTATCAGTAGAGTCTCGTTAAAATCAACTTGATCGTGTATGGACGCTGGGAAGGCCACAATGATTCAGGTGTTCTCAGCCATTCATACGTTCCTGTTCCTGTAGGAAGTTCCACACAGCAGAGTTCTCGTTCCAGGTTACTGTTCAGTATTGCCCAATGGTGAACAGATGTTAAAGCCAAGTGGAAGGGGGTCTGTGGAGCCCAGCACACACCACCCAGCTCACAGTGAGTATCCTCACTTGCAGATGGTCCACAACACTTGTCTGGGGATGAGGCTTCTTCACTCGATTAATCAGTTATTGCCGTGGTAAGAAGACAGACAGCCTGCTTTAAACCCACTGTCCACTCCCTGTTCCGTCAGTACCAGATTCAAGACGTTATGGAACAATGACATAAGAACGAGAATAAAATGAGTACAAAATAATTCACTATCCCAATCTCAGGATATGAGCTGGTGAGAGAACAAAGTAAAATGTTTGGTTGTCACTTCTTAGCTAGCTGGTGACTGTCCGACGCTGCAATACTGGAGTGCTCCAGCATGTGGCAGCACTGGGCGGCAAGCGAAGTCAGGCTGCCGTCTTGTGTGACTGTGGGTTTCTCTAAGAGGGAGGAGGGGTGGGGGGGCTGGGAGGAAGGGCGGGAGAGGGGTGGGTTGTGGGGGGGTAGCGGTCAGACGGTCAGGCGGTTGCTGGGGGGCTGTAGGGGGCTCCACGTGGCCGTGTGAGAGGGAGGGTCCTGGGAGTACGAGCGGCCCTCGCAGCACGCCTGCCCCTCCTCCTTAGCCACGCCTCCCACTGAACACAGCCGTCTGTGCCTCAGGAGGCGATCTGTCCTCGAGAAGTTCTAGATGAAAGAAGGGGAGAAAAGCGCAGTAGATGGAACCAGAGCACAGGGGGGGGGGGATGTAACATTGGTCATACGTATGTGTGCGTGTTCTCCTACTTGTTGGCAGCGGTCACACTGGTAGGGCTTCTCTCCACTGTGGACCCTCTTGTGCCGGTCCAGATGATAGCGCTGGATAAACCGCATGTCGCACACGTCACACCCGAACGGCTTCTCACCTGAAAGAGTCAGACGTTTGTTAGCATACTCACACGTGAGTTTAAGGTAAAGCCCAGTTAGCAATGCTTTCTTGTCCTGGCACCTATGCCTGACAGGTCCTTCTACAGCAACCGCAGCTTTGACATATCCCATCACCTGTGTGGGTGAGCATGTGCCGCTTAAGGTGGTAGCTACTCCGGAATGCACCGTAGCAGTGCTCGCAGATGAAGTTCTTCTGGACCTTGAGGGAGTTGTCTCCATCGATGTCCATTTCCACCTGCTGGGACACACAGGGGGGTGTTCCCGGACACGGTGAGGCCTAGTTTGAGATAAGTCCAATGGTGGATTAATATTTCTATCTCTTCAGAAGTCCAGCAGCCAGCGGTGTCTATGTACAGGAAGTTGGTGGGTGAGGACTTGGGCGTGTGCATACAGTGCGTGGGAAACACTTACCTCTACTTTCTCTCGCACTTTGTTCGGCGTCCCTGATTTCCGGTGCTTCTTCTTGGGTTGCATATTCTGGTTTGCCCGCATGTCCTTTTCCTCCAGCAGCCGGGATGAGTGGAACTCGCCATCCTTGCGGATTAGCTGGTGGAGGAGGAAAACATGTTCAAGCTAAAACAAGGATGGAACAAGTCAACTAAGGTCTGTCTTCCTGGACACAGATGATGCCTGGGATTGGTCTAGGACGTCTAGGACGTCTAGGACTGAGCAGGAGCTGTGCCTGCTGTGTCTTTCAGTCCAGACTCGCACCCCGGCATGACACTGTGTTCAAGCAGGGGGCATTACATGCAAAGCAAATGAACAGCATTGAGACAACACAACATTGAGTAGAAGAATAAAGAAAGCCCTTGTGGTGTGCTGTTGGGACGGCAGTGTGCTGTCGCTCACCAGGGGCGGGCAGCTCACCCCTGAGGGCAGGACCATGTGGCTGTGGTGGGCCTGGTGGCCGTGGTGCCCACCATGGCCCTGGTGACTGTGGTGGTGATGGGGATGGGAGTGGGACTGGCTGTGGTGGGACTGGTGGCTCTCCTGGCTGCTTCTCTGGCCCTGGCTGTGGCCCTGGCCCAGTGGTGACATCATCTTCTTCTGGCCTGTCATGTTGTTGGCCTGCATCAGTGCCATGCTGGACAGCACCGCCTCACAGCCCAGCAACCCAGCCTGACAACACAGACAAGACATGTTGTGCTAATGCTCTGGGTAGAAGGGGACAAATAATACAACTGTAGAACAAAAAGAGTGAGCATAAAGGAAAACGTAAGTCTCCCCGCCCTACATGTAGGCTTACGGAGTCTGAAAGTAAAGGCACAGAGACTACAAATGAACAAAAAACAATGAAGGTGATTCTGGAAATGAGAGGAAATCCACTGACCCATTTCATATGGTCTCGCACTGTGTTGTTGGGATGGTGTGTCATCGTTGAATGGGTGTGTTTTGGGGGAACAGAGGGGGTACTTCACTCAGGATGAAAGGTACTGGAAGAGACCACACCCACCCAAATCATCAGGGCCCAAAGCCTGAAAATAGAGGAGGGACGTGAAGCCAAGATTGATTGACTCCTTTGTTAGGGATCAAGATGCCAATCAAATTCAAATCAGTGTCAGTGAATTTAGTCGTATTGTCTTGTCGAAGTTTGTCATGGTCATAAAGCAGGCTTGGAAACCCAATGGTTTGGTGCATGTCACCTCTTCCTGAAGTGAACTGAATATTAGTGACAAACCTGGCAAAGCTGGTGTGTCAAAGAAAGAACAGGAAAAATGAGAGGGTAGCAAAAACGGTATAACTGTTAAGTATGCTCTGAAATGCAGGTTTAAACATTAAAAGTTGAAACTCAATGACCAAAATAGACACGAGCAAGGAAGCAAGCAATAAACAAATACAACAGGCACAAACCAAGGTATCTTACATTGCTAGCTAGTTTACATTATTTTCCTTTTAATCTGGCTCCTTATAATTACCATCAAGGATTTGGATAAGATCAAAAAGTGAACGATACTGCCTGAAGGGATAAGGTAAAATTCAACATTTACTAGTTTCAGATAAAAAAATGGATGATATTAATGGCAGGCTAACAAGCTAAGCTAGCAGTTAGGCTCTCAATCAATGAGTTTGAGGCCGAAAATCTAACACACACAGATCATGCCAACGACGGAAATCAGGTATAGTATTTAACGGACTATTTTGTTATTCCGCAATGGAGCGTGTAACGCATGTGGTTAATGGGCCAGGAAACAAGTAAATGTCTCAGGCGTTAGCTTCCTAGCTGGTACTAGGCTTTGGAGCAAAACTATCCTCGCACCCCCACCCCCCGCCCCAGACGACACAACAACAGCGAGGCAGGGCGTGCGGGTTGAGCGCCGACTACAAATTGCAATAAGTAGCATTGGCTTTAGTTCTTGAAAATACTTTCCCCATATATATTGCAACACAAAAGATCGTTCCTATGTACGTAATCACGCAAGTGGTTTACCTTTCGTCTTTCCAAGTTTCGCAGAATAATATTTCTTGTCGCACTTCCAATTTTTCTCAGTTTACAAACACAGGAAACGCTACCGGAAGTGTTCCCCGGGGAGAGGGTAGTCACCTACATGCTATAATGGCACGTACAATCCGCCATGTTGGTAAGGATTATTTTCTAGTGGGAAGTTGAACCTCTCCAATCACAATCATCTCTTATACTGGGTGACTCCATAATACCATACATAATGTTTGAACTTTTACCTAAATAAACCGAACACAATCATAACCTTAATATTTGGCATGTATATATTTATGGAATGACATTGCTTATGCACTGAACAATAATACATTCATATACATGACTATCACATATAGTATGTATTCGAAGCGGGTCTGCATGATTGTATATTTAGGTACAAAGAAACAAAAAGGTGCATCTCTTATGGCACTTGTTTCTCAACTGTTTCAGCACTATTAGATTGGTGAACATGTAACATTTATTTCTTCTGACATTACCACTGTGATGATACAAACATTACTATAAATCAAAAGAACCACCCATGAGAAAATGCATTGAGGAATACAATGCAGGACTTCCCCTTTACATTTTCCTTAATGACCTGTAATGGCCTTTAACATTGAGTGCAAATGTGTTACAGATCCATCCCCAGCCTCTCTATTTCATCCAAGAAAAAGTCCATGTCTAGTCGGGACACGTAAGGAGACAGGACCACCAAGCGGAAAAAGTTGACGTCGTCTCCTCGTGGCTGGTACCCCACCATCATGGTCCCCTTCTTCATCATACGCTCCTTCACCGTGGGAGCCACCTGCACACAACACACAGGAATCAAATCAAGAACAGCGGGCGTGTAAATGTTAGTTGCGTCGCACTCTGATCTCCACATCAGCGTCGCATCTTGACACCAACCTTTGCCAGCCTGTCCTGGTAGTCGACCTCCTTGTCCTTTCCCCTCAGACTGGGTGGTATGAACCAGAAGCACACGTTCACATATTGTGGCTGGTCAGGAAGAGAAAGCAGTGAAGTGGGAGCGGAGGTCAATAAAACGAAAGCGATGGCACGCTACTAAAAGAGATGGCGCGCTATGCTAACAAATGGGTAAATATTAAAGCGGAGTGGAAAATCCCAAAAAGGCAACAGGAGGATAGTGAGGGGTGACCTATGCTCTTCTCTCAAGTGAAATGACCAAATCATCTCTGTAACACGTGTACAGTATGTGCATGTGAATGATTAATTATTGACTTACCTTCTCCAGAAGTTGAAACCCATCCCTTTTTACCAACTCCTCTGTTACATATCTGCAGCAAAAGATTGGGCACAATCTTTACAATCCTTTTATGATGAAAATATTTTCTTATCTTTCATTGCAGGATATCAAGCATGATTGTTGCAAGCATTAATGCCTTGAAAGTTAATTACATGAAATTAAATGATAATGATTCCTAATGCATTATTTGGGGGAAGTGTACCAAACCTTGCGAGGGCAAATGCCTTATCGGTACGGGCTGCAAAGCCCTCAGAGCCCAAAGCCTTCCACATCAGCCACAGCTTCAGACAGTCCACTTTGCGGCCACACTGGATGGACTTGTCCCCCGTGTCCAGGCTCATGTCATAGAACTTGTCCTGCTGGAAGAGGTATGTGGCACTGGCAGAATGGCACTGATTTAACAGGCCCTAGGACACAAGGAGAAAAAAAAATTAGGTTGTAAAAAGTTGTTGCTTTACGGACATAAATGATTGTGTCAAGGACAAACAGTGTGGAAATGTATCGGACTCAGAGCTTATCGATGTCTTTTGATTTCGAGACTTGAGCCTGACAAGGCTGTGTTGGCTAACCGTGGTATCCTTGAGAAGAATGGCAGAGCACTGCAAGCCTGTCAGAAGCATCTTGTGTGGATTCCAAGTCACTGAATCGGCTCTGATCACAAAAGAACATTGTACTCGTCGCGACTCGTGGGTTGAAGAAAACTTGGCATGCCCAGCCATGTTCAGGACAAATTAAGATATCTGACACATCGCAGAAACAATGCTGTCCAAAACTCCTAACTTCTTCCCCTAACTGAGACCACACCCATTTTTTTTAGCACAAACATGACACCTACCTGTTGACTCCATTCATTAGATGCCTATGTTGCTTGGAGAACAGCACACCCGCTCCCCATGCTGCCTGAAACACCAAATTTCCCAGTGCCTTGTTATCTAGTCAATGGGCGACCGTGGTATTTTGCAACAGCCATACCATCATATGACACGGAACAACTGTTTCTTCAGACTCATTTCTTCATATACTGTAAACCCATCTGAAATACTTACATCGACATGCATCCATATCTTGTGTTTCTGACAGACATCTGCGATACGGTTGAGATCGTCGAAGGAGCCCAGCACGGTGGTTCCTGACGTGGTGTGGACGAGGAGAGGAACTGCGCCCTGGCAGAGGGAGGAGGCTGGTGTAAGGCCTAATAAAGCTAGGTGAAACCCATTGACATTATCAGTAAAAATGTTGGCACAGTGCAGTACAGTAGAAATCGCCTGTAGGAGTCAGAAGCACAGGCACACCTACACATGCACACACAGACACAGTCTTCCATTCTCTAACATAAGATCACACAAAAGCACGTGTTGAATTCAAAAGGGGGCAACTTGCTTGGGATTTAGCCAGTGCTATTTTCTCATCCAGATCCTCTGGAATCATGCAACCTCTGCAAACGACAAAGACAACCATGAAAGACACCCAGATAGATAAGGGAAGAGAGACTTCTGTAATGCCAACTAAGAATAAATGACCTATTGAAAGCACATAACTTCTATGTGAGGTTAATCCAGGTTAACCCACGTTACCTGCTGTCAGCCTTCACCAGGAAGACGTTGTCCATCCCAATGCCTAGGAACGAAGTTCCTTTCTGCACAGAGTAGTGGCTCTAGAAAACATAGGAAGGCACCTTGTTCAAATTTGTCATGTGGCCTGACATCTTTTAAAACAAGAAAATATGACAATGGATGTTACGTTTCTGTGACTCTGCTAGTGTTTTGAACCTTTACTCACAGCATGAAGAAGTTAAATATATCACAGGCGATTGTAGGCTTTCCCCCTCACCTCTTTGGATGCAAACACAGCTAGTCGTGGAAGGGCCCAGAGCCCTTGACCTTTGACCTGTGGAAAGGCCTTGTAGCGTGCCAAGTTGATAGCGTACATATTGGAGATAGAGCCTCCCGGGCAGAAAATGCCATCCCCCTCGGTCCACCCGATCAACGCACGCATCTTCCTCAGCACCTCGTTCTCCATCAGAACAAAAACCGGTGCGGCCTCGTACGTATACCTGTGGGAGAGTGGACCGCAAGCACAGGTCCTTCCTGTCAGATGGTGGGATCTGGAACACCCAACCTCCAGCAAGGAGATCAACATGGAACATCATCTTGATATTTGGGCTTTGGAGGCAGGATAAAATCACCACATTGACATTGTTCCTAATCACTTGCAACGATGGTGACAGATATCAGATAGTATCGGATGCTTTATTGAAGTGTGAAGGAGGTGCGTGTTTTTAATGCTCCTACTGGCTTGTGTTGAGAGCTTCGGTGAGGAAGCGTCCAGTCAGTGAATGGTAGTCCACCCCCGCAAACTGCTGGTTAAAGAACCGAGGGTGACCTGGGGAGAACATGAGGAATTCACACTCATCATCAACTGCCCCGACATAACTTGCGCGACGCCTTCAGCATAGGAGATATTCAGTTGGGTCAACTCTCATCCACGTCAACCCACACTATGTAGCCATAAAGTCCTCCTGCACAGCGCTGGGTGTTTTTTCTCTGTGGCTAGGTCTTACTCACTGGTCTTGACGCTGTACTTGGCCACGTCCTGGACCCTCTGGAGCAGCTGGTGCTGCTCCTCACCCTTGTCCCTCAGCTCCAGGTCCAGCAGGGCGGACAGCTCCTCTGGTTCACGCCACTCACATACCTGTGGTTCAACCACATACGGTTCTGACATGATTGATTTCTCCCATGCGGGTGACCGTTATTACTAAGCATGCACGTGTGACCATTTTATAGATGTTGATGCTTTGCTTTTAGAAATCCTAAACAAACCCAAACAAACTCATGCCATTTTAAAGACATTTGTCTCATGCTTACTATTTTGCACCAAATTACATGTAGGCTCTTAGAAAAAGTGCTGAGCATTAACCTTAGTCTTATAAGTCAGCATCTGATAGACTCTGATAGTAGGGACCTAGGTATATGTTTATAGGCAGGTAATGGCCATCTCTTTATCCTTGTCAATAGACCCCCTATGCATTTACAATTTATAAAACTATCTCAACATAAACCTTAAAAAAATGCAATAAAGGCAGACCTTCTCGTTCACATCTGTACCCTTGCGTAGCACTTCTGTCATGATGATATTGAAAGCTTCACTCAAAAAGAGCTGGCCCTCGGTGTGGTATTGCGAGGGGTCGTCCAAATCGAAGCCATTGTTTGGGGTTAATCCGTTGGCCATTTCGTTCCCTAGAGATGGGGGAAGGGATCGATAGTACAACAATGGGGTGAAAACTTGAATTAAGAGATATATTACACACATTGCCTGGTAAATGCAGTGTGATGCTTTTGCCATCATGTCAGATCAAATTATTTGCCTATCGTATGCAGTTGGATGTCTTACTCACCTTGGGGTTTCATCTGAGTATCGAACAGTCTCCTGATCAAGATCTCACTGAAGTTGGGTTGTGTGTCTTCACTGTCTTCACCACGTCCACGTCATGGTAGAACTTTAATGGGAGGTCCTTATCCAGTTCACTTAGAATTTTTGTGACCGAAGGGAAATAAAAAAATTAAGTAAGTAGAATAAAAAAGATCCATAAACCGATAGCCTCTTATACACTTCGCAAATTGATGTCCGACGTCTAAAACGCCCAATTCCCTGAATTCATTATTTATTTCCATGACCACTATGTATTTTAAGTATAAGCAACCTTTACATTTTAAACCGCCCACTGTAGAGTCTATTGGCATCTCAATTTCCTCATAGCCTAATTGAAATTCAAAGGGTGCGATAGTACTACAATTTGGATGGATGCCAAGTTGGCGGACCGTTTTCTGCAATGTGGCACTTTCTGCCTCTTTCACTAAATGTGCTGTATAAACTAATAGCATGTTGCCTAATAGTCTCTATGAGTAAAATTGCATCTGTTACGTGCAATTCTTCAACATGTGCAAAACACCCAATGGAAATTTCCTTCCAGTGTGCAGGTTCACTTTCACGTCAATGGAAACTTACAATAGTCTTACAGGACCTCCCCTACAGTGAACTTTTCTTGGAAAGCCAGCTAACAGTATCGCGGGGTCACAAAGTTTATAGCATTTCACAAGACATGATCCTCCAGCTATCTGCTGGCTTATCAAGATTTGCTCCTGTTTAGTATCTGGTGATTTAACGCGTAAAGCCTGTTACAGCATAACATGGGTGATGATGGGTTTGTGTTAGACAAGACGTCTCCACTTTTTATGTTCGTCTCCACTTTTTATGTTACAATAATTTAGGTTATGATAATGTAGGCTAGGCTACAATTATCAAACATATTTTGTATCCTTCGTGTTCCAAATAATACAGTCTGAAATATTGAATCAACATTAAAGTCAAATGTGCAAATTGTTTAACTACAGTTGTTATGCTGTCGTTCAGTGCACGCAAACTATTTCGGATCTTCAAGACTGCTGCATGGAAACGCTGCTCGATGCGAGTGGGCGTGATATAGTGTCACCTAGTGGACATAAAAGTTCTGGATGGGCCATCATTTTAATGAAAAACATTCCCACTTTTGATAAACGAGTAATCGTGATGTGACTATTTTATTCTCGTAATTTTCAGTAGCCTCTATGAGGCAGACTACAAAGTATACAATTCTAATATAACAATTACAAATGCACCACTATGCATTCCTCATATTTCCACAATTATGAATAATTTGGTGACTAACAGAAAACAGGAACGTACGCCACATAGCACACTGCAAAAAAGGACAGCAATTAATTCAACATTGGTTTCCATTTAGGCATCACATACAGTAACTATAAAGTTCTCTGTTGGATAAAAAAGTACTTCAGAAGGATATAAATCATGATTGGAGTTGAGTACTATCATTGGATAGAGCGATGTTTGGTATAGTCCATACCAATGTGACAACTGTCCCTTGGAAGGTCTGGAATTGTATATATTCTTGTTTGGTGCGAGGACCTGCTGTTTACATATCATCTTATAGGGATAAGATGATCTCACTAAGCTGTAGAACATGATCTGACACATCAAACCAGAGTGCAAAAATAGGCCTACAGAAGATAGTTGAAGATATTTCAAAGTTCCCACTATGACATGATCAGTCAGGCTGGCACTGCAGGGAAACCTGAGGAGAGTCAAACAGGACAGCCTGCTACAAGCTCATCTAGGCTCCAGGAGGAAGTCGATACTGTCTGGTGGCAGCGCCCAGTCGTCCTGGCAGAGCAGAGCATGGAGCCGGGCAGCCGTGGCCTGCTGCTTTTGGCTCGTTCGCCAGCACAGCAGCATGGCAAACACCCGCTCTCTGTGGTTGTTGGGATGGTCTTCCTCGATCTGCTCTAGCCTCACATTGGTGATGTCCAGGGCCAGCCTTCCGATCTCCCTCCAGGAGCTCCCAATGTTACGAGCCAGCTTCATCAGCTGCTTCTCCTCTACCAGACCTCCACAATGGGACACACAGGTTGGTTACTGCAGTTCAGCACTGTTGTGTTTGGACAGAGTCACTTGGACGTCACTTACCACCCTTGGATGCCTGTTTGGCTGGTATAACATCCTCTGATGCAGCAGCGTCTCGTTTCCTTTGCTTTGTAACTGTCCCCAACACAAAACAGCTGTTATTAAATGTACATACAATAGGTAAGTATGTAAGGGGGAGGGGGAGGGGGGGTCCCATGATGCTGGAAATCAGAAGCCTGTTACTTCACCTGTAGACTGATTGTGGATCTCTGGCAGTTTACACAGGAAATCCAACATGGGGAATGCTTCTTGCATAGCATTGCTCTTCAGCAATTGTATAAATATTTTTGAAGTCGAGTCCCCTTTCTGGATAACATAATCCAGTAGGTCTCGAATGTTTGCACTTGGGTTTGTTACGGCTTTGATTTGTTTGTACTGCTGATCTGTCAGTAGGCCGAGCGAGTCTGCGTGCTGCAACACATGATCAGGGTCTGCACTCAAAATCTCGATCAGACGGCTCTTAAAGCTGCGAAGGCATTCGCTGCTACCTTCTACCTCCTCGGCCATAACGTCGTTTTACAGCGCTCACTTCTGGACCTGAAAAAATGAGTTAAGAATGATTTTAGAAACACTATAAACAAAGTGCCAAAGTCCATATGATGATGCATACATTTACACTCATCTATCATTTTAAATGCTGTTTCCCTCGATTACTGTTTATGATTCACTGATTTAATCTGGAGACCTAAACTAAGTTCAATTTGTAACAGTAGACTAGCTGTATAATTACTGGCTACAACCAGTGTTTAGTAGCAAGAAAAATTTAGCTAGCAGACTGACTGCCAAGCGACAAATTATCCGAGACAGATTCATGGATGAAAACATCGTGATACACTCAAATAAAGTGGTTTAATCAGAATAATATAATGATACAGTACTCTAAATAAAAACGTCCGCGAAGTGCCGCCGTCATTTAAAGTTTACACATTTACTTCGTCACTTGCGTTTGCCTGCGATAATGGGATAGCAGTAGTATACTGCCATCTAACGGACGGAGTTCAAAAGTCTGGTGAACTTGCATTGAAGCGGCACTGGATGGACAAATAAACACTGCAAGTTGGATCTGCACTGAAATCTAGCGTCAAAAAACAAAAACCCAAGATCATGTATTTCTTATATATAACTTCTCTCCGGTCTAAACTGTTGAACCCCACTGAAAACCTTGCAGAGCTCCCATAAATGAAAGTGGGTTATCCACATTATGTTATACATACATTTCTACCGCCGATCCCTGTGAGGGATTGCAGTGCTGCTTGTTCCCATTTGGGGTCACTGGTGACTGGAGCCTAACCTAGTAACTTTGGGCCATAGGCGGGGTACACCCTGGACTGGGGCCAGCAAGTTGCAGGGCTAACACAGAGACAAACCATTCACTTGCACATCCATTCTCTAGGGGCAATTTCAATATACCAATTAACCTATCACATGCATGTCTCTGGATGGTGGGAGGAAGCTGGAGAGAGCCCACGGTAACACGGGGAGGACATCCGGACTCCACCCAGAGACCATGTGATGTTGGACTTGGCCCAAGAATTGAACCCATGATCTCCTTCCTGGGAGGCAAGGGCTCTAACCGTACAGCCACCATGCACCCCATTATGTTATAATTGGACATAATTATATTTGGTCACAAGCACAAATCAGTTGTGGAAAACACCTTCGTATGTCATAAATCTTCCACCCCACACTTCATGACAATACATTTCCCTCGAAGTTGACCTTTAGACCTACCTGACACGGGTTCATTTTAGTTTAAAGAATCCCCACCTTTCTACTGTTGGAGGACATTCCACACGGATCTCTCTCTCCCTCTCTCTCCCTCTCCCTGTCTTCCTCTCTCCTCTCACACACATTTTGAGGACATTAGCACCAGCATGGGTAGGTTATCGCAACTAAACCATCTGCTGGGCATGGGCCCTCCAATGTGCGAACTTAAAAGATTAATGCAAGCTCTCAAAGACATGTTGTGACATCTCCTCAAAGGGAAAGGGGCATCGTGTAAACATCAAAATAAATCATTTATTGGTGTGTTAGAGCTCAAATAGGAACCAGTCACAAAATTGCCAAATTTGTCTGTTGCGTATGTGCTCATGTGTCTTTGTGAGCTTGTTGGAGAGAGAATTGTGAGGGAGCTATATCTCAGAAGACAGAGAGAGGGCAATGAAAGCGTAGACAAATGATTTATAGATCACTGTTCAGAGAGTCATTTCAGATGAAACGATGCCTGTGATGCATTTGTGATTTAATACAATTACAAAGAGCACTTAGACTTTGGTTAGCTCACTACCACAAAAACAACAAACAGTAAGTGTGTCTGTGCTAAAATGAATATAGCTCTTTTAATAGTCGTTTATACTCCTTGTTTTCAGTCAACTGCATTGTGTATGAGTGTGTGCAAACACACCAGAGTGTGTTTGGTAATGACAAACAGAAAGCAATTTTTTCTTGGCATCAGGTCTGAACAACCATCAAAGCTACAGAACTCATTGGAGTCTTTTCTCAGCTCATGTTAGCAAGGTCAAATAAGTCCAATCATTAGTCGACAGAAAACAGCAGAATGTTGGTCTTGATTAAAATGTATTTCTCTGTGTTGACTTTAACCTTTACTTTCTCGAGCGAGCCACGGACTGTGTATGTGTGTGTGTGCATGCGTATGACTGGATTTGTGTACGTGTAGGTCTGCCTAGCGTTTTACAATGTACCAGTACAATTACGCTGTTGATCTGTTGAAGGATGTGATGAATCAGTTCACTTCAGGCTGCAGACTACCCAGGATCTTTCCTGACATACAGTTTTGTGGTATTGTGTCCCAGCATTACTTGTGTGTGCATGACGTGTGTGCGTGTTTATGTGTGTACAATGAGGTGGTAAATGGTATAATGATTAATGGTGCTGTGCTGTGGCTCAGTCTCTTAACTGTGTTCACTAGGATATAAGTGCTGTTTCCCTCTGAGTGGCTCCAGTTCTGTTCTCCAGACTTCACCAAGTGGAAAATTAGAATTGTGTGTGTATGTGTGTGTGTCTAGGTGTGTATGTACCCATTTGCCGATGTGGAGAATGAAAGTGTGACAGTCTGAAAATCTCTTCACGTACCCAGTCTGTCCAAGACATACAACAAGCCTACTGACCACTCCTCATCAAACCAAAAAGCCTCTTTAGCACCATCTAGTGACACTTTGCATCGCTCTGTAGACAAGGTCTGCATTAGAACACAGGATGTTGTTTGAGAGAAGAGCTGTCCAGACTCCAAGGTCGATGTTCGCCCCCAGTGGTCTTGTGTCCACCAAGGTGTGTGTGTTCTGGACACTGCTGGGGACAGTAAGGGACCTCCCTGACCCCCCACTCCCTGCCCCCTTCCTCCCTCCTCCCTGCCTGGTAGGTGGCAAAGAAGGGACAGCGGTGCGCCTGAACGGCTTTGACATGCCTGTTTGTTTGCCATGCATTATCCATGAGGAACAGAGAGAGGGAGAGATGGAGGGACAGAAGGCCCCCTCTGAGAGCTGGCTTTCCAGGCACACTGAGGGCACGGTCGAAGAGGAAGAGGAGGGAGATGCGGAGAAGGATGGAAAGGGAGGGAGGTGTGGAGTGTGAGAGGCCCGGGCAGGAAAATGCTTCATCAGGCATTCCAAGATCGGCAGAGGGTAGAGATGAGTCGAGCGGAAAGAGAGACGAAGAGATGGAGTTTGGAGTTGAAATAGATTGGAAACAGAAAGGTTGTTATGAGGCCAAGGTAAAGGTAGTAGAGGGAGAGAGGAAGAGAAAGGAAGAGAGAGGAAGTGAGAGCGGGATGACAGGAATACAGGGACCCTGAGTCACGCAATCAGACCAGGAGAGGATGGTAGACAGGCAAAAGCGTAAGACACTAGGAGAGTGGGAGGTAGATGGAAAGAGAAAGGCAGAGGTGAAGAGAGAGAGAAGTCTTCACCCGCCTGCTGGTAAGAGCATGGGAGAACTCCACAGCTCAGCCACATGGATGAAACATCCACGACATTCTACAGCCAGAGCAGACACGGAGACTGACACAACTGTTCTTACATATATATCTGTAGACTGGGAGTACCTACACACACACACACACACACACACACACACACACACACACACACACACACAAACAACACACGGCGGATTTCAGGAAGGAAAGAGAAAGGAAATCACAGTTGCCTCTGTCACAGCTGAAACACATTTGTTCCACTTTCTGAGTCTCGCTTTTTGTGTGTTGGTGTGTTGGTGTGTGTTTATGTTCATGTCAGACTGTGCCAGTGCTTGGAACAAGTAGGACTTGAGTCTGACACGCATGTATGCACACACATACACACATGCTTGGTATGGAGAGATTTTTTATCTCCTGTCACATTTTCTAAGGGCTCTATGTATCTACCGTATAGATTCAAAGCCAATTGTATTCTAGACTTTATGGGTGTGTGTGTGTGTATGCGTTTTATGTGCTTGTGTGAGCCTATGAAGGCAGTGATTTAAAGGAGGGAAGAATTTTAAGACTGAAGAGAAGGGATAGTGAGGGTCTGGATGGCATGCTTACAGGACGTCATCATTCTGTCATCAGGTCCATGTTGAAACGGCTCACAGAGATGATAAATGACAGACGTAGAAAACACACACAGATGACTCAATTGGTGATTACATTGGTGGATATGAAGACACACCTCTTTGTGATTTCCCATAACCAGCCCCTCACCCAAACACACACACTCTACAAATAAGATTCCAGGCACTGTATGCTAACACTGGGAGTATGCTATTCTGAACTCCTCCGAAAGCACGCCAAATACTCAATCACTTCAATGCCTCAATGAACAGTCATGGAAATGAATGTGCCCAGCTGAATGAAACTGCCAGGGAAAGGGTTGTTGGAAAGATGTCAAAGATGGATGGATGGAAAGGTTATGTAGATGGACGAATGAATGAGAGATTGTGCTGCTTCAATGAGTGCAGTCTAAAAGTTGCCAGTGGAAGGAGCTGTTCTCATTTCTATGCCAGCAGTTAGCTCTCTCTCTCGCTCTCTCTCTCTGTTCTCTCTCTGTTCTCTCTGTGTCTCTCTCTCTCTCTCTCTCTCTTTCTCTCTCTCTCTCTCTCTCTCTCTCTCTCTCTCTCTCCAAGACTCATGGTATTCAGCACTGACTTATATCTTCACTAATGAAATAACCTCCTGGTCCCCTCCCTGCTCCCTCTCTCTCTCCTCCCAGCCCTAGCTCCACAGTGTCGCACCCACACACACACATTTTTATACTGGGGTATTTAACATTCAATGGGCACTAATGAAAAAGTTTAGACCTTATTATCCCCTAGTCTCTCTGAGAGAAAATGCAAGCACTCTCTTCTTATTTATCCGTCTCATTTTAGGTCCTCATAAAAGCTTATTGGCTGCAGGGAAGGATGGAGGGATGATGCCAGTAAACGAAAGTGTAAAGCTGTCTCTGAATACCTGCATATCTTTATGTCTCCTTCACTACTTGCTGTGTGTGAGATCCCGGCTGATGTTAAACTCTGAGGACAGTGTACTTCTTCCCCTCTGTCACCGAGCCCTCTCAGGTCCAACCTTCTACATTAGGAGACACATTTCGCCATGTGGCATTTGTAGGCATTCAAGAAAAGCTTGATAAATTCCCAAATTAATGACCAAATAATTGCAATCATTATCTCCTTATCATTATTATAAACACCTGGTCTCCTGAAACGTATTACAACGTGGCTGCTGTTGAAGGAATGAACACTTCCACTCATGTTTGATGATTCAGCCTTGCAGGATGTATCCGTTTCCAACACACACAGACAATCACAGCACCCACGTGCCGTTTGCTGTGTGTCGGCGTGCAGGAATCTACATCATTAGAGTGAAGCCGTGAGGTGGAAGCTATCTCTGTGACTCTCAGTGTCTGTGACAGCTGTCACTCTCCCCACCGCAGTGTGTGTTCTCTCGTACGAGCGTGTGTGTGTGTGTATTGTCTAATAGGTGACAGTGTCAACGCGGGAACAACATCTGTAACTGGGTGCACACGCCTACTACAACCCCTCTGGGAGGAAGTCTGGAGTCTTTACAGGATCCAAAAAGTGACACGAAACGGAGAGCCGGAGAGCGGCTGAAATAGAGATGAAATGGATATAGGGGAAAGAAATGTGTGAGAGAGGGAGCCAGAAATGGATGACAGGAGGGCGGGAGGCTGTGGGAAGGAGAGATGGATTGGAGGGTGTGGATGAGGGATAAAAAGAGAGAGATGTATTGGGAACAGAACCATTTTGGTGCCTCCTCTTTGTGTGTGCGTGCGCATGTGATGGGCGCGCGTGTGCGTGCGCAGTCTTTTCAATTGGTCTCCTTCATTATGTTTTCATGTGTTTAATAGTCGGACATTGCTCAAGACTATTGGGCTTATCTGCTCTAAACTCTCTGCTGCAAGTCAGGATATGTATCCCTCTTCTGAAAGAATGTTTTACTGAAGTCTCTGTCTCATGCAAGTTGAAGTAGCTACACCCCGTGTTCAACTCAGATTACAAACCCACTTACTCAGGAACTACAAGCCAGACCCTTCTCCATTAGTGGTCTACCCACAAACGTGCCCGCAAAGTCGGATAGGGCATCTGTGACAGCGAGCTCCGTGGTGAGGTCGGTGATGATAACTGCTGGCTAATTAAAGAGCCATTCATCATGGTGAAAGGGCAATTAAAGGTCTAATATGTGATACGGCTGGCTCATTCACTAAACCCATGCACTCAGAACCCCACCCGGGAAATATGTCTAAAATGTTAATGGATACAGTGAGTAATCAGGTAGGTAATCTGAGGCAGATTAACACCCAGGCACATGATTATGTCCTCATCCTTAGCCCTTTGGAGTTAGGAGGGCAGGAAGACAGAGCATGGAGGGGGGGGGGGCAAAAAAGGATGAACAGAAAAGTTAATGAAGGGGAGGGGATGAAAAGGGGAAATATACAAAGGGTTGTGAGAGTTAAAGTGAGAGAAAAATAGAAGAACATGTGTCCTAGGAAAAGAGGGATTGTCTGATGTGTGCTGAGTGGGAGAGAGGAGCAGAAGAGTAGAAAGAGAGAGCCAGCTCGAAACAGGGACTGATGGAGAGGGAGTGAGTGTGGGGTGCAGATGACTGAGATGCATAGGAGAAGCCACGTCCGCCCGCAGCACTGTGAATCACTGGGTTTTTGGGAACACACAGGAGGCTGTTTCCCATCTTCATTAGCAGTCTGCTTGGTTGCCAGGCAAGTACACACCCATCCCCTCTTTTGAGTCAATGTTCCTTTGGAAGGATACACTCTTACTGGTGCTAAAACAAGTCCAATGTCTCACAATTTGACATCGATAAACATAGCAACCAATCAAATCTGGTTGACAATAGACACCCAGTTTCTATGTACATATACCATATGAAAAACGATTGGTCACATGTAAAAGTGTGTACCTGCATCAGACATGTGGCAATATCATCATCTGAAATGGAAGCTACTTTTCCTTCTGTTGCAGCATTGTGGAGCCTGGCTGTTGGGGTTGTTGTCCTTTCATTGTCCCCGAAAAAGGAAGGCATGCCTCTATTTTTAAGTGTACTTTTAAAAATTGCATTCTCCTGGTAATTTCCCAGCATCAAAGCCTCTGGGAGAGCCTGTCCGAGTTCCTCCACTAAAGGACAGCTACTTTAGCTTTGCATTATGCACCTACAGCACTACGTCAAACATGTACATGCATGAACACACACACGTAATGACACATGCATTCTGATATATTTAATGCCAGCGTGGAATACGTTCTGAAGTTTCTCAATAGCCAGCAAAAGTTATTCCCATTCTTTTGCTTTTGTAATATTGAAAACACATTGAAAACACTGAAATATCAGGAGATGAGTCCAAACAAAGACCTGGGTCAGTACCATGGCCAGTTCTTATCTGGCTCTACAAACCTTCCGTTTCTGACAAGCCCGTCCAGAATATGCTGTTGCGCTGACCTTGTGCGTGTGTTTATGTTACGTCAGTGTGAGCATCACCAACACTTTGCCATTAGCAGCCAGCTACGCTACGCTGGCTGGCTGGCCTTAATAAGAAAGGCCTGCTCGGTCAAGTCACACAAGGACAAAAACGCCAATACCCACCCGCTTAGAACAACTATGAGCTATGGCTTCTTCTAATGAAGTGTTTCAGTTCAGGGCTAAAGGTTAGAGGGAGGGTGAAGGTCACATTAGTGCATGGTAATTGACCAATGAGACTGCTTCCCCTCAAGCACACACATAGTGCACATCCCCAAAGAGATGTGGGTTGAAATCCTGGATCAGATGTGATGTTGAATCTCCCCAGAAGTCACTCATCATCTATTCTGCGTTCATCATGTTGAACGTAGGTGCAACAATACAAATAGAAATAATAATAATTTCCCTATATGACAGCATAAGAATAATGCTACTCTCCAGTTAATCCTGCCAGTGGTAGATGTCTTATATTCGTACAGAGGACACTAGCTGACTGATGAAGGGTGGAATGTTCAGCATACATTATACATTATACGCTATACATCTTACCTGAGAAGGAGCACAGCCCATAATGTGTGGCTGTCAGACCACACATGGATAAGATCCTAGGATCCAATCAATGTTATCACCTAGGAGATCTAATGTCTAATCCATACTCTATTTGTGTGCTCACTTTCTGCAGGGGCCTGGACGTAACTATGACGTGCTATACATGCATTGTAAATGTGTGTATGAGATGCATGGTGTGTGTGTGTCATGTGAGCGTGTGTGTGTGAGAGAAAGTGTGTGTTTGGGTGTGTGTGTCATGTTTCTGTGTGTGTGCATGTGAGCGTGTGTGTGTGAGAGAGCGTCCGTGTTTGAGTGTGTGTGAGTGAGTGCATGCAGTGTGTGCAAGAGTCAGGGTGTGGGGTGTGAACTGACATTAATACCA
This sequence comes from Plecoglossus altivelis, assembly GCA_036571765.1. Lineage (NCBI taxonomy): Eukaryota > Metazoa > Chordata > Actinopteri > Osmeriformes > Plecoglossidae > Plecoglossus > Plecoglossus altivelis. Next base: position 15,000,401 of record BROE01000021.1, on the reverse strand, counting down.
TCAATAATAAATAGATCTCAGCCTGTATAATTTACATGTGCCATTAATGATGTAAAAAGGCCCACCATAAGCATTCCCTGTACCAGACCGGCAGGCCAGCATGTGTGTGCGTGTGTGTGTATGTGTGTGTGTACACAGGCGCACACATGACCGCATTCTGTTAAGGCTGTATCACAAACGTCCAGACAATCATCTGTGTTCTTAGTTTTGAAAAGTGCTAACTACTCTCAAATGAAAAGAGCAGACTGAACTCTCCAACATGGCAACAGGCAAAGCTTTTGAAATCCTGATTTCTTCCATTATTGCTGAAGTAACAGACAGATAATGTAATCATGTGCGTGCGAGTGTACAGTGCTGTGGACCGTGGAAAGTATATTTTCAGTCTGGTAGATAGTAGTCAATAAAGCTCACTGGCGCTGGACAGCCTTCAAGTGAGCATAGAACTGAGTTATTGTTTTCCTTGGCTGAGCAGTGTGTGTGTGTGTTTGTGTGTCTGTGTGTGCTTGTGTGTGTGTGTGTGTTTGTGTGTGTGTGTGCTTGAGTGTGTGTGTGCTTGAGTGTGTATGCTTGGACTTAAAAACGCCCACCAAATCAGACAGCAGCACCAGACAACAGACTATGGCCAGCTCTTGCTTTTCTTTGTAAGCACCTGAGAAGCGAGATTAAGGAGGAGACAGTAGAGGGAGGAGGGATGAAGGGCGATAAGGGGGCGGAGGGTGGGGGCGGAGGGGGGCCGAAAGAGATATAAGGAAGGAGAAGGGGAGGAAGGTGTGGTGGAAGAGGAGAAGAAATCAACAGGAAGCGTCTGTGGAATGACCTGGCAGATCGATACTAATAACCACACACAGAATGACTTCCCCTCATCTGAAATAACTCACGGAGGGAGGGAGTAGGGACGGGAGGAAGGAGGGGGAAGGGGGGAGAGGAGGAGGAGGTG
>BROE01000021.1:14904027-14999217 GCA_036571765.1 Plecoglossus altivelis | reverse complement strand
AGGAGGAGAAGGTGGAGGAGGTGTGTGGAAGAGGAGAGAAATCAACAGAAGGTCTTGTGAATGACCTGGCAGACCGATACTAATAACCCACACAGTGACTTCCCCTCCATCTGAATACCTCCACGGATGTGGGGGGAGGAGAGGGAGGGACGGGAGGAGGGGGGAAAGGGGGGGAGGAGGGGAGGAGGAGGTGTCTCGTGAAAACCATGAGGTACAGAAAGATAAAAGGGGACAAAAGCGGGGTATGGAGGAGTTTTGAAGATAAAGCTCCAAAATGTGATGAGCCTTAATGACGTCTCTTCCCTGCCCCCCCCCCTTCGCTCCTCCCCTCCTCCCCATCTCTCCTTCTCCATCTCATTTCCTCCCTCTCTCCCTCTCTCCTTCCCTCTATGAGTGAGTGATGGTTAATAAGAGGACAGAGCGGTACAGACGGCCAGGTTTGTGGTGCCACTCCATCACCTTGGTAACGCTCTCCCCCGTCGACTCACATCTCCTCCCCCCGCTGGTCTCTACGTGCCTATGAAGAGGCACTGCCATATTCTGGGAATTAGATAAACACAAGGGTGTGTGTGCAGGTGTGTGTGCGTGTGCCAGCATGCTGTGTGTATGTGTGTGTGTATCCTGTGTCATTCAATGCGTGTTCCTCTCTTTGTGTTTGTGTGGATGCCAAGTCATACAAAATGGAAAAAGTGATTAGCATAAAAGCATCTCTCAATACGAGAGTGGAGGGTACGTTTGGCCTAATGGCCTTCCATTTTATATTTCTCTAATGAAGTTACAGCAGGGAGGAAATGCTCGACCCTGGCCTGCTCCTCTCTCAATCACGCACACGCAGCAACACACAACCCATCTCTACCAAAGTGCTTCTATTAACTTAACCTAACGGGATTAGACTGAGATGAGAGAAGATGAGTAACGTGTCCTCCACTCACTCACCTTTTCTCTTCTTACAATTTTTCAAAATCTCTCTCTCTCTCTCCCTCTCTCTCCCTTTCTGTGTCTACCCCACTGTCTCTCTCTCACACAGCACACTCGCTCAGCCGTAGCCGTGGTGATGTCTCTGTCTTTGGTTCCTTCTGTAGGCTGGGCTTGATACTGCCATCAGCTGGCATCAAAGAGCAGCAGGGAAGTTGTCACTTTTGAGCTACAGTCACACCCCACCTACCTGCTCAGCAGTGAAGAACACACAGTGCCTCACACTGTCACCTCATGTTGACCTGACACGTTTACTTGAGCACAGAAATCTTGATCCTTATATTTGTCACTGGTATGACTATGGAAGCGAGCCTGCTTCAAACGTTGCTATCATGAACAGCTTGTTTGCCCAGATTTGTTCACTTCTAGTCTGTTGTGGTGATCGTCAAGGCAACACGAATAAATGACAAAGCATTTTCTAAGTAGGCAATCACTTATTGCGAACACATTTGGGGCAAGCTTTCTCGTCCAAAGTTTCACCAAGTCCATCAAGAGACTAATGCTTAGGAGGCAATCTGCATTGTGACGGCGGCCATTTTGCGTCAACAGATGGCCATCTTCCTTTTTATCAGCCTAAATGGTGGACAGACTTTTAACAGTTCAGTCATTATGGTGAAACCGAAGAACAGATGGCGTCTAAAAGCCCCTTATGTTATTTTTGCTAACTAAAACAACAAAATCATGAGCATATTGCAAGTTCTGTTTGGAATTGTCTTGTACTTCAGTGGTTATTGTACTTGGTTGAAAGGCTACAAAGGGCTTGCTGGGATTATATGAGCTTTTCGAAAAGAGAGAATATGGTTTTAACTCCCCAGCAAATTGTTTTGTCATTAATAGTTCACCAGTCCGCAACATGGCAGTTCAGAAGACAATACAGCTTGGATGGTACTCTCTGGTACACTCCACATAGAGTGAAAGAACAGCAATGTTGATTATAGGTTATAATCTCTATTATCAGTGGAATACTGTTTTGGTTCTTCCTCAGTGAGCACTTAACATTAAAACTACTTCCAACATCACTCCTTCCCGTCGTTCCCTCTGATAAGACTGTGTTCAGGGTTCTCTAGAGAACGTTCAGTTCTCCCCCTGTGTTTTGACAGAGGGGGTATGGGGATTGTTCTCAGACAGATCTTTCTATACTCCTCAGAGGGTTTGTACAGTAAGCTAATACACTGTGTTGGTTGAGTTTTGCCAATTTTGATGTTTGCTACTGACAATATTTTACAATATCTGCTCAAATATCATGTGCGCTCTTCATCTCTCCTCTTTCAATTATACATGAAAATAGCCTATTGGCAAGGTACAAATCAATGATTAAAATACTTTTAGACATTGATCAGGGCCATTGTCAGAAGGGTACATTCCAATTGGACAACCTTGCCACTGCCATCACCATTGAGCTGTTATGTAATTCAGCTTGTGACCTCTGCCATTTCACCTGTACGTCTTACTACTTGAATAGATCATGTTGAGGATAAATACTCCATGCTGTCCCCCCCCCTCCCCTCCTTCTCTCTGGGTTACGGGCACTGCTATTGACCAGGACAATGTTGGGTTCTGCCTGTATTGACTGGGGCAGTAGGTTGTCATTGATGTTCTTCCCAAAGGTTATAAAAGATCTTACCAGCCTGTCACTCAAACCCACCAACACACACGCACACACATGGTATGCACACACATGGTATGCATACACACAACCACACCTGAGCGTCAGTGACACAAAAAGGGATGGTGGTTAAAATAATAGTTTTAGGTTTGGCATTGAGTGTTTATGCGTGTACCTGTGTGTATCTGTGTGTGTGTGTCTCTGTGTGAGTATGTCGGTGTGTGTGTCTGCATCCTCATGTATCCTCATATGTCATCAAAGCACCAAGGCTAAACTTGAAACCACAAAAACAGCAACCACACAAATACCACCAGAACAACAGATTGGACATGAGGGAAGGACATCACCATGAAAAAGCAGAGAGAAAGAGAGAGAGAGAAAGATTGAAAGGGAGAGAGAGAGCGAGGAAGGGAAAGAGAGAGAGAGCTTCGATTCACAATCCCTCTCTGTCATTCTGAGGTCACCGCCCGAAACAAGCAGTCAATGTGATGCGGGAGATGCCATTTTGTGTTTTTGTGTGTATGTGTGGGCATCAATGTGTGGGCATAGAGGTGTGTGTGTGTGTGTGTGCGTGGATAGTCCAGCTAATAGTGACTTATTAACAACATAATTCAGCAAGGCAGGACAACTAATCATGCAGGCCTCAGAAAGACCAGCCATGGGCAAAGTGATGGATGAGGGGAGTGTGTGTGTGTGGTTGTGCATGTTTGTGCACGTGTGTGTGTGTGTGTGTGAGAGTCTGAGAGAAAGAAAGATAGATGGTCTGTGTGAGGTCCTTTCACATTGGACCGTCTTCTAATCAGTCTTGGTGATTAAGTTCCGTTGATGAAGTGCGCGTCATCAGAGCGAGAAGGCTGATCTGGAGTCAGAGTTTCGTGGGACGGATGTGTTCCAGAAAATAGTGCCTTGATCTCGATGTTGCAATAGCTGCTGGTCTAGACGACGAAAGGGAACGGCGGTAATAGAGTATGAACATCTTTGTGGATGTGTTTGTGTTGGTGGTTAGATGAGAGGACTTGGGCGAGACTTGTGCAGTTCTCCTGTTCCCAGTCCTGACTGGAGTGAGGGATGTTTGTCAGCGTCCATGTTGATGTGTGTGTTCGGCCCTCCCAGTGTCTTCTCTTCCTCCATCTGTGTCTTTATCCATCTCTCGCTGCTCATGCTCCTCCCTCCATCTCTCCATCTCTCCATCCATCCATCTACCTCCCTTCAGAGCTGTTTACAATCGTTTACCACACCTGCAGAGTGAACCAGACTGATACAAATAGAGAGAACAAGAGGAGAGAGAGGGACGGGGTGTGTGAGAGAGAAAGAGAGACGGACACACAGTAAGAAAGACGGAGACAAATAGAGATAGGCAAAGTGAGAAAGAGAGAGGCACAGAGATGGATGGAGTGAGAGAGAGAGACAGAGAGACAGACAGAGATAGACGGATGGCGTGAGAGAGAGAGACAGAGAGACAGACAGAGATAGACGGATGGCGTGAGACAGAGTGTCTGCGCTTGAGAGGGAGGGGGATCGACCTCACACTTCCAACACCTCCAAAACAACAAGCAGTGAAATGACAACAAGCAGTTTGGTGTCGAGGCCTCGGCTCCTCATTACTGCTCAGACACTGAGAGGACGTGAGCCACAACTGAGAACCTTCGACCTGCTGCCACAGTTTGCCTTTCATCTCTCCCTTTGTCTTTTTCTCCCTCGATCTCTCTCTTTCTCTCCCTCCCCCCATATCTCTTGCTGAATCCTCAAAGCAATATAATTACACTTGGGGGCCTTGTTTAGCTCATATTTGATAAAGCTCTGGTGAGTGCTCAGTCTAGCACTCGCACGCCCCCCTCTCATTCTCTCTCTCTCTCTCTCTCTGCTCTCTCTCTCTTTTTTTCCAACTCTCTCTCCTCTCAGCGGTGAGCGTTGTTAGAGGAGCGGAACAGACAAACTGAATTAGTGTTCTTTTCATCAGCCGTGACCAGCGAGCCAGCCTGATAACCCTGATCTCATTATGAACGGTAATTGTCGAGTCCTCCCTCCACTCACTCTCCATTCACACACGCGCACGCGCACACGGGCACGCAAGCACACACAATCAAACACACCCACACTCATACATACACATGGAACTACAGTAAATGGCCATTAGAGAGACCCATTGGGAGCGAGTGTGTTCTTGTGCGTGGATCCATGCAGGGCCAATCTTACTGGGTTCTTCCTGTGTGCTGGTGTTTCAGTGACAGTGGTCCAGTATGTAGCCATACCATTATCCTCCTGAGGATGAGCAGCGATAGTAAAAATGTATTGTCCGCTAAGTGCAGCCTGGCACGATTTCTACATTTCAGTCTCCTAACATGCAATTCACTCTCCATCTCTTACCTTCCTTCCTTCCCTCCCTCCCTCCCTCTCTCTCCGCCTTTCTCTCTCCGATATAACTTCCCTTCCTCACAATCACAGAAGCACATACAAACCCCTCGTCAAAGATGTAATACAATATCCTTTGCCATGCCTGCACACTTCCGCCACTGATACAATAAAGTTCAGTCTGCCTGCTTTCAAACGCTTCATCTAGGAGCAGCTGCAGTGTGAAGGGCTGAAGAGGGATATTTTGATTATTGGTGTTTCTCCACGGCAACCCTCCCCCTGTGAGTAATGACCAAGCTCTTTAATGGGGGGCTCAGATGTGTCCTTTGATTAATTAAACTTTGATTGGAAGAATAAATTAATTTAGCTGTGGTTGGCCTGATCAATAACCCATATGAGAGGTCCATTAGCCTCAAAGGGCTAGTGAGAGAGTGCGTGGCTCCTGTGCACGTGTGCTACATGCCTCAGTGTATGTGTGTGTGTGTGTGTGTGTGTGTGTGTGTTTGAGAGCATGCCGGGAGTTCTTTTGTATGACTGCGTGTGGATTGGCATGTGCAGAGAAGATCCATACACTTCATTATCAGATGTGGTGACCAGGGATTGCTGTCTTCCTGTAAGATTTAGGTGTGTGTGTGTGTGTGTGTGTGTAGGCATGTGTGCGTGTAGGCGTGTGTGTTTGCAGGGGAGCATGCACTTTAGCACTGCTGCTGCAGCACCACAGCCCACTAACTAGGAGCAGCCAGCACCATCCCCCTTGAAGTCAAACACAACTGCCAAAAATGGCTCTGTGAATGTATCCAGTCCGTAACAGTGTTGCAACACTTGTTAATCTTGTTAATGGAGTTCTTGGCTGGTGCTAATTATTCATTTGTTTTTGGAGATGTTTCATTTGAAGTGATGCGGTAATAGCAAAACAGGTTTAATTTGATTACAGGACTGTATTAACGTCTCGCTGTGTTTCAACAGTGAACTAGAACGTTTCCATTCTGTGCCTGCTTTTCCTCATGTTTTCTCCTGCCTTTCCATTTCTCAGTACCACCCTAGTCTTAGCTGCTTCAGGATGATTTCAATTGTGTTTGTGGAACTTGTCCTTTTTTACACGTAAATGAATTTCCCACATGGAGGTACGATGTTCTTTTTCGCAGACACACTCCCTCTCAATCGGTTCTGCTTGTGTGCAAGCCAGTAAGTGTGTTTGTTCATAATGGTTGTGTGTGTCTGTTTGCATTGGTGTGTGCATGCTATAATAGAATGCCCCACTCTGCTGCCCCCTCCCCCTCCTTCATGACTTGATGGAGTGGATGAGAAACAGATTTATGATTGCGATTAATAACGTTAGCGAGAGTTCATTGTTTCCGCCAGTGAGGCGAACGACTTCATATCAGACCTGCTAATATGTTTCAAAACGCCAGTTCTTCTGGTGTTTAATAATACAGTGACTAGGGATGCCATTTGTTCTCATTTGAGCGGCTAGTCTAATTTCACCAGATGGAGTATCTCTCCACATCACCAATCCTGCCTGTGCTACGGGGAATAAGACACAAATGAACCTAGGGAATGACTGAGTGTCTGTGTGCGCGGGTGTTTCCGAGTGAGCCAGCCAGGGGAACCAGCCAGGTGGAGGCAGCCAGGGGGAGGCAGGGGGAGGCAGGGGGAGACTCTGAGAGTACATGCTATACGTGTGTGTGTGTATCTTTGCTAGCCATGGAGTCACCCATGACAGCTGTGCTTACAGGGCACACCAGGACTACCAGGCTCAGAAGCAGCTCTCTCATCACGGCCTGACAGCCACCTACAGCAGACCAAGCTGCTATCCAGTCACATTCATCTGAAATAGCGCCGTAAGGAAAGCCCTTCCTTTTCTTTGCGTTGAAGTCAGTTGAAAGTCCTGACCTTAACTGTCTATACGGAAGATACCTGGGGGGGACTAGGCATTGGGTGGGAGGGACTGAAGAAGTGTAGGTTTCAGATCTGACACAGCAAACAGGTACAAAGATGGCAGGCAGGCTTGGAATCCAAGAATGACCAAGAGCTCAAGATAAATCCAAAATGACAGGCAAAGTTTGGGTGAAAACCAGCCAGGGGTCTGAACAGGAGTCTAAGACTAGGAAAACTGCGAAGGTTAAGGAGGCAAGATCCTTTTTAGCTCGTCACGAAATGCAAAACTGTTTCCAGTCTACACTTCAGCTCCACGACATGTTTGGTTGGGTTTTGTTGTGCCAATTCTCAATCCTCCCACATCAGTACCTTTTCTTGAACCTCACGGCTGCCCCACAAATCTACCCAGCTGAGAATCGTCTGTAACACAATGGCAAGGCAACGTCCCTGCTCCTCAACCAAAGGCACCAAACCGTAAGTCCTTGGCACATACAACCTAACAGGATTCCTATTGTAACCTTACAAGCCTTATTTATAGAATTGAGACCAATATATAGCTGATCATTGATGGCTAGCATTTCCTATCATATTTCTATCAACAAAGAAAGTGATCAGATCCCCAAAGTCCTGCAAAGAAACCCAATGCGCTAAATCTCCAACAGAGGCTGGCCGTCACAAACACCCATACAGTTAATGAGAGACTTTTTCGTGGAGTTTGTCGCCCTCACCAGACTTGATCCACATCTTAATATTCCCGAGAACCCTAATATCTAGCGCCCAATAATATCAAGGGACTATAAAACTGACAACCGTCACAAAGATTGATATGGCCTGGTCGGTCAACACATTCAGTTATAGTCAAGCTGTCCGCCCTTGAATAGCTATACACATACCTGCGCAAATTCAGACACTTGAGTTACACCCAATTGACGCGGAATAGAGAAGCTACCACCGTAGGAGGGATCAAAAAGAGAAAGAAGGAAGAAGGAAGAGGAAGGTCTGGTACAACGAAGAACGATGAGACGATGGGAGAGAAAGAGAGAGATACGACGGAGTATGGGGGCACCAGAATGAACATGCAGAGGACCGAGAGATGAGAGACCAACCCCTGCACCGACCGCAGCCACTGACGACAGAGAGAGAGAGACACGAACCCTGCCCGCACCCAACATGCCAGTATACTGCCAGTCGACAACCGAAGAAGCAGACCCGATACGACCCCCCCCACACACACACACATGCCCAGTCATACCTGCCCAGTCACACACACACACACACACACACAGACACAAATACACACTGAAGCAGAGTGACCAAGGACTAATAGGATGAGAAGGACACGAGTCTCATTAATACAGTAAATGTCATGTGGACAGCGCACCTAATTATCCGCCCTCATCTCAGACAGAGAGGAGATAAATGGAGAATGAAGAAGGAGAAGACAAAGACATGGAGCAAAGTGGGCAGAGAAATGAAAGAAAGCATACGTTAAAGTTGGGAAGTGTAGTTTTTGGAGACATTATATTTCACACTACGTTTCAGAAGATCTGCACTTACGAGTCCACTCACCATACCATGCATCTGAAAGGTATTCACAGTGCTTCACTTCATCCACATGCTATGTAACAGCTGTATTCCCAAATTGATTCTATTTTAACATTTTTGAAAACCTATACGAAATAATCATTTTAACATGCACAGCATTGTTCAACATAAAATTAATGAAAAACTGTAAAAGTAAAAACTGAACTACGACCTGTAGTTTCTCACTACCAGCCTTTTCAGAACCTCCATCACGAGCCCTGGAACAGGCTGACATCCTACCACATGTACTTGAAGCTGTCAATATCCCAAATATATCACCGAATGCTAAAAGAGACCATCAGAAGTCTGTTTCAGACATCACTAGAGTCCTTGGCCCCACTCAGATCTCAGGAAAGAACAGAAAGTGACCTGACGGATGTCAGAAGCCAGGAGCACTCCTGAAAACTGGAACTCAAATGAACTCAACTATAGATGTTCATCCTGCCTTGGATGGATGTCCTTCTGGAAGAGTCCCAGCATCCCATCGCTGAGGCCAAGCCAGCACACCTCTCTGAACAGATCATAACCAGCTTCATCACACGTTCTCGTATCATGTTGTTTCAAACCCCCCCCCCCCAAAAAAGGTATGCTCTGTATCTCTAACTGTCTCTTCACTGATGATATTCAGGGACCAGTATTACAGGCTGACCCTGGACATGAGCCCCTTCTACTAATCTGAGGGGCTCAGACACTTCCACCCTGTCTCCAGAGATGGACTCTTCAAGATAATGGACTCATCCAAGCTTACGAACTTCCCTATCAACCGTAGGTTTAAGTAGGACGCAAGGTACTAGTCCCCAGGAATATTTTAAGATGACAAAATTGTCCCCTGCAATATTTTAAGATGACAAAATTGCCCCCCACCAATATTTGAGCAAACTCCCTTGTGCTGCTGAGTAAAGGCTAAAGGGAGGAGGGGGACACCCCCCCACCGAAGCGGAGACCAAAACCTAAGCCCTTGCTCTCAACACTTCCTGACAAACCTCGAACTAAAATAGCGAAATATTGTCGACGAAGATGCACTATCTATCCCAGCAGCTCCAAAACAAGCATATATTTAGCCCCTGTAAAATAAGAAATGCTTTTTCCAAGGATGATGCTGAGGAGCACGTGCATTTGATCACGTCCCGCAGAACCACCGTCATGTATTATTTCCTGGCCTTCCAAACACCTACGTCCCGAAATGTGCAAATTGGAGCAAAAATGCTGCAGCGAGATTACTGACTTCAAAGTCCTACTCCTAACGTTCGAATCGCTCCGTGGCTTAGCGCCGTCCTATCTCTTCGATCTCCTCGCACCCTATCACCCTATCAGGACACTGTGATCCCAAGGCGCCAGCTATCTGCTGGTTCCCTACATCAAGAAGAAAAGTGCCAGGAGCAGCGTGTTCTCATGCAGAGCTCCTCTCTCCTGGAACACACTTCATGTTTCAATCAGGCAGGCGGACATTATCAAAGTGTTCAAGGCTATATTCAAAACTTTTCTTTTCATTCAGTCTAATGGCTGGACTGTGCTTGATCACAATCCAAGCAGTGGGGACCTCCCCTTTACTAACACTGAAGCAGCTGTTTGTTCCTCCAGAGGAACTAACGCTACTTTAGCCCCGCACTGTGCTGACCCTGTCTGTCCTGTGGTTCTGTGCTGACCCTGTCTGTCCTGTGGTTCTGTACTGACCCTGTCTGTCCTGTGGTTCTGTACTGAGTCTGTCTGTCCTGTGGTTCTGTACTGACCCTGTCTGTCCTGTGGTTCTGTGCTAAGTCTGTCTGTCCCGTGGTTCTGTACTGAGTCTATCTGTCCTGTGGTTCTGTACTGAGTCTGTCCGTCCTGTGGTTCTGTACTGAGTCTGTCTATCCTGTGGTTCTGTACTGAGTCTGTCCATCCCGTGGTTCTGTACTGAGTCTGTCCGTCCTGTGGTTCTGTACTGACCCTGTCTATCCTGTGGTTCTGTGCTGAGTCTGTCTGTCCTGTGGTTCTGTACTGACCCTGTCCGTCCTGTGGTTCTGTACTGAGTCTGTCTGTCCTGTGGTTCTGTACTGACCCTGTCCGTCCTGTGGTTCTGTACTGAGTCTGTCCGTCCTGTGGTTCTGTGCTGACCCTGTCCGTCCTGTGGTTCTGTACTGTCCTTCCCAGCACTGCAACTTTCCCCTGCCCACGCTGACCAACACCAGAGCAACACTTCAATGCTCAGTTCATACTTGCAATTTATTTCATGCATAATGGCAATTAGCCTATGGCTTGTACCTCTTTATCACCTACTGTCTCGGGAGGAGGGAATTCCACAATGAATTGCTCCTTCCAGAGAACAATTCGCTTATGTTACTTATCTTTCTGGAGAGTTTAGATTTGTTAAAAGAGCCAATCTATGGGGTATCTGTGAAGCCCTCTGACATTGTTTGCAATAAGTGTTCAACAAGAAGCACATTTTCATTTGGTTTGATGAAGTATATGAAGTTGAAGTTATAATAAACATTGGGAATTACCAACTCCATCATCTAGTTTTTGTGCAACCAAACTCCCATGTGGACTGTATTTGTGTGTCTGCCTGTAAGCAGAGGCAACTGCCAGCTAATGATGCAAGAGAAGAAGAAAGGTTGTTTTAAAGATGGAGGGGAAGCAATAACGTTCAGGACCCTTTTGAATATACAATACTTGGCTTAGTCTGTACATTTCAAATGGTGGACATCATCAGTATCTGGTATGGATATTCTGGTATGGATATGATACTCATTTTCCCAGAAGACACCAGCAATCTACAAAGCAGGAAGGAAATACTTGTCAGGGACGTGCCAAAAGAGAATGGCCTTCTCTCATCCCTCTATCCCTTTATCCCTTCATCCTTCTCTCCCATATCTCTCATTCTCTCGTCTCTGGTCGGGTGGTTTTGTGACTCTCCTGGAAGCTGAACACACACTTCCTGGTCCTGTGGGATTCTGGGTAAACCCGGCTCTGTGACGCCTCAATGGTGCCCGAAAGACAAGTGTAACACACTCTCACACATGCACACCCGCTGTAGAAAAGCAGCTTTTCAGTTGAGAAGGAGAAACTAAGCTTGTGGCACTTTCTTGTCACATACAGTGTAGTGGTGAAGTGCTCTGCAAACTACTTCTGATTGTCTTACCATGATGCAACATGGGTATGCGGTTGTGTGCAGTTGATATTTTTCATTTTTGTGCAGCGAGTGTGTGTGTGTGTGTGAACAAATGTGTGTGTGTGTGTGAGAGAGAGAGAACACAAGAGAAACTGTGTGTGTGTGTGTGTGAGAGAGAGTATGTGTGTGAGAGAGAGTGTGTGAGAGAGAGTGAGGGGAGTCATTCTTTCTGCGAAGTGCCAGGGCTCCCTTGATGGTTGTTAGCCCTCATCTGGGTGTGCTCCAATACCACAGCCTGATTGGTCTGAAACTCCTCTGACAGGAAATCTATCTGTGTGTGTCTGTGTCTGTGTTTGGTTGTGTGTGGTCTTCTTACTGTGTTTTTATGTGAGCGTTGCTCTGGATGTGTGAATGTGTTTGTGTGTGGGCCTGCTTGTGAATGACAGCTAAATTAAATGCCATGCCCGAGAAGGCCACCAGAACACTGAGGAAGAAAGATGAAGACATAACAGCTGAACAAGGGAGACAGAGAGACAGAGAGAGACATGGAGAGAGAGATTCACAGGGAGGGAGAGCTGCAGAGATGCCAGATGCGGAGCAGGAGCGAGAGAGAGAGAGAGAGAGAGAGAGAGAGAGAGAGAGAGAGAGGGAGGAAGGGAGGGAGGGAGGGAGGGAGAGAATGTGAGAGAGAAGGAAAGAAAGAGAATGGGAGAGAGAGGGAGAAAGATAGAGAGGGAGAGGGGGAAAAGAGAGGGTGTGAGAGAGAGAAAGAGGGGGAGGAGAGGGGGAGAGAGATCATGGCAGTGTGCCCAGTGACGACATAGAGACAGTTGTTGGAAAGCATTTGTGTAATTGATCGATTTTGAATGTGGTCCCTGATGCGAGCCACTGATAGAGGTGGATGAGGAAGGACGAGGTGAAGGAAAGAGGGATGAGAGATAGAGGAGTCTACTTAGGGAGGAAAAGGAAGACGTTCTGTTTGGTTGTTGTCCCTTCTCCTCCATTCTGTTTTGACTAAATAAAGGAAAAGATGGGCAAGGGTGTCCGAACACTATGGACCGTGTTACATGATGATCTTTGTTTTTACTTTTTGAGGTGAGGACATTTTCTGGAAAAGTAGAAGGGGAGGATGCTGTATATAGAATGAGAGAAAAGGAGAGATACAATTGAATGTGTTGCTGTGGAAATGCAGACTGATGTGATTGGTCAATTACAGATAGGCATGGTCTATCAAAGGATAACAGACCTCCTTTGCTCAAGTTGTTTTTGTAAAGTGCATTTGTCCTGCATTTCTCCCTTTCCACTCCCTTTGATATAAATTCTGTCCATCACAAGAAACTGTGTGTGTACGTAAGTGTGGGCGTGTGTGTGCGTTGCGTGCACGTTGGCGTGTGAGGTGATGCAAGACAGATGCAAGCTGACTGAGTCTCTTCAGCTGTTAATTTGTCGGCTAAATTCAGCAAAATTCTGACAGCCTGACAAAAGGCTTTGGACACACACATCCGTGCACGCACACGCACACACAACATCAAATACAGTCTTGATCATGTGGGTGTTTCACCACCACTGCAAACTAAGTTCATAGCTAGCTCATGTTAAATGCCACACACCCAGATGTTGAGGCCTATTTCTTACAAGTCAGAAAGGCTAAACCGCTTTGAGAAAAGAGACAATCATTTTTTCACTTTGAATTGATTTACAGTCAAGTTGGCACCACTGTCTGTGTTTCTTATCAAGGCCTAATATCAACTGACAGCTGAGTTTCTGAACCATTTAGATCTCATCCATGGACACAAATTCACCATTCACAAGGTCTTTCCTGGGGTTAAATGAACATCTGTGTGCTGTGGATGGTGTGGGCGCGTGAGTTTGTGTTTGTGTGATCATCATATATGAGTGCACAGTGTTCATGTGTTGTGTACACTATAGGTATTCATGATATTGTGTGTGTTGGGTTTCTATATTCAGGGCTGGTGTGTGTGCTGTTTACTATGTGTGTTGTGTTAATGTGTGTTTGTGCTTCTCCAGAAGATGACTCGTCTCTCTGTGAGGGCTGGTTAGTATTCCTGTGCAAATGCACTTTCATGGCTTGTTAGTGAGCATTCAAGGTCAACCATTTCACTGTTCTACTCAACCTCTTTAGAGAGAAGCCCTTTCATGTTCTCTATAGAGGTGGGGCGAGGGGGCATGAAACGAGTGGGACAGAGAGAGAAAGAGTGTGTGTGAGAGAGAGGGTGAGAGTGAAATAGAGAGAGTGTGTGAGTGAATGAGAGAGAGAGAGAGAGAGAGAGAGAGAGAGAAAGAGAAGCTGTGGGGCAGAGAGAGTCTAGCTGCACACTGGAACGGAGGTGTGTGTGTGTTGTAGACAAGGCTGAGAGAGTTTCTTTGTGATTTGATATGAATGAGGAGGCCTTTTGATGACTTTGTATCCAAAGGCGCATAGCAACAAGCACACCCACATCCCCTCCACCGCCCCCCCACACACATACACCCAGACACACCCACACTCACACAAACAGACACCTTCACGCAGGCACACCAACACACGCACACAGATGAGATATAATCAGCTCCAAAACTTCACATTATGAATCTCTTCAACCCTCACTTAAACAGAAAGAAATGCTTCTCCAGGGTCTTGGTGAAAACATCTTCTTATTATCATACTAAGTCCTTCCATCCTTCTGTAGGAGAGGCAGGAATATCTATGATGTCATCATCCTTATGGTGTAATCTGGTTTCTGCCCACTGGCTGTGCTGCATGAGCTCCTAGAGATGATATAATCTACCCAGAAGACCTCAAGTCCCGAGTACAAATCTGTAAAATACACTCTGGAGTGCTGGAATTATCCTCTCCATCCATCTCTCTGTTTCACTCTTCCTTTCTCTCCCCTTCTGGCTTGCTCATTCCATTTCTGTTTCTAACTCTCTCACCTGCTTCCCTCTCCTTCTCCAGAGCGCAGACGCGAGGGATAGATAAGGGTAGATGAAGAGGTAATAAGGCAAAGATGTAGTGAATGAATCTACGAAGGAAAGAAAATGAGAGAGAACTGAGAGAGAGCCAGAGCGAGCGAGAGTGAAAAAGAGAGAAAGAAGGGAGCAGGGCAGTCTGGGAGCTGTGCTTCACCCTATTATAGTGTATTAGAATGCAGTTGATGTATGGCATGTTGTCATGGAGATGAGGTTTGGAAAAGGCTGGGCTGTGGGAGAGTTGGCGGGGTGGGTGGGGTGGGGCTTGACGGGGGCCTGGAGGTGTGGTGGGGGGTTACTGTTTCAGTAATAGAACCCAGTCCCACACTTTTCCCTGTGGTCTAAAAATGAGGTGGGGGTGGTCTAATCGTATTGCCCCCTCTGTAAACCCCAGAAGCGTTAAGAGTGCCGGGATGACGTATGACTTGGTCTACCGGGGAGCACGCCACTCTAATCTGTCAGTCAATCCAAATCATCTTTGTATTCGATTTTCATCACCGATTGGGTTGCCTCTCTGCACTACAATCCACCTCTCACCTCCCCCCGAGGAGAACGGAGCCGTCTTCAGGAGCTGAAAAGGATTTAGGAAGTAAATTGAAGATGAACCAGTATGGGTGTCTCGGAAATAATCCCAATGAGTTAAGAGGTAGAATAGAAGTTAAATGGCTTTTGTATATTTTAAGAGTTGCGCAGTCAAAGAGGGAAGAGTGCGTGACTCACCCACAAGCTGTTTTCTCAGATGTGATCGGACTGACTTACTGGCAGAGGCTGGCGCAAGTTATGAGTCAGGAAAGGGTAGGTTCTGTGTAGGTCAACCTTCTCCTGGTCTCCAAGCAAGGGGAAGATAAACAACCAGATCAAAATAAGAGAGCTGAAGGAACAGGCTGAGAGTAAAAAAAAGCAATACAAAATAAATAATAAACTGCAAAACAGGAATGAAAAGAGAGGACAATATATGGAAGAAAGTGAAAAGAAAAGGAGAAAGGGGGAGAGAAGGAGGGTAGTGAACTGGAGGGGGGGAAAAGAGGCACTCTGGCATTTCTGCATCTTTGCAGAGGTCTGTTTGCCCTGTGACCTTTCAGCTTTATAGACTGAGACATCACAAGAGGCTTAAACACATAAGTCCCTGTACATTTGTTCCCAGCTGTGATCTCTCCTCTCCTTGCCTTTGTCTCACCTCTTCTCTCTCATCTCCTCTTCTTCAATAACAAAAGGGGATACAAGCAACAGAGGCCGGTGTACATGCGTGTGAATGTGCGCGCACCAGAGTGTTCTTTGTGAGATGGAAGTTGTGTGTTAGTTTGTGTAAAGGCTCCATCTGTCAGATACGGGAGCTATCGATCTCCGCCTGTCTAAGAGCACCGTGGAGAGGACAGGCTACAGGACCCTGGGGAGGAGTAGGCTCCAGACACACAGCGATGGAGGGAGGGGGACGGAGAGAGGGAACTGAGTGGGAGGAAAGGTGTGGGGACGTCCAGTCCACTTCTGATCTCCATCCTTCGATCGCTCTGCAGCTCCCTATCCAGCTGCCTTTCCTCTCCCTCCAGACAGACTTCAGTGATCCAGTCCTGGGCTCTCAGCCCATTTGTGTTTTTCATACTTTCTCAGCTCCATCACTGCGTTCCTCTTCCTTCTGCCAGAAAAACCTAACCTGACAAAGTGCCTCTTCCTGAGATACAAGCCCTGTGGAGAGAGAGGCGTCTGAGAGAGACTCATCAGAGCTCTGATAGAAATTCCCTCTGGAGGCAGCATCTGAACTGATAGAAGTGTGAGAGCTGGGGAGATGTGCCCTGGATACTGTGAAGAGATCTGAGGTGAGACCTGCTTCTGATTGGAGAGAAGCAGGTCAAAGCTGCAAACATCCCGACAGGAAGTCCAGATCCTAATGTGATTGGGCACGGCGAGGAGGGATCTTAATTTGATTGGACATTAAGATGGAAGGTTGCATGCATAAATATGGAGATGAGGATGATGTCTCAAATTTGTTATGGATGGAGATGGGGTTGTGCGTGTGTCTGTGTGTCAGGCGATGTGTGAGTGCCTGTGTGTAGGGTGCTGTGTGTGTGTGTCAGTGTGCAGGGTGCTGTGTGTGTGTGTAGAGTGGTGTGTGTGTGTAGAGTGGTGTGTGTGTGAATGCATGCAACTCCTGTATCAGCAAACAGCAGACACAGAAGAAAAGTTGAGAGAACACTCTCTGTGTGTTTGCATTGTCCTGCGATGCCTGACAGCAACATTGACACACAGGACATTTTTATGAATCCTGTCAAATGCAATCGCAGTGTGTCACTGTGTGTGTGTGTGTGTGTGTGTGAGAGAGAGAGAAAGGGGGTGTCTGTGGGGGTGGATATTCTGCTGCCAAATGCAGAGGTGTTGTAGCCTTGGGGGTAGACTCTCTCTCCTTCCCTCTTTCTCTCTTTCTCTCGCTTTCTATCTCTTTCTATCTATTTCTCTATCCCTCTCTTTCACACTCACATGCACATGCACGCACACACGTTCACACGCACACCAACGCGGGCACATAGTTCCTCATCATCTAAGCACATCATCAGTTTATTGGGAGCTGCCATAGCTAAAAGTGGACATGTTGACTGCAATGCAGCAAAGGGCAATGTCAAAGCACACCTGAACGCAATGATGCAACACACACACACACATCATACACAAAACCATCTGCATGTAAAAAGATTGTACTGCAGTTAATTGTACGATACACATACAGGTTTATTTGACAACAAAGAACTAAAGAACCTGTTCATTTGTTCATGTTCTGAGTCTGACCAAGGGAATCCATTAGTCAATGCTTCAAATGATACTGGCTTCATGAAAACGTTGACTGCATGCGCGCTGACGGTGGATAATTCCTCTAACATCCATTAAGTATGGCCTCCCCTCATCCATCTAGGTAACCAGAACCAGAAATGGCCAAATGGAGAGGAAGGGTAGTGAGCCATTAGGAAGGGAGAGATAAACGAATGCCAGGAAACAGACTTGACACCGGTTACAGGAAGTGCTGGTGATAGGATAAGCAGCCTGCCCTCGTGTTCTGTCATTGTTTAGTCATGTTCCCATCTCAGCTACTTAGATGCCCCCCCCCCCACACACACATACACTCAATCTCTCTCACACGCTCACACACTCTCTCTCACACACCCACACCCACACTCACCCACCCACACACGTTCATGAATTATACAAATATTTATCCTTCTTTCTCTAAATCATTTGAGAAATGCAACTTTGTAAAAGTGCTACGGCTTCATCACAACCTTCTCCAGCTTAGGCGATCCTGAGCCATGTGTGCTCTAGGAAAGTCATCTGATCAACTGATGAGCTTTCTTTAAACATGTTTCTGTAGGCTTTAAGCACCGTATTAATGTCATTTAAAAAATGTTTTATAAGACCTGAAAATGTAATGAAATTGACTTTCAATAAATTCATATATTTCTTTAATACAATCCATTAATGTATTAATGTGACCAAGTTTATTACATTTTCAAAAGTCTTTTTTTTACTGTAGATGTAATAATTTTGACAGATGATTTATAAAAACAGATTGTAAATGATTTTTTGCAAGTATGCAAAATGTGTAATATTATGAGTGTCGTGTTAGCCTCATGAAAACACAAGCAAGCAAAACTGAATTCATGTTTGAAAATGTAAACCATGGTTTTATACAGAATTTGACATTCATTACAGATGAAAAGTGGTACATTCGAAATAAAAATCCTTATCAATAGGAACTGAGCCTCCCCCTATCCAGGCTGATTGGTCGTTGAGTATTGTCCACTTAACCTGAGTGGATGTTTTGATATGACATCATCAGAAGAAGACAATCTGCAGAGGGGGATAATGTTCCACAAGGAAATACTGAGAGGAAGTCAATATCCTTATCTCCCGAAAATGTTCTTCATCTCAGTCAACAGTGATTCTCATTAAATTAAGTGTCACTTTTGCCTCTTCTGATCATATGACTATTCTGCACTGAAAAAAGTTCACTGTGAATTTGAAATGAAGAAAAAGATGACCTTCATACTTAATTACATTAAACAGTAGAAACTATTTGACTTTTATCCATTGCACACCCATGGATCACGATGGGGGTATCCAGTCACGGAGTTAGTTTTAAATAAGTTATTACATCACATGTCCATTTTTTATTAGAAGACCAGTCTAGAAATTGTTTTACGACACAAGTTTTTCCATTACTTCCTGCAATTTATGACGTGTTCAGGGAAGTGTTATGGGGAGCCACATGGGTGTTCCTGCTGAAAGTGATAGTTTGAGGGAGAATAAAGGCAGGGGAAAAGCGGATGCTAACTATGCTGTGAAAACCCTGGGCTGGAGTCAAACCGAGACTACTAGACAGAGCTTCAGTTGGAAACCCTCTACCCACTTAGCACATGATCAGGTTTGAGAGGAACTCCACGTTTTCTTTGCTCATTCCTCTGTTTTTTTGTGCCTTTTGTGTGAGAACAGCGTTGCAAGTGATAACAAGATATAATGACATGCACAGCGTGTTGTTGTGGAGACGGCTGAAATTAAGGAGGAAACATGAAACACTGCAGAAATATCAACATCACCTCCATCATGCAGAATATCTGCAGCTCACCTCATGCTAACTACATGTTCAGAGACTTCCAGAAAGCCACTCGTGCACATACGTATGTGCGCACATGTACACGGATACACGTACACACATCCACACACATCCACACATCCACACACACACACACACACACACACTCACACACACACACACACACACACACACACACACACACACACACACACACACAGTAATGTACCCTTTCAGAAACACTCAATGCTTCCAGGACAGAAATAGTATCCAGGATGGGAGGGAGATTGTTTGTGTGTGTGCGTCTGAGAGGGAAACCACTAGGTGTGTGTTTTCTTAGCTGTTGCGGGTGGACATGAATCGCCTTGCTCTGAGAAGTATGTGTGAAAACAGTAGTGGGTGTCTAAATGTCAGATCCCATAATTGCCTCTGTTGCTTTCCGTTTCCCCAAGGCCAGAAAAAAGCCTGAAGACTTTCCTGCTTGCCGTTTTATACACCAAACACCCACCCACCCTAAATTACACAAACACACACACACACACACACATGATCTCTCTCACACACTCAAACATGCACTCACTCATATGGCTGGGCCTGACTTCACTATCCACGATCTTAAGACTCAGAAAAGATGACAGATTCAGTGGCACAGTGGAGTTTGACTGTGCTTGTGTGTGTCAGGTGCACAGTGCATGTGATACCCATTGAGTCGATGCCTGACAGTCAGACTGGGAGAGAGGCAGAGGTGGGGCAATGGAAGGCTCAGTTTCAGCGTCTCCACTTCTGTGGTGCCTCTGTCCTGCCTAGTGTGCCTCCTCTGTCCTGCCTCGTGTGCCTCCTCTGTCCTGCCTCGTGTGTCTCCTCTGTCCTGCCTCGTGTGCCTCCTCTGTCCTGCCTTGTGTGCCTCCTCTGTCCTGCCTCGTGTGTCTCCTCTGTCCTGCCTTGTGCGCCTCCTCTGTCCTGCTTCATGTGTCTCCTCTGTCCTGCCCTCGTGTTCCTCCTCTGTCCTGCCTCGTGTGCCTCCTCTGTCCTGCTTCATGTGTCTCCTCTGTCCTGCCCTCGTGTTCCTCCTCTGTCCTGCCTTGTGTGCCTCCTCTGTCCTGCCTCGTGTGTCTCCTCTGTCCTGTCTTGTGCACCTCCTCTGTCCTGCTTCATGTGTCTCCTCTGTCCTGCTTCATGTCTCCTCTAGTCCCCTCGTCCTCCTGCCTGCCTGTGTGCCCCTCTGTCCTGCCTTGTGTGCCTCCTCTGTCCTGCCTTGTGCGCCTCCTCTGTCCTGCTTCATGTGTCTCCTCTGTCCTGCCCTCGTGTGCCTCCTCTGTCCTGCTTCATGTGTCTCCTCTGTCCTGCCCTCGTGTTCCTCCTCTGTCCTGCCCTCGTGTGCCTCCTCTGTCCTGCTTCATGTGTCTCCTCTGTCCTGCCTTGTGCGCCTCCTCTGTCCTGCCTCGTGTGTCCTCTTCCGTTCATGTGTCTCCTCTGTCCTGCCCTCGTGTTCCTCCTCTGTCCTGCCCTCGTGTTCCTCCTCTGTCCTCTGTCCTGCCTCTGTGTCCTCCTCTGTCCTGCCCTCGTGTTCCTCCTTGTTGCCCTCCCTGCCTCGTGTTCCTCCTCTGTCCTGCCCTCGTGTTCCTCCTCCTCTTCTGCTGGCTCTCTCTCTTTCCCCCTCTCTCTCCAGCCATGGAGGAACCCTTCTTGTTCTGACACCAGAAGAAGGAAGGTTTCAGTAGAACCACTGCAGAAACTCAGAGAGGTGGAACCGAGAGGAACATATTCAAATCTGACCTTGTGCTCCATATCCAACCTTGTGCTCCATATCTGACCTTGTGCTCCATATCTGACCTTGTGCTCCATATCTGACCTTGTGCTCCATATCTGACCTTGTGCTCCATATCTAACCTTGTGCTCCATATCTGACCTTGTGCTCCGTATTTGACCTTGTGCTTCATATTTACCAACCTCCCCTCTTCTGGACCACGAGAAACTTGGATGTCTAAGACCTACATTTTGGGCTTTTCAGATCTCCTCCTGTTCCTGCCCAAACCTCACTGGGCTCCTGTGTGCAGGTCTATCTTAACATGGTCCCCTGACCAATCTGCCTTTGGATATCAGACACTTAAACATTTGTTTATACTGGCACTCACACATTGATTTTCTTCTCTGTACTGCTGACAAAGGCTGCGGGCTGATGCCTTGTGTGTTCGCATTGTGTCAACAGGGTGTGGAGGGAAAATATGCTTATTGAAGTATGAATTATGGGTGTGTGTGTGTGTGTGTGTGTTGTGGAGGCCTCACACAGAGAAACAGGTGTTGTCCTCTGATGTGCTAGATAATGGCCACTCCTGATAACTGGATTTATTACAAACATAACGGGCTGCTGATGATTACAGGCCAGGATGTGATTTATGCCTCCTTCATTGAGACAATCAGCATAATTTCCCTCGGTAAGACACACACACACACCTACACTCTTTCTTGCTCTGACTCACACACACATACACACACACAGCAGTAGCTTCACTGATACCAGACTATGTGAGTTCCTCAACTCTGTCTCCTGTGTGGAGCTGTATAAATATGTACCCTCCTCCTGTGTACCAGCTGAGGCAAACCTGATAACACATATGCATAAACACACACACGTACACACACACACACACACACACACGTACACACACACACACAGACACACACACACACACAATAGACACATGCACACACGTGCACACACGTGCACACATGCATCAACACACACACACCCAGGCTCACAGGAATGCAATCTGACAGGTCCAATCAGCCCTGCTGGTCAGCCCTTTAGCTCAGCAGGCTAGCCCAGCAGACTGAGTGGGGACCCTGCACTGGTGGCAGATGGAGACGGCCTCCCACCCCCCTGCTCCCTGTCTGAGCTGGACCCCCACGCAGGCATGTGGATACTCTGAAGGCCCAGCCTGGTATTTTCCCCTGGAACCTATGGGTGTGTTATTACCTTATAATACTATTTTATTCTTTTAGATCCACTAAATGACACCGATATTTCATGGAGGCGTAATTGCGTGTCGGTCCTTCTCCTCTTCTATCAATCATACCGTGAATATTCCTTTCTGTCTCTCTGCATAAGGCACAAGTGCACATGCAAACGTGCGCACACACGCTGTCGTCACGCAGCTCAATCATGCGTTGGTGTGAGTACTGACAGAGATTCACAGACACGTGCCTGCATGCTAAACACTCACGCCTTCAAACACTGTACAACTGCATGCTCTCCGTCTGATGGCAGAATTTGCATGCACACACACACACACCTGCAGTTATACGCGTGTAGACACACACACACGCAATCACACACACTGTCCTCTCCTTCCCATCTGTCATCTCAGAGTGTTTATGGAGGAGATGAGATCAATACCCAGCCTGCCTTTGGGCATCAGAGATCGATGCTGCTGCACACAGGGAGGACATGGAGCAAGAACAAAGCCAGGGTCAGGACTCTCTCTCTCTCTCTCTCTCTGTCTCTGTCTCTCTCTCTCTCTCTCTCTCTCTCTCTCTCTCTCTCTCACACACACACACACACAGAGTCAAACCCAACTCTGCCACTGTAATGATCTCTCATCCGTAAGTATGAGCAGTGGAATGCCTTGCATCGAGTTAACCCACTTGCACAAACAGAACACACACACGCACGCACGCAAGGTGAAAATCATTATGTCAGGCTCAATACAGCATGGCTCCTGTGCTGAAAGGAAACCCTGGTGGAGAGGCAGACATGGTGTGTGAAGCATGTTCGTGTGTTGACATGAGACCGCTCACTGGCTGGTCAGGGCTAGCTGCCTGTCTGCTGCCAGCTGTATGTCTATGACAGCTGACTGAGCAGCAGATACCACCCTTTTCAAAGTAGGTGTGAATGTGTCAGTTTGGGTGTGTGGTCTGTGGTCAGTGTGTATGCGTGTGCGTATGGGTATGCGTGTGTGTGTGTGTGTGTGCTGGGGGGTGGAAGAGTGGGGTGGCCTGGCACAATGGGGGAAAGCGAGTAATTAAGAAATACAACAGAGAAGATCTATTTGAGATGGGCTAAAATAAGGTTGTCACAACCATCCCCGGACATCCCTCTGCTGTCTGTCTGGAAACGTTGATCTGACACACACACGCACACACACACACACACACGCACACACACACACGCACACACACACACACACACACACATACGAAATGATAACACATAAGACACACCTAAACATGCCTCCTCACACATGCAGAACACACACGCGCTCACTATTATTCTCACCCTCTTTCACCGACAAACTCAAAGCTTCACACACCCTCTTATATACAAACACACACACCAACACCAACCCACAGGATACCCACTCACAGATGACTGTCTGTGTGAGTTTATCTGACAGCGTGATCAGTCTGAGGCCTTAGGGCTGGAACCCTTCTAGAACCCTCCCAGAATGTTTTAATTAAAATGTCTTTAACAATTACAGCCTCGCCAAATGACCTTCACACCTCTTGCCGACGCATAGTCACACATACACACACGGGTCCGCACACACACACTCGCACACGCTCGCACACACACGCACAAGCTTTGAGCAGGACACAGAGTCTGCTCAAACTTACTTTAACAAGTATGAAGCCACTCATCAATTCACACGCACACACACACACACGTACGCACACACACACACACACACGCACGCACACACACACACACACACACACACACTCATACTCATAGACAAAGAAACTTGCTCACTCTCATGTTCGCACTGAGCTCAGCGAGAAAGAGAAAATGACACATTTGGGCACATTTGGAAGAACAGAGTCCACCTGAAGTTAAGGAACCAACGCACACCACACAAACAGCAGAGACTCCACACAAACTTGTGACATGTTCACATAAAGTTGTGAACATGGAGTAATATCCAATGTCCTTGTTCTGCCTATCCAGCATTTTTAGTGAGTAGCACTAACTGAACCTTAGTAGATATCTCCAGCTCTGTTTGGGATTTGAAAACAGCAAAGATGGATGTATTGTTATCAAACAGCGAGCAGAGCCTGAGGCAGACAGGATGAGAGAACAGATAGAAGAGCGTGCACACGCACACACACACACATGCACGCACGCACACACACACACACGCACGCACACACTGACTCATACACACTGACACATGCACACGCACACACACACACACACTGACACACACTGACACACGCACACACACACACGCACACACACACACACACACACTGACACATGCAAACACACACTGACACACGCACACACACACTGACACACGCACACACACACTGACACACACACACTGACACACACACACACACACGCACACACTGACACACGCACACTGACACAGGCACATACACACACTGACACATGCACACACACTGACACACATACACACACTGACACACACACTCACACACTGACACACGCACACACACACACTGACACACATACACACACTGACACACACTGACACACACTGACACACACACTGACACACGAGCACACACACACACACACACTGACGCACATACACACTGACACACGCACACACACGCTGACACACACACTGACACACGCACAAACAAAATGACACACAGACACACTGACACACACACAAACACTGACACACGCACACACACACTGACACACGCACGCACACACATTGACACACGCACACACACACTGACACACGCACAAACACACACTGACACATGCACATACACACTGACACACGCACAAACACACGTTGACACAGGCGCACACACACAGACAAATACAGACACACACGGATACATGCACACCCACCTACTACCAACGCACCGATGTCCACACTTTAGCACAAAGAATCACATGCATGCACTGTGTGTACACAGTGTGTGGTAAATGGGGAACCTGATGCACAATAGACCTTATAATATGAAGTGATGGTGCTAGCCATACCACATGATTGGTCATCCAATTCTGATGGAGTCATGTGATTGGCTGTTCTGCTGGCTGGGTTCCCATCATGCATCAAATCCATACCAGGGTCCATTTATCTCTCTTGACATCCATTTTTCTTCACTGCCTTCGTCGCTCCCCACCTCAAACTATTTATCTCTCCTCCTCCGCCTCCTCCTCCTCCTTCCCTCTCTCCTTTCCTCCCTCCTTTTTGTTGTCTTCACTCCGGAGATTTTCTTTTATGAATGCAACCCCTTTCTCTTCCTCTGCTCCTTCTACCTCTTGTCGTCCTCTGCCTTCCCATTTCCACTTTCACAGACCTTTTGTTTCCTCCAGCCAGCTCTCCATACACTTCCTCCCTTCCATATTCAAGTCAATTCCATTCCATTCACTTTAATGATCCCAAAGGAAATTCACATGAGGCCATGTTCCATCTCCTCCCTCATCCAGATCCTTTCCCTCCCCTCCTCCTCTCTGTCCCACTCTGTTCCTCTTCTTTCATCTCTTTTTTTCTCGTCACCTCTCATCTCTCATCTCTCCCCCCTCTCTCTCTCCCTCCTCCTCTCCCCTCCTGCTTGTCTCTCCTCCTTTCTCCTCGTCTCTCTTGGCCTCCTCTCCTTCCTGCTCCCCTCTCCTGCGCAGCGCAAAGGGAGCCAGATGAGAGCTCTGACAGAGCTGTGTTTTACAGTGCAGTAGATTGGTGTTGGTGATAAGTTGGATGAAACACAACTCAGATAAAGTAGGGATCGCTGCGTTACTCTCTTATTTCTTATATCATTTAATCATTTTTGTGTGTGTGTGGGGGGGAGAGGGTGGTGGTGCTTCCAGTTATCAAACCCTGCAATCTTCCGTGGATTTATTACCGTAGTGATGAACAAAAAGCAACTGAAACCAATCACTCGCTTGTTCTCTGCTTTTCTTTTTCTCCTTCTCTTTCTGTCTCTCATTTCTATTTCTTACACTTGCACCATTCTTTCTTCGTCTCCCCTTTTCTTTTTTACTCTCTCAATCTTTGTATCTCTCTCTTTCTCTCTGCCCCAGAGACCAACACACACACACACACGTTCTTCAAGGTACTTCTCCACAAACTCCAGGATATCTGGGATGACTGCTGGACATCAGGAGGGTGTTTCATGCAGATACTACGTGGATTTGGGATGGGGATAATCAAGAGATTTCACTTTGGGGAGTGTGTGGGTGTGTGTGTGTGTTTTGGGGGTGGTAAATCACCCCCCAAGGGCAGCAATGGCTTCCTGTCACCTTGCCAATCATATCAGTGAGGTGTGTGTGCTGATAACCTTATCTCTGTTTACGCTCAGCATTGCCATAGGGTGACACAAACACACACATGTGCACACGCGCTCCACCTCTGACACAGTCTGACGCGCATTCTTACTCGCTGTCTTTTCCTGTTTTGCTCATTCACACAAACACACGCGCACCCACTTCACCACTTAAACACACACTGACACACATGAATGAAAGGGGCTGTTGAGCAGATAGGGATCGATGCTAAATCAAGGACAGGCACCGCTGATTCTGCCTCAACATGGTTCTTATCTATAATGGGAAAAGCACCACTACATTACTGTCACCTTCCATCACTGTGTCTAATGCTGGGGTTGAGGACTGTTGATAAAACACTGGGAGAGAGAGGGAAGGGAGAGAGCGTGCGAGCTAGGGAGCTAGGGGGCAGAGATGGAAGGGGAGAAGGAAAGGGAGGGGAAGTGAGAAATAAAGAGAGATGGAGAGGGGGAGGGAAAGAGACAACCATAGACAAATGAAGCCATTGCTGCACCTTCATGGGTGTTTCACCACCTACGTGCACGCACACACACACACACACACGCACGCACACACACACACACACATATACAAACCCATACACACACACACACACATATATTTATACAAACATATACATACACATACACATACACGTACACACACACACACACATGCACAGACTACAAATACAATAAGAAACCTTTTTGTAATTGTACTGTTGCTTTGGCAATGTGAAAATTGGTTCCTTTCCATTGAAATGAAATTGACAAAGCGAGAGAGATGGACAGCGCTAGAGAGACAGTGGCTATGTTGTGACCATAAAGTAGAGTCTGAAAGGACAGCAGTACTGCTGCTGTATTGGGAAGCAGATGAGAGGCAGAGACAGTATTGAGTTAAAGGGGAAGAGGAGAGATGGACAGTAAGTGCCATGGATGACTGAAGGTTAGTTTGCAGATTTGGGCCTCTCAAAGCTTTCCTGACCTGGAATTATGGGATGTCTGGATCAGACGGAATAGTAGATTATAGGTTTCATCTCCAACTGCCGCTGCTCAGCCGCTCTCTCTCTCGCTCGCTTTCTCTCTCTCGCTCGCTTTCTCTCTCTTTTTCTCTTCTTCTCTGTATTGCTCACACATTCTCTCACACACGAGCACACACACCGAACATGCATACGCTTGTTATAGATGTTTGGAAACTTCTGAACTCTTTTCAGTACAATCTTTCTTTCAGTACAGTCTTTTCATTTATATGTGCAGGTGTCGTAGAGTGGATGTTTTAATTGGGAATATCAGATTTGTTGATGGGAATAACATTGGTGGAAGATTGTTGTCCTGTAGGTACTGAATGTGGATTCTAACACCAATAGTAGGACATGCACGCGAATGTGTGTGTCAGAGAGAGACAGAGAGATACAGAACTGTTGTGCGCGTGTATACTGGTGAGATGAAATTCTGTCCATGCCTGAAGGCTATGTGTCTACTATGGGCCAGGATTTTGAGACACACACACACACACACACACACATACACACACACACACACATACACACACACACACACACACACACACACGGACAGACAGACGGTAGTACATCAAACCCAGAGATGATCCATTCCCTCTCTTGCGTCTTACTGCCTCTAAACTGGGGAAGCCATTTTTCAGAGATTGTGTCTTGCAGGTGTTAAAACCCTGCCTGGTTTTCTCTGGGATTGAACTGCATGAAAATGTGCAGTCAGCTGTTGGGGACCAGGGGGAGAGGAACTATTCTCACTGCTCAGCCACTTTCATCAATGTCAGGCCTCACTCACACACATATACACTCACACCTGAAAACAGATAAACACACAAACTGGAATGCACACATACACTCCCACAATCACACATGTACACAGGTATTTGCAGACCATCCCACACAATCTTCCACCTCTGCTTCATATCACAATTTATGTATAAAGCAACGTGCAGGGCACACTGCCTTCCCTCAGAGTACAGCTTCATGTGACCTGCTGGGCCGGCTGCAGACCAGGCCATCCTCCCTCCCTGTCTGTCTGCCCTCCTCAGCCGGCTGCAGACCAGGCCCTCCTCCCTCCTTCCCTGTCTGCCCTCCTCAACCAGCTGCAGACCAGGCCCTCCTCCCTCGCTGTCTGTCTGCCCTCCTCAGCCAGCTGCCTGCCAGGCCCTCCTCCCTCCCTCACTGTCTGTCTGACCTCCTCAGCCAGCTGCAGACCAGGCCCTCCTCCCTCCCTGTCTGTCTGCCCTCCTCAGCCAGCTGCAGACCAGGCCCTCTTCCTTCCCTGTCTGTCTGCCCTCCTCAGCCAGCTGCAGACCAGGCTGGCCCGGTGGAACCACCTAAGGAAAGGGAAGATTTCTTCCACATTTGTCCAGTCAACACTACCACCATCAACGCTCCAGGTCGCCTGCTCTCACCATGAAGGTCTGGAGGGGCGAGGATCTGGAAGCTTCCTCACAAGTGACTGTTGATGTTTCTGAAAGACGTGTCACCTGTCTCTGGGGGTGGTGGGTGGGGGGCGGTGTCCACAGCATTGACAAGTTGACTTCCTGTAGGGAGTCCCTTCCAGATGACATCGTCTGGTGTGTGACTGTGTTAAATGGTGTCTGTTTAAAGTGATTGATGGGATGTGCATGGATTGTTTTAAAGGGTGGTATTTTGCCTTTTTTATGACTCTTTGGAATGATAGACCAGTGAACCAATTAAAACTGAATGCGAAAATATAATTGTGTGTGGGTTGCTCATCCTCTGCTTTCTACACACACATTTGCACACACACACATTTGCACACACACACATTTGCACACACACACATCCCATACACACGCACATAATCTCTAATGTGTTTCACTGCATGGACACTGAACCACTAATTAGTTGTCAAGTCAGAATGAGTTAGAGGGGCAGACCCTTAGGTAATTACACACACACACGCACGCACACACGCACGCACACACGCACGCACACACGCACACATAGTCTGCTTATGGTGACACTTCACAAGTCAATAACCAAATGCCTTATCTCCAGAACCAGCCTCTCTCCTATCCTCCACTTGCTATTGATTGGTATAATAATAATTGTACTTTATCTACCGCTGGAATTATCCCTCCAGCAGTCATCCCTTTCTGAATATCCATCTAGAACACACACACACAAACAGACACACACACAAACAGACACACAGACACACAGACACACAGACATACAGACACACACACACACACACACACACACACACACACACACACACACACATGAACCATTCATTCATTGGTTGTCCAGGTTAATTTCAATGTTCATCAAAGATGGATACTGTGTATAATACTGCATTTTGGCTGAACAGGAACACACACACACACACACTCAGAATCCCCACAAATCCTTCCGTGGGTGGAGAGATCCGCCTGTAATGACTTTCTCTCTTCTCCTCTCAGTCGTGTTATTGTAGTGTGTGTGTGTGTGTGTGTGTGCGTGGGGAGGGGGAGTGCGTGGGGGTGTATTGTGTGTGGGAGTGTGTGTGTGTTCCATTTCCCTCTACCCTCTGAAGTGGTGCTGGCTGGATTTTAGGGGCTTTGCCTCCTAATATGCAGACAGAGGGTTGGGCATGCTGACAGACACACAGACAGACTGGAGACTCCTTTAACCATCTCAATCAAACCCCACCACTGAATGTGTGTGTGTGTGTGCACTCGCACAAACAGAACCTTCCGCTGTGGGAAAATAACCGAATAACAAGTTGAATCCCCTCAAGTTCCTCATGGTGGCTTTGCCAATGTACAAGCTCGTTCATGCTCTAATCAACACGATTGATTAGCTGATCAGCAGTGCAAGGTGAGGACTCATGGTGGTGTCCCTGTCCATCAATGTCCTCTCCATCAAGATGATTCTCTTTACCACTTGTCCACACGTCAACAGTCCAGGTTGTATCTATTTAGCAGTGGGACAGTAAGACGTCAATACTTACACTGCTGTGTTGCACGCCGCAGGTAGGATGCCATACGACACCATTAGTACAGAACGTTTTGGAAGCGTGTTCTCATTCGTTTGCAGGCATGGTGGCACAAACCTCGTTTTTTTCTTGGACTTTCTTTCAGGTCCAGACGGGGAGACCGATGCTTAGCGGTTTGACGTCTCTTTTAATCTTTTGCTGTGATGCTGTGAAGAGATGCTCTAGGGACATTACTCTGATGAGGTTATCTGGCATTTTAATCTGAGTGTTTCTGAAGCATTTTCTGTAGCATTTCTGATATATAAAAAAATATAAATAAATACACACATATATATATATATATGGAAATGGAACACACACACTCCCACACACAGTGTATATATACAGTATATATAATCCAGATTATTTTATTTGTGAAAACAGACAACTGAGACCAGGGGTGTTAACGCTGAAGGATGCTTGACCTACAGTAGAAAGAGGCTCTCATGCCCAAACACATATACACACTTGTACACTGCCAACCAATCATCCATCACACCAAGGACAAACCAATGCTTCTCCAACCCTTCATTCTTTGATAGAACTTCACACACACTCGCACAGGCACACAGACCGACACACACTTGCACACGCAGGCAGACTGAAACACGCCCGCACACGCACACAGACCGACACACACTCGCACAGGCACACAGACTGACACACAGTGGCACATTCTGGCAGGCTGACACACACTCGCACACACAGGCAGACCAACACACACCCGCAGATGCACACAGACTGGCACTCTCTCGCAGACGCAGGGAGACCGACACACACTGGCACATGCAGGCAGACAGACACACACTCAAACATGCAGGGAGACCAACACACACTCAGACACGCAGGCAGACCGACACACACCAGCACACGCACACAGACTGACACTTTCTTCCACACGCACACAGACTGACACTCACTCGCACACGCAGGCAGACCGACAGACACTCGCACATGCAGGCAGACCGACACATGCTCGCACACGCACACAGACTGACTCACACTCACACAAGCAGGCAGACCGACACACGCTCACACACGCGCAAGACCCTGCAGGCCCTGATCCACTTGACTGTGGATTATCAATAATCTTACACTCAGAGAGATTGCACATGACAAGCTAGCCATATAAGACAGGACAAAGATGAAAATCCCATCCCCACAGAGACCCATTTACTATCTCAAGCTGCCACACACACACATATATAGATGTTAACAAAAAGCACACAAAACCTAAAAAAGACCAACCACTCCATCAAATACAGCATTGTCAGACTTTATGAATATCAGCCAATCTCTTATCAATTAGTCTTCTCTTAACTCTCAAATGTGTTCCATTTCTCTCCCCTTCAACAATACCTCACCCATCAAACCTAAAAATGACTCATCATCAGATCATACTTTTTATTACACTTCTGTTTATTTTTTTATCACTCTCTGCTTCATTCTCTGCTTCTCTGTCTCTCTCTCTGTCTCTCTCTGTCTCTCTCTGCTTCTATCTCTCCGTTTCTCTCTCTGCTTCTACCTCTGTCTCTCTCTCTGCTTCTCTCTATTTCTCTCTCTGTCTCTCTCTGCTTCTCTCTCTGTCTCTTTCTGCTTCTCTCTCTCTGTCTCTCCTTGTCCCTGCTTTCTCCTCCATCTTTCCTTGTCTGTCTCTTTTAAACTACTCCCTGGGGTATCTCAGAGGGTGTGCCCCCTTCAATGGCTGCATCATCTATTTTAGTCCTTCAGTCCTTCATTTCACTGTCTATTATTTCACCCCCCTCCCTCCTTTTCTCTCTCCCCCTCTCCCTCCCTTGGTTCTTCCCGCCCTCTCTCTCCTTCTACACATCCCTCCCTTCCTTCCTATCTCCATTCTCACCCAAGCAGGCCCATAGAACAAAAGCATCTTGGGTGCGGTAGACATGCGGGGCGGATTCTCTCTCCCTTTTCTCACCTAGAGAACCTGAGGGGCCAAATGGATGGTTCCAGTGCATGAAAGGAAACAAAGAGCAGCGCAGTGATCAGTCCCACGATTAATCACAGAGCTCATCCTAACACAGCTTAATGAGGCACCCTAGGATCCCAGAGTACAGACCAGCCCTGGGTCATTTATCAAGCATACCTACTGTAAGAACAGCTGGGCAATCGATCCACGCCATAACTAAGCAGAGCCAGTTATAAATGTTTCAAACCTTTCTCACAACCACAACGTGAACATCATACAAGTATGCTTTCCTGTGAACTTGTGATGTGGCAGTGGACAGACGGACATCCTTGGGCAGAGAAGAGGACGAATTGGGAGAAAGGAAAGGAGAGGAAGAGGGTTGGGAGGAGAGTGTGACATTTAATGACCAGAGATTATTTGTAGTGACATTTCCCCTCCTCCAGTCTTTAATCTCTAATGCCAGGGCATTGTGCCTCTGCTTGCTTCTCACATGCCCCCCTTAACAAGTGTCTTGGTGATGCAACACTATGTTATGTGTGTGTGTGTGTGTGTGTGTGTGTGTGTGTGTGTGTGTGTGTGTGTGTGTGGGTGGACAATTATACCCAAATATTCAGGGTGTGGAGCTCATTAGGGGTGCTACTCAGGCTTGTATGCAAGTGTGTTTGAGGGAGTGAATGTGTATGTTTTGATTGTACACACACACACACAAACACACACATGAACACACACACACACACACACATATGAACACACACACACACACACACACACACACATATGAACACAAACCACACAGGGGGATGCCTGTGATTTATCCGGTCATGGTTTATGTTGGCACACCAACGTCTTTTCAGCAACACACAGATGGGAATGAATGATGGTTAAGATATGTCCCCCTTCATTGTATACATCCAACATCCACACGACCCTCTAAATCACACTCACACATCTCTGGGATGTCATAAATATACATCTCTGTCTTTGGTCACGTCCAGGCGACTGGCTGTCAGAGCTTTGAAGGCTGGCATGGAACAGTTCTGCATGGAACACAGATGGCTGTAATAGCATCAGGTACCTGATGATCAGTGTGTGTGTGTCATGTACTGGATGTGCATGTTCATTTCAACAGTGTACATTGTATGGGGACATGCAGATATGTGTGTTTCAGTGTGTGTTTAAGTGTTTGCCTGTTTATGTGTGTGTTTGACTGTTTGTGTGTGTGTGTGTGTGTGTATGTGTGTGTGTGTGTGTGTGTGTGTGTGTGTGTGTGCGTGTGTGTGTGTGTGTGTGTTTGAGCTTTATCACTAATGCATGTAATGGCTTTCAGCTGCTGACATCTGTCATCAACTATGAAACTGAACATGAAACACAAATGTTCAGGTGACATAAGACTCACAAACCACTTGCATTAATAAATGTAGTGAGATATGTGAAAACAGGTAGTGAAAGAAAGGTAGGGAGGTGGAGAGCGGGAAGGGTAGAGAGAGCTTAGAGAGAATGGGTGAGAAGTAGAGAGAGGGAGGGGTAAAGAGACAGAGGTCAAGGTATTAAGAGGTGGAGAGAAAGGTTGAGCAAGTTGCAGAGAGGGAGCGAGAGTTGGAGAGAGTGTCTTCCATGGCCTCTTCAGATGAAACTCTGGTAGACTGATCGTGAGCTGAGCAACCTGTTTAGATAGAAGAGAGGAGAGGACGAACGAGGAGGTAAAGAGAGAGAGAGTCTGTCTCATCTCTGCTGCCCTGTTAAAGGTGGAAGATGGTGGAGACACTATTTACCAGAGCAACTACCAGCAACTACTCACGGACCGGAGAAGTAAAGTTTTAAGTTTTATTTTGCTTTGCTGGATAACAGAGTACTGTTTGTTTGGGTTTAGACACTCATTTAGAATTTAATACTTCTGTGATGCAACATTTGAGGCCAGCATTCAAGCTAATTTTGCTGCCATTGTATCGTTAATTGGACTGAGCATTCAGTAGAAATACACAACGATGTTGAGGAGATTCTAAACCCACTGTAGTGTTTCAGTTGAGCACACACACAGGAACCAAAAATGTGTTAATTGAAACCTGGTCAATCACAATGATTTGTTCAGGACTATAAAAAGAGACATGCACACACACACACACACATTCGATAAACACACACAGTGCACGTGTGCACTGGTGAAGTAATGATAGTTGAGGGAGCAGTGACGTTTTGGCTATTAAAGGCATTCCAAAAGTTGGTTTAGTGACATGCCCCTACCCTTATGTAACCAGCTGCCATTGCACCAAGGCCATTCAAATACAATGCACCTAACCATTACGAAAGATTACTGTCGCAATGGAAAGAAATCCCTCCCCCCTATCTCACGTCTCTCCCCTCTCCTTTTCTCCACCCACAGCTCTCGTTTTCAGCATCCTCTTCTCTCCTCTCTCTCTCTCCCCCTCAGTCTGGCGGCCTCTCTTTCTCTACCCCACCCCCACGGCCTCTCTTTGGTTTTCTACTGTTCTGTTTCTGCTCCTCCTCCACCACGCCCAGAACCCTCACCAGCAGAACTGATCTGACAACAGGCTGGACTGCCCTCGCATGGAGGGCCTCCTCAGTACATCACCGTAGCTTCTGGCTTCAGATCAGTATTGAGGCTGGATCTATACCACAGGCATCCACGTGTTCTAGCAGCCACAGACAAATACACATTCCCTGTCACTAGGGAACGATTAAACACATCTATTTTTAATCCCGGGAGCATTCCTATTTAGGATTAGGAGAACACAACACCCAATCTCATGTACTAATTCATGGACAAATTGTTGTCACACAACCCCTGTTTCGTTTGGAATTAAAGGGAATCGCAGTTGATGGTGTTGCACTTGACTGGATACGTTTGCTTGTGTGGTGTGTGTTTGACAGGATGTGTTTGTGTTTTGCGTGGGACTGAATTTGTGTGTGTGTTGAGTGTGCGTGACTGAATGTGTGTGTGTTGCGTGAGTGTGACTGGATGTGTGTGTTGTGTGTGTGCACCGTATCAGTGGTGAGCGCTGAGGTCATTGTGAGCAGGAGGTGTAAATGGCTCAACATGTTTTCAACAAAGCACAATTGAATGTTTTCTCTGGCGTGTATGTATCTGGAAATTGTGAATCACGAAACAATGATTGAACCGCTAAATTTTTCAAAAGCTCGATTCGTCGGAGGTTATTATGATTGCACCGCTTGTCATAATACGTTTAAGCATGTCGACGCTCATGTATTTTTAATACCATTATCTTCGTATCAGGACTTGAATAATACAGCGTTCACACATTACCACGCGTCGTTCACGTGTGTTTCGAAAGGTCATACGTGTGATGTGATCACGGTCTGCTGGATACAGACACCGAGCTGTTTGAAGCATGTTTAGAGAGTCAACAACCTCTTCGGATGATCCTGTGTAAACAGCAGAACGTCAAGAGATGTTGTCAGAACCTTCACCTGTCTCTGCAAATATTGACCTGGTTTCTCATATCTACAAATGGGTGGTTTCGTTGAGTCCATGTCTCTGAGCCAGACACACATGAACACACACACACTCATACATATACACACGGCGCGGCATAATGAATCCTTCAGTGGCTGGGAGGGGACGTGGCTGAACCTGAGGTGACAGCCTGTTCTTTATTGTCTCCTTTCATGGAGGCTGGAGGAGATCCGCGCCGTGCCAGCGGACAGCAACTCATTTTCAATTAAAGTCATTAATTAAAGAAGTACTGTTGGCTAAATCCAATCTGCCGAGTCTGTCTAAACCATGTGCTTGTGAAACCTATAAACTATGGCGATATGCAGCTCTGAATCTGTCAAGGTCATACGGGGCTGTCCATCTAGCAGTGCCGTTGTTTTGGCTTTGTTTCCGCAGTAATGTGAGGTTGCGGTAACGTTTCTCTAATGCAAGATACGTGCAGCGTGCTCTGTAGCAGCTGTGGCACATGTTCTGTTCTGTGAAGTGAGGATGTCTGTCACACCAAGTGTGGGCCACTTGGAACATTCTAGTGTATTTTATGGTTTGAAGGACAACATGTCCTGGACGGGTGCTCAAGTGCAGTGGGGATCCTGAGCTGGTAGGTTAGAGGAACGTTATTAGACTAAAGTCTCTCTTTCTGTTGGATCACGATCTCCACCACTCCTATTCCCTGTCCTCCCATCATCCTTCACCATCCTAACTCGTTCTTTTCGCACTCCCTCTCTTCATCCCTCTCATCCTTCCCCACTCTCCCTCTCTTTCATCGGCCCCACCCAACCTACTCTCCCTCTCTGGGGTGTGTGAGTATTAATAAAGTTGACCCCTGGAGTGGAGGATCAGAGAGTAAGCGAGTAGAGCAGCTCCTGCCCTCCTCCTCAGGGCTGATGGAGATAACAGCAGATAACAACATGGGGCCTTGGAACAGGACAGCGTCTGTGTGTGTACGTGTGTGTGCATGTGTGTGTGTGTAAGAGTGTGTGTGCACGCGTGTGTACGTGCACGTGTGTGTGCGTGCATGTGTGCATGACTCACAGAGAGGTTTAGATGATGAATGAGTGACCTTGCCTAAAGAGCTCTGTGTCCCTCTAGATCTGTCTGACTGAGAAGTTGTGCACGTGTGACTGTGTGTTTGTGTGTGTGTGTTTGCGGGTATTTGTCTGCGGGCTTGTGTGTGTTTGTGAGAGAGAAAGAGATAGACAGAGTGTGAACTAGAAAGTGTGAGAATGAGACAGAGAGAGAGACAGAGAGAGAGAGAGAACGGGGGAGAGAAAGACCTAAAGAGAGAAAGAGACATAGAGAGAGAGAGAGAAAGGGAAAGCGTGTGTGTGAGTGGAGTGTGTGGGCATGAAGGTGTCCCAGCTGTGAGCCTGCATGTGTAGTTACAGGAAAGGCACAGGGGAACAAGCACAAACACACTGAGCTTTCATTTTCTAAAAGTAGCCCGAGTCTTGTGCAGGCTAGTCAGATGGCCCATTTAGACTGCTAATGCAGAGGTGATTACATTGGCTGGAATACACCATGGTCTAAGATCGTGTCCGGGTCTTGGACCTGTGGTCTGGATCCTGCATTTTGTGTATGTTAGCTGTGTTTGAGTGCTAGCTGTGTGTGTGTTAGCTGTGTGTGTGTTAGCTGTGTGTGAGTGCTAGCTGTGTGTGAGTGCTAGCTGTGTGTGTGTTAGCTGTGTGTGTTAGCTGTGTGTGTGTTACCTGTGTGTGTCAGCTGTGTTTGTGTTATTTGTATGTGTGTGTGTTAGCTGC
Source organism: Plecoglossus altivelis (assembly GCA_036571765.1). Lineage (NCBI taxonomy): Eukaryota > Metazoa > Chordata > Actinopteri > Osmeriformes > Plecoglossidae > Plecoglossus > Plecoglossus altivelis. Next base: position 14,961,782 of record BROE01000021.1, on the reverse strand, counting down.
ATGTACTCTGCTCCAGAGACAGTCCTGAGAAGACTGTCCTCTACACAGAGTTGGCACACGCCAGCTGGAGAAACAGGATTTCATTACTTTATCTAAATGTCATTGCACAGGCAGGAAGTGTGTGTGCGCGCGCGTGTGTGTGTGTGCACGTGTGTGTGCGTGTGCGCACGTGTGTGTGTGTGTGTGTGTGTGAGTGTTTCCAGGGAGAGGGGAGATATATCATGTTACATAAGAATATGTAGATTCAGCTAGAGACCTGGTCTCCTGAGTGGGCATTAGAACCTAGAAAGTTATGCTGTAACACATTATCATTCAAGTCTCCATGCCCATGATTGGGTGTAGTGTTGCTGAACTGAACGTTGCCTTGATCTGAGAACGTATGTGTGTGAGTGGGCGTTTAGTACTATACAACTGACAGGTGGCTGAGTCCACTTGTGCGTAAGAATGAGTGTGCTTGTTTATGTGTGTGAGAATGTGGTTAGTATTGAAGGACACACCGTTGTCTGGATCCCCGTATGTGTGTGTGCGTGTGTGTGTGTGTGTGAGGATCATATCGTAGAACTGTAGGTAGTCATTGTCCTCTGTCCATCTGGCTTTCTTCATTATTCATCAATCTTGATGGGAGCAGTGTTGGAGCTGCTGGCTGGCTCAGTCAGCTCTGAACACTGACACCAGTGAGAACTGGATCAGGCCAGCCAACACCATGATTCACTATGGAAATGATAACAGCTGGCAGTGCTGCTAAGAGCACTAACATGTGACACAAGTGTAACTTTCCCAGTGATGCTTCTCCCAGAGACACAGACGCACATGCACAGCTGTATGGACGTCCTTCACTGAGAAGTCGTGTTGGTCTGACATCTCCGAGGAGACGGTCTTGCTTTCGTGTTGTTTTAGCAGCTCCGGGTCTCCTCTCACTTCTCCTTCCTTCTCAATCCTCTTCTTTCTCTCCTTCCGTTTCCCTCGTTCTCTCTCCACGTCACGCCCTCTGTTCTCTTCTCCTCCTTTTGCCCACTCAGATCATATCGACCGTCCATCTGTTCCATTTGCCATTCATTATTTTCCCGCCTTCTCGTTTTTCCGTGAGCTCTTACCTTTTTCCACTCTTCGAACCCAGGACAGAACCGCACATTTTTATTACATCACTCCCTTTCTGCCTTTGTATTGACGTTAGTCAGGTTTGTGCAAGCATGGATGCATGTGCCAGCGTGCGTGTGTGCGTGCGTGTGCGTGCGTGTGTGCTGTGGCGTTGATATCCCACACTCGCTGCACCGCTTGTACCAGTTGATCTTACACCTCGTCAATATCATTAAATCTGCATGACTCGCACCACAACTGAACAATTTATCTAGTAAGCACATCACAACATCCATCTCTTTATCCCCCCCCTCGTCCACCCAACCACACACACACATACACACACTGTTTGTCGGTCTTCACACAGTCTTGGTTGGCTGACATGCATCTTTAATGATTTGATTATCATCTGACACTATAGCCATCCAACAAACTTGTTCTTTGGGATTCTGAACACCTACCTGTCCCTGCTTAGACATACCACACGTATCTGCCATACCTTTGTCCTCTCTTTCTCTCTCTCTCTCTCTCTCTCTCTCTCTCTCTCTCTCCCATTCACTTCATTATCTCACTTCCCCTCCTCTCTCTCTCCCTCTCTCATCACCCTTCCTTGCTCCCTCCCCAAACTAAGTTTATTGCCCTGACTGTCTATATGAGGAATGACCCTCTTCTGAAAGTGCTGCTCTGAGATCAGCTTGCTGTCATTAGAGCTCATCCCAGGTCTCTCTAGGAAAATAATATCTCTGCCCTAGGTTCAGCCCAGCTGATTAAATAGCAGGGGAAACAGCAGTGCTGCAATTTGAATACCCTGCCAACTTCTCCCACTCTTACCCTTTCTCCTTTATTCTCTGTCTGTCTCTCTTGCTCTCTCTCTCTCTTTTTCACACATATACACACACAGACTTCTCTTTTTAACTCCCTTATCCTCCCTCTTTCTCTCTCATTTTCCACCCTCTATTTTTCTCTCCTTCAAAATCCTCACCCTTCTCTTCCACTCTCTACCTCTCTCTCTCTCTTGCCCTCTCCTTTCCCAGGTACACATCTCCTTTCCCATTAGCTGCTTCATTAATGGGATTAGAGGAAGACATGTCTTTCAATGGCTGCTAATGAAGCGAGACATGGAGATCACAGCTCACGCATGCACACACCTGCAGCCGTGTGTGGGAACACACATGTACTGTGGCCCAGCACGCAAACGTCCCTGAGTGTAGGGGGGCATAGGACCCAGCACAGGTGCTGATGAGAGATGAGGCGAAGCTTGCCTTTGGATTTCCAACGTTGCTCCCAGAACAGCTTCTAGTGACATACTATATGCCAAGCTGTAACCCCCCCCCCCTATCCCTGCTGGAGGAAGTCAGTGAGGACTGCACACTCCAGGATGCATATTGCACACTAATCTGTCAGGTCCAGAGGTTAATGTAATGAAATCAAGTCCAGAGTCCAGGGATCTTTGGCCAGCCTCCCAGATACTGAAGCTAAATGACTGTAATTAACAGCACGCTAACAGTGTTATGCTAACAGCGTAGCCTTCATTCTGTACTGCTCCCGTACAGCATTCGTCGGGTAAACAGTCAAACTGAACTGCGCTTGAATACTGTGTCATCCATCATCCATCCGTGACATGTTGGTTGAGGAGGGAGAGTGATCATTAGATGCATTGGTGCTGATTCGTGCCTGAGAAAGCGGTGTGGTTGGAATACAAGTGACCTGGCTCTCTCCAGCCGTCCCTCTTGCCTTGCTCCTCTTGTTCACCCGAGACCTCAAAAGAAGACTTGCACCGCCTTCCTCTTGTCAATGGCTCTCCACCTCCCATCTCTCTTTTTTCCATGAAAGTCCTCACCCATCACCTCTCAGGAGGTCGTTTTTCTTTACGCAACACAGCTCCATTCGAGATCATCCTAAAACGAGGTCCGTATTCTATCCCTCCTATTGGCAATCTCTTGGAATATATAGTCAAGTGGTCTCACTTTTGTGTGAGTCTACGCACCTAGATTTGTACTGCTGAATTGACCTTCTGTGGAGTGCAGCCCACTACTGTACCGTCTGTTCTGTACCCGTGCAGATGGGTGTTTTGTATGAGTGTGTCTCGGTGTGGGTGCGTACTGTATGCGCACAACTGCAGTTGACTACCATTCCTCTCAAGTGAGGCGAAGCTTTCTTGCGTCCCCCCTCCTACACACCTACAAGTCCTAGCAAACCGGGATGAGATTGCTCACTGTCTAATGTTCTTAATTAACTTCAAGGTTGAAAGTGTGAAATTTAATATAGGAAATTAAAAGATGTTAATTTCCTGCTTGGGAGCCAATGTGCTGCCATGAATAAATTAAATTAAATCAGCGCCTTGGTTTTGCAGATTAGTGGTTGGGGGGAAAGAAAGGAACTTCTGTGTTCCACCACTTAGATAGATGGATGAACATGGTGGGAGGGGAAGGAGGGATGAAGGGTGTAGAACAGGGAACATTCTCACATTCTCTCAGTAATTATCCGTGCCTGTCTTCAGTCTAAAAGGCTGTTCCGACACGCTACCATTCTGCTAATACCAGGAAGGCTTTTGGAAGGAGATTTAACAGGCTTCTTGAAGAGAAGGACCTTAGTAGGTGGAGGGATCTTCTCCTTATCATGACTGCTGGTGATTAGGCAGGGGAATGTGTACTGTCTGAGGCGGTGATGTGCGATTGGTGATCGGGTGCCAATGCCATTGCTTTGATATCGTATGTGCTCTCTCTGCAAAAAAAGCAATTTCACCCCCCTCTCATAAACCATTAAAAAAACATTATTAAAAAAGCTGGAGTTTCACCAATGTAAACACATGTCGAAAATGGTTTGGCACAGGCAAATTAAGTCCCCAATAGACATTCTTCAAACGAACACCTTGGTAGTTTCAGGCTTGGTAGACCAGTCTAATCAAACTGAGTTTAGTTTTCACATGGATCTTCCAGATTGACTGTGCTATATCACCCTCCATACACCCCCATTAAGCACACCACACTGTCTAACAATACATCTACCGATTGCCATGCCGCAGACCTAATGTCTATAATTGCTTCGCTGTGAAATAACAATCAAGAGAAATAGCCCATAATACTCGCTAGATTTCTTGCTTCCCCATTCCCTTGGAGACTTTATTAAGGGTTCTTGGGGCTGATAAAAGATGTTCATTACCTTCAGAAAGAAAGAGAGGAATCAGACTAAATTTTGTAATCCTTCTGCCAGCCAGGGCTTTTTAAGATCAAACACCAGAGGCAGATTATGTGCTATTCTTTACTGTGGGAAGCCCAGGTCGCCTGTAATTGCTTCTATCCATGCTTAAGTCCAAAGGTAATGATGCTACTCTGCTGATCCTACTGTCTCTTACCAGTGATGTCACCCTACTGATTCTGTCTCCTACCAGTGATGTCACCTACTGATCCTGTCTCCTACCAGTGATGTCACCCTACTGATCCTGTCTCCTACCAGTGATGTCACCCTACTGATCCTGTCTCTTACCAGTGATGTCACCCTACTGATCCTGTCTCCAGTGATGCCACCCTATTGAGACCTGTTTGCCTGTGTATTTACACAAAGGCATACCGCCAATGTGTATGTGCAGTCCTGTGTGTGCTGGTATGAAACTAATTGTGTGTGTGTGTGTGTGAAATTCAGATAGATGAGATGGACCTTGGTGTGTGTGATTCAGTGTTTGTCTAGGATAGATGATGTTGTCCGTGATGCGGAGGTCAATATGTCCCATGGCAACAGTTGGGAGAGGGATCATGCGAGCGTCCTTGCGTGGGCGCCTCCCCGCCTGCGTGTGAGGCGCATGTTTGTGGTTGTCTGCGATGTGCAGAATGAGAAGTGATGGGGAGAGACAGGGAACACTGCGATGGAGTCATTGTGGAGCACTATACCTAGCTCCTGTTGTACAAGCCTGTTGGTATTTCCTAGGATTTATTTAGCATTTTATCCGAAGGGACAAATGGAGGGGGGGGAGAGTGAACTTGCGGCCCCTTGATCCGAAGTCAAATGCTCTGCCACATATCCCCAGCTACACCCATGTCAGTAGTGGTTTAGAAAGGTCCAGTACTTCCACTTCCTGTTTATGACACTGGATAACTCAACAAGGGAGCAGTCAACATTAACTTATACAGAAAGACAGATGAAGGGGAAAAGAAAGTTTGAGCACCTATGAAAGCATGAGCAGAGAGGCTGGGTTACGCAATACCTGTTAGTTTGACAGAAACAACTTCTATCTTTCCTTCGGTTTTCCCTCTGCTGGTCTGTGTGTAGCTGTTGTGTTGAGCCGTGGTATGTTGTGTAGCATCAGTCCATGCTAGTCGTGTGTTCGCTGCTTCGTGTGTGGTTCCCTCCAGGGGTTGTTGCTCTGCAGCTGTCCCCCCAGGCAGAGGCCTCTCCCTGGGGAGCGTTCTTGGCCTGCGGCCCTGATGGATGGAGCTTTGGGAACACTGCAAACCTGAACACTGTTGTTTAGTACAGACACATGCATATATCCAGCCACACACAAACAAAGACACACTCATAAACAATGAGAGCACATTTTCTCTTTTGCATTTGTTCAATGCCAGGCTCCCTCTCTCTCTTTTGTCCTCTGCCTTTTTCTGTCTTTCAATGTCTCTCTCTCTTTCGTTCCTGTCTTTCTTGTTCGTTCTCTCTCTATCGCTCCCTCTCTCTCTCGCAGACTCAACCTGCGGGTCATGTTGTTGCCAAGACTACTTCGTTATAATCAGGAAATGATTCAGAGTTTGCTCCATCACTTTGAACAGATAGAGAGAAGGATGACAAAAAATATCCTATTTGCACGAGGCTAATGTTGTATTAGACTGGAGACGTGTATGTCTGTCTGTGTACATGGCATTGTACAGTATGTCAACACCTAATTTATACAAGGTTACAATCTGATTGCTTGCCTGTGGAGCCCATATCCTGAGTAATTTACCATTAGATCTTGTCATTGATGGATATCGTATGATTTCCGATTGTATTTCTGCAAGTTAATTTTATATAATGCATATCTGCCCTCCTCATCTCCCCTCCACCTTCCGCTAATTGAGCCAGTTAGTTGGCATGTGGTAACAGTTCCCTGTTCCTTTTTTTTCTCCTCTTCTCAGAAAATGGAAATCCAATAAAGATGTGAGCTAGCAAACACCCTCTGGGCTAACCCCTAACTCTATTAGCACTTGTAAAACAGCGCTAGCTTATCAACCTTCACCCCATGAGGAAAGTGGATTAAGGCTACCAGATGTTCCCCTGGTGAACACGAGGACCTGGGGAAGTCATTAGGAACTAGAAAGAAGATAAGAAACAAGACAATCCCACAAACACAAAAGACGTCCGCGTGCTGTGTGTTTCATTATGTATGACGTGAGAGATGTTCGCTGCATGTTCTCCTCTCAGTGGTTGATGGACCTCTGATTGACAACACCTGCAAACACACCAACACTGAGTGGCCCAAGGCAGGGTTTGGTAACAGTGGTAAAATGTGCTCTCCCTATTCAAAGGCAAGGGCATGGTTTAGATCTTTGACACTTATTCATCTAGTCAGTGTGTTTTTGTGTGCGTCAGAACTGGTAAACATTATACAAACATTGAAGCTATCGTCACTGCATTGAGGGCGTTTGATGAATAGAGATAGACATGTGGTTGGTCTTTAGTGTTCTACTCCAGGCTGGTCACATCCCCTGTGCTTGTCATCTGGTGACGGGCCTCCTATGTTGGCAGCTGTACTATGAACAGGCCGACTTCAGCAGGCAGGTCAAATGAGGACTGCTGTTCAACTAGATCCTCCTGAGCTGAAAACAACCATCAGCAACACACCACTCATGCTTCACCTTGACTGTAATCACAAACATTGACACGAATCGCAGAAAAGGAAAGGTTGGATGGTGGCTGAATGGATGAATGGATGAATGGGATGAATGGATGGAGGAGATGGATGCTCTTTAGAGGTCTTGTGTGGTCAGAGCCTTTGATGATTCATGGAAAAGACGAGAGTGTGTTTTAACGCACCAGCAGTGTCTGGTGTCTGATCAGGTGAATGTGATGTTGCCTGCTGGTGATATAAGAGAGTTTACTTGTCGAGGCCAGGCATGTTTACCTTCCCCTGTTATGGCCCTGTTATGTACAACTGAACAGACGATAGATGAGAGAGGGATGAGGAGGACGTTGAGGGATAAGGAGGATGAGGGATGAGTCTTCAGAAAAGCGATGGCAATAAGAGGTGTCTTGATGGAGGTATTGGGAGCAGAAAAAAAGCAGACTGCAAAGGGAGGAGGGGAGATTTAGGTTGAAAGAACTCAGAAGGAGAGAAACAGGAACGGAGGAGGAAGGGTGAGTTTGAAACGGTCGGAAAAAGGTTGATGGCCAACCTTCCCCTTGGCCACCAGACTTAGATGTTTCTCTCTCCTGCTCATTGTCATCCTCTCTCGCCCTCCCTTCATTTGTCCATCGACTGAAATTGATTGTGTTGAAATGTGTACTGGTACATCCCTGAGGGAGGTGGCTGCAAAAGGGCAGCAATCAGTCCACACACACACACTCATACACACACACATGCACGCACAAACACACACACACTGATGAGACATTTACATACAGGATGCATGTGCCTGTGCGTGTGTGTGTGTGTGCATGCATGCATGTCTGTGTAGGTGTGTGTGCACATGCAAGTATGTGAGTGTGCACACATGAGTGTGTGTGAGTGCTGACTCATTTAGGGGGGGTGTTAATTGGCTCCTGTGCTGGTCCCTGGGCTGGGCAGAGTGGTCTCTGATCATGGCTGGACTTGGCAGCCCTATAAATCCTCCAGAAGGAGCCTGGAAAGACCTGGTCATTTTCCAATTAAACAGCTGACTGTTGCAACATGCCCCTGGATTTTGCACACACACGCTCACATACGCGCACACACGTGCACACACGCGCACACACACACACGCACACACACACACACACACACACACACACTCTCTCTCTCTCTCTCTCTCTCTCGACATATACTGTAGCATATAGCTTTTGCATGACAGCTCAGCCTACATAACCTATTCTGAAACAAAATGTTCAAATCTAGTCCAGTCTGGCTATTAAGGAATTCTCTAATTTCGTTATCGACACAAACTGCATTATCTTACCATGGCAGATCCCTGGTCTTTAGAAGTGTCACAATTGTGTTTATTTATCGCATTTACATGCAGTTGCTGTGGGTACACCAGCATTCATTTCAATTAGCAACCAGAGGGAATTATCACTTTAGAGCCCACAAACATTTCACAGAGTTCTGAGTATGCAGTCACATCATGTTATGGTAATAAACACACACACACACACACACACACACACACACACACACACACACAGTACCTCAGCCATGGAGTGGCCACCTTTACAGAGACAAAAAAGTCCACACATTCTCTCACACACACGTACACACACACGTACATGTACACACACATACTCACACCGCCGTTCCCAGTGTCTAGCTGTGGAGAGGAGAGTGATGTGATCTGTAGAGGAATATTGAAAAGGTCAGGCTGCTCTCTTGTGTGAGACTGGCATTGCTTTATGGGTAAACACCATGTCTGAACTTTATCAGATACAGCCCGCGCTGTGCTCTCCTTGGCTCCCTCCATATCTCTCTCTCTCTCTCGCGCTCTCGCTCTTTCACACACAGACACACACACACACACCTCCACTCACACTATCTCTGTATGTATGCGTTTTCTGGACTTTTCATGATAGTGTTGTGCCATTTGACCGAAGAAAAGTTCATAAGGACACGGTCATGGTTTGAAATGCTAAACAGCTGATACTGACAGTCTCTGGTAATGGGGGACAGTCTGACAGTCTGTCATGTGACCTGCATGGGGAGTTTGAAAGGAAGGGATGCAGACCAAAGATAAAAAAATACACGGAGAGGAATATTTCCAAACCAGATCTTTTGCCTCCCGTTTCATCCTACAAGGTCAACATGGTGGCAAACACCAGAATCACCCTCTAATTTGGAGCCTTGTCTCCAAGGCATGACCCACCTTCTGTGTTCAACGCAACTCAAAGTGTTCATTCTCTAGGTAGCATGTGAACCATGTATTCATTTGATCAATAACCGGTTGAATGTGTTTGTCACCTGTGAATGGAGAACAGTCTGCGCGGTAATGAGAGAGAACATTGCTCTGTTAAGAACCTCCGGTTTTGCTCTCCAAACGAGCAAGACGCTAGCTGGTGTTTTCTCCTCCCCCAGGAGTGTGTTACACAACACTCTCCTTTGTTCTGACTTGATTAACTACTCTCTGTGCTCGCTCCCTGGTTCAGTCTCTTTGCTGTGTGTTTAATGTTGGGAAGACACACATCCACCCACGCACACGGACACACACACACACACACACATTTACTTACACATAACGTATGCACGCTCATCTTTTGGTTTCGTAACCGACACACATATAAATCCGGCAGCAATACACACGCTGGGGATGTTTTATCAGACAGGCCCGTGCACGCCACAATGCGCACACACACACACACGCACACACACACACACGCGCACACACACGCACACACACGCACACATACGAGGTTGTAGAGTTTGAAGGAGAACTCTAGGCTTAACTCGCTCAGCGATCCAGTTTGCTGATCTTGCCACTCCGGTGCCACTTGTGCAGAGATGAAATAAACTCTTCCATCCAGTCAACCTCCCTTCCTCTCTCCCCTCATCCCTCTTTCTCCTCCTCCATCCTTCAACCAAAACTACAACCATCCATCCGGACCTTGAACCGATTTCTCTTTATTGCTCGCTTTGTTTTTCCCTTTGACTCCTCAACGCTCGCTAGGTCTTGTACCCCTGGCGTAACAATGACCCTGTAGTACATCCTGTTTATATTGATTCAGCTGTATCATTAAGTTCCTTAAACTCTTTATTGATGGGTGTTATTTCCCATTGCTTCCTCTGTTGTTCTATAATTAGCACCAAAGCATCATCGGTTCTAAATTGTTCCGCTGTTTGGTTTCAGATAGTCCCTCAACTGCATCTATCTTGTGTTTTTATTCGGAAGGATCCAGAACAGGGGGGAAAGAAACAGACAGGTAAATACAAAGAGAGAAATTAGAAATGGTGGACCAGGCAAAAGACCACAGCGTCTGGGAGGGTGTGATGGAACTTCAGTTTGTCTGGAGTGGTGTGACTCTCAGTGTGTTCTGAGGCCAACTAGTGCTGAGCAGAGCAGTCTTCTCCAGCCCTCTCCTCCCTTTCTGACAGGCACCCAGCCATGTGGAAAAAGAGCTACGCTAGCTACAGGCTGTCACAGTGTTGCTAGAAGGCTGCATAATAATGCGTGTGTTTGTCCTCCCTCTGACTTGTTGAACCCCCCTGGACCCTGGCAGGCCCTGGCTCTCCAGTGAAAGTCTCTCTGGAGAGCCCTCTTCTCTCCCTTTCACTGTTAATTGTCTCTCTTTCTCTTTCTCTACGTCTCTCTCTGTGTCCCCCTCTCCTGCCATCTCTCTCACTCTCTCTTTCTCTCTCTCCTTAAGAGCAACACTTCAGTGAGCTGAAGTGATCACATGGGGGCCCACCAGCATTCTCTCTCATTAAAAGATAGAGAGCGATAGAAAGACAGATAGAAAGTGAGAAGTATGGAAGAAAAGATGGCTGAAACGCTCTTCCATGTGTGAGTCAGCAAAGTAATATGAGCTGGTTATGAACTCCTGGCCTGGATCTCAGCTGCAATGAAAAATTCAAGCCGTGTGTTTAAATCAACTCCCAGCTCTCCCATTAGTTGGGTTTGTTTGTGGGAGGTGTGTATGATTGCTGTTGTGAAACCCTTGCCTCCCTGTGTAAGTTTAGACACATGTCCAGTATCCATCCTGCTCACCGGGAGGGGTGGGGGTGGGGGTGGGGGGATGGGGGGGGTAAGATATTGTTGCGGTTTATGCTGTTTGCTCATAACTTGCTGTTGTTTGTGAGTCATGCAGAAACAGATATGATTGTGTCGTATTCAGATGAGTACATGTGTTTGGGTTGGGGAGAGACTGAGTGTTTGCATTTCAAAGGGAGAGCACACAGCATGCAAGATCTGAAATATTTACCTCCGAGTGGGAGGTATGAAACAGACGGCTACTAGATGGATTTAGCTTCTCTCTGTCTCTGTCTCTCACTCTCTATCTTTGTCTCCCTGGATGACTCTCACCCCCTTTCCGTGTCAACAGTCCCCTCGTGTCGACAGTGTTCTTTAAGTTGGAACTCTTTCCAACTTAAAGAACCCTTAAGGTTACCATTGTTGCCATTTTGAGAAGAAGGGCTCTGGGAATCACACACGCACACACACAGCCCGTTTGTTCAGTGAGAGCTGATGGGTCTGTGGCAGGAGGGGAGGGCGTGATGACGCAGGTGACAGCAGATACTTCTAGATGAGCGCTACTATGTGGGGATGTCTCAGGGGAGAGGCGTCAGACACAGTGAGCAGCTGCTGATGTGACAGTGCCCCCCCCCCCCCCCTCCCAACACACACACACACACACACACATGCACACACGCACACATGCACACGCAAACTTCCAATCTCACTCTTGGAAGCTTGTCCCTGCTTGGCTGGGCTGACAAGGCTGAAGCAAACGGTGACAGATAGCTCTCACCCAACTTTTACAACACACAAGCACATCACTGTCCTGTCCACACACAGCACACACACACACACACACACCACACGCTCACACACACACACACACACACTCCTGATTAGATGTACGTGTGTGTTTGTATGTGTGTGTGTGTGTGAGGGAGGCTGAAAGGAATGAGGAAGTTGAAATAAACTAGGTCATCCTGACGGTGTCAGTTTGTAAACAACTTTATATTCATACAGACTTTAACCTTGGAACCAGGGAGACGAATGAGACTCTACACCTCTCCTCTCATCCCACAGTGTGTGTATGTGTTTATGAGTGTGTATGTACACGTGTGTGTATGTGAGCATCTCAGTGTGTGTGAATTAGTGTGTGTCCAGGGCCAATTCTACGTGTGTAAATGTCTTCCTATATACGCGAACGCATGCATGCATGCGTGTATTCGTGTGTGTGTAATGGTGTGCTAAGACACCCTGCATTGAACTGAAACTACCGCAGATTCTTGCATGGTACAAATGTTCTTGTTTCCCGCATGAAGATTGGCACCAAGGCAACAACTGGACTGCAAACCGCTGTTACTGAGCTGGGATCAGTCTGAATCACTGTACCAGATGGGTTTCCTGGCTCATTGTACCAGTTCAAGGTGGTGGGTAAAGCGCACGAAGCAGTTGTTGAAACAGATGCTAAAGAGACGATGTATTAGTCATGCTGCACTCTTCCCTCGCATTCTTCCTTGCATCCCGGTTTCACTGCCCTGGGAGCAGGGTTGGACTGAAATTTAAGGAAAGTGACGACAATAGCCAAACGTTGAGCCAAGGCACTCCATACACCCCTTCATCACACACACACAACATCACACACACAACATCACACACACACACCATGAACACAAGCACAGACACTGCTTGCACGCATAGTTATACATTACAGTGTGAATACAACTGAGAGAGAAAGATAAAGGGAACGATAAAGGAATTTAGCAGGTTGTGTGAGGTAAAATTAGAGTGATGGAGAGAGGTATTCTATTGACATAAAGAGCAAGGGTTATGAGAGAGACTGAGGGATGAGACAGAGAGTGGGAGAGTGAGAGATAAGAGGGGCGAGAGAGATAAGTGAGAGAGAGAGAGGGGGAGAGGGAGATGAGATAGGGAGTGGTGGAAAGAGGGATGAGAGGGGGAGGAGGAGAGAGAGAGAAGAGAGGGAGTGGGGTAGAGAGAGATAAGAGAAGGAGTGGGGGAGATGGAGATTAGAGAGGGGGTGGGGGAGAGAGAGAGAGAGGGATGTAAGAGGGAGTGGGAGGGAGAGAGAGAGGGATGAGAGAGGGAGTGGGGGTGAGAGAGAGGGGGAAGTGAGAGGGTGTGGGAGAGAGAGAGAGAAAGGGATGAGAAAGGGAGTGGGAGAGAGAGAGGGATGAGAGAGAGAGAGGGTGGATGGCATATTGATTTAAAAGTGTTAACTAATGAGGAGCAGACATGTCTGATGAAAGATGTAAATAGGTTGTTGTTCAATTTGCCAACGTTATGTGCAAATACTCCCTTACACCCGGTTATTTTTGCCCCTGCGACAAACACCGCATAAACACACACCACACACACATATTCCAAAACACATACACATTCACACCTCTGTGTATGTGTCTCTCTCTCTCTCAATGTCTCTTGCACACACACTGTGAATTATTCATAGCTAATGGACACATACATAATATCTGCTCATTTGCATTCTGTGTAATTGATTCACTAGAATAGTTACCCCCTCCACCTCATCCTGCCATATTTGTACTTCCCCTCCCCTCTCCTTCCTGCCACGTTCTGTCCATCCACAGGCTGTTTGCTCCCTGGGGAATGTGTGTGTGTTTCATTACCATTCAGGCTGCCCATGACAACACAGTATTAACCTTGGAGGTTTGTGTGTGTGTGCGTTTGTGTGTGTGTGTGTGTGTGTGTGTGAAAGTGAGTGTGTATGTATAAACAGGTGAGACTGTTGTCTGAGGCATTGAGATTCATAGATGAGTAGTCCAGTAGAGAAGGCCACGGGCGTCTTCACTGTGCACACCTCTATGAACAACCGCAGTGACTCGCTCTCTTCCGTCATTCTGCCCGTCGCTTTCTCTCGTCTGCCAACGTACTGTACCGTTTTATCGTTCTCTCTCTCTCTCTCTCTCTCTCTCTCCCCCTTTCTTTCTCCCTCCTTTATCTTTCTTTCTATTACTTTCTTTGGCCGTTCTTCGCTGTCTCTCACCCCTCCGCCTCTCTCTCTCTCCCTCCTCTCCGTCTCGACCTCCCTCCATCTCTGCCTGGGTTTTTCAGGCTGTAATGAAACTCTAATGGTCTCCCATTCGTTTCCGCTCTTAGCTTAGTGAGGTGATGCAGGAAGGCTGAAATGATTGTGAGTCTGTGTGTGTGTTTATTTAAAGCTATATGACTGCAGAGGCAGACAGAGGCCATCAGTAGAACCATCAGCCTGTGGGTTTTCCTGTTTCATTTGGCTCTGCAGTAACCCTGTACCCCATAACTCTACCTAATGTGTTCCCACCACACTGTTCCACCCAGCCGGAGCTGAGAGTGTGTGTGTGTGTGTGTTTGTTATCTGGGGTTAATGTATTGATATGATGATAGGTGGGACTCAGTAATAGTCATGTTTGGGATTGGCTCTCCACGTACATTAAACGAATTAGTTAAAAGGGTTAGAAGACACTTTTCAAACTCACACTAATACAGAGAAACACACACTCTCTCTCAAACACAGACAGTACACACACACATACACACACACACAGACACACACATACACACACACATACACACACACACACACAGTGTCTCCCCTGCTCCCTCAGAGATGAGCAGGCAGGTGTAAATGAGTTAGATAAATGGGCAGGCCATTACTGAGGAGAGTACAGGTGGTTCATTTCCTCTCTGCTCTGCCGCTGCTGTCTGATCATTTACTGCTCACTCTGCTCTGCTCTGCTCTGCTCTGCTCTGCTCTGCTCTGCGCTGCTCTGTGTGTATGTGTGTGTGATAGAGTATCAGTCACCTCCATATGTCTGTATGTATGTGTATGTACATGTGCAGAAGACAGGGAACCATCAACATCCTAGGTGTGTGTGTGTGTGTGTGTGTGAGAGAGAGAGAGAGAGAGAGAGAGAGAGAGAGAAAGAGAAAGAGAGAGTGTGATTGTCACCTCCCTATATGTGTGTGTGTCAGTGAGTGTTTGTATATCCACACTTCTGTGATCATCAATGATGTCAGCATAATGAAATGCCACGAGCAAAGATTAATCTGATTGTGGAGAGCAGAGGAATGCCAGGAGAGAGACTGCTCTTCCACCCTCCCTCCACCCCAGACATCCTCTTCCATCCTCCCTCCACCCCAGACATCCTCTTCCATCCTCCCTCCACCCCAGACATCCTCTTCCACCCTCCCTCCATCTCCAGACTCGGTAAATAAACACTTTTGTCTCAGATGCAAAGACAGAAAAGTGGCACGTAAATGATGTGCACTTGTGTATGGTTTATATTTGTCTGGATCTCCTGAAGTGTGTGTGCCTGTGTGAGTGTACCTTTCTGAGTGTTTGTGTCAGCCCTGAGAGGGTGAATGCATTTTCATCTCAGCTGCGAGATCAATATATCTCTCTTTCTCTTCCCTTCTATGTCTCTCTCTCTCTCTTTCTCTATCTCTTTCTGCCCCCCCACACACCTTCTCCACCTCTCTTTCCCTGTCTGGCTTTCAGAGACAAGCTGGAGACACTGTTTGCTGCCTCTGCACGTTTGGGAGAGGCTTGTGTGTGTGTGTGTGTGTGTGTGTGTGTGTGTGTGTGTTTATGTGTTTACGCGTGTGTGCTTGAGAGAGGTAGAGAAGACTCATCTTCACTTAGTGCTCACTAAGTTCAATGCACCCCCTCAGTCTGCTCGCCCTCTCCCTAAGAGCTGCAAAACACTAAACAATAAACACATGGATGGGCTAAAAGTATGTTTACGTCAAGTCAATAGTTATTAAACCAGAGGGAAATCTCTTTTGTGGACATAAAAGGCACATAAAATGGGGCAATTACGAGAGCATAGATAGAATGGATGAGCTCAGTGATCGGCTATTAGGACTGACTTCGGTTGGGGGGCTGTTGTGTAGCCAGCCAGACATCTCAAACTGCTGTCTAAGAGATGGATTGAACACTTAAAGGGGAATATTTGTGTGTTCGCAAATATGCATAAACATGCCTTGTATGTGTGTGTGCACCTGTGCGGCATTCCTGCGTTTGCAGTAGGTTTGTGGGTAGCTGTGTTTACAGTAGGTTTGTGTGTGTGACCCTATGCGTACCAAGAACACACACACATGCAAGCCTGCACACGAGAGACATACATTACAACTAACCACACATATAGTTGCGTCCCAAGGGGTATTACTGTGAGTGTGTAAAATTCTTCCCTGATATTTGTGCCTACGGTATGCTGTTGTGTTTCCTTCTGCATTCACAGTACCTCCCTTTTTCTCCTCCTCACTGCATCCATCCTTTCCAAGGAAATCTGGGTGCATGTGTGTGTATCCGTTTATTTTGATCTGACTGTGAACTGTACATCCACCACTGCATGCTGTGTGTGTGAATTCTTGTGCATGGTGTGTGTACGTGTGTGTGCATGTTCTGTGCATGTGTGTGTGTGTGTGTGTGTGTGTGTGTGAATGTGTGTGAATGTGTGTGTGTGTGTGTGCGTGTGTCAGGGGGGTTATTCTCTGTTCCTTTTCTGCTGTCATCGTCTATCTGATTACGTGATCCAAAGGGCAGGAGTTCTCTCTTGGCTGTCTCCCTCAGTAATGAAACTGGCTGAGATTATGAATATAACCCCCCTCACACACACACACACACACACACACACACACACACACACACACACATTTAGAGTGCAAGATACCCTGCCCCTGCCTTCTTCGCTGCATGGTGCAGTTGTCTGAAGGCCTGTGTACTAAGATGGAGATGGAAATGGCAAGTAAACACACTCCCACACGTCAACTAGACCTAATTAGTTTGGTGTGTTGAGCTCTTCGAACCACCAGCCTTTGCTGATATTTGCCAGATTTTTCAAAATGTTTCCAGCATATGTGATCAAACAGAGCTGGTACCAAATGGCTGCTTAAGTAACACAGTGCTAACAGTAGCTGTGGTGCTGAGCAGACCAGCAGGGAGCTGTCCGGAGCCATGGTGGAAGAAGATCAGTACCTAGTAGCCCTCAAACGAGGCTGACTGTCCCACACTGGCCCAGAATCCCAAGACAACCAGCTGAGGTGTCCTTATACAGATTATAGGACCTACACTGCTCCCAGCCAATCACATCAAGCCTCCCTTTCTCAAAGACAAAAACAGGACCCAGAAAGTGGTCCTTCTCCACTGAGACTCTTCATGTTAGTCACATGTGCAGCTGGTTTGGATGAACCGTCCACGTCACACCGCTTTGAAAAGGCCAGCTGCAGTTCCTTATCCAACACACAGAGCTGTCCATGGTCCTGAAACTCTCAGTTCTTCCTTGCAATGGGCTGAGCATGCCACTCTCGTTGTAATGTTATCGACTAATGGCTGGCAGAGCATTAGGCCATTGGTTCATTCATTAGAGATCACCATGACGTGTTCTAGAGTGACAGAGGCAGGGAACACTGACAGAACCACGCGCTGGGCCTGTTGTTACACAAGACTACATGTAAACAACACACAGTCACCATTCTGGCTTTCTCCCTCTCTCACACACACGTTCCCTCCCTCCCTTCCTCTTTCTCTCTTTTGCAAACACAGGCACACACACAATGCATGTCTACACTGCTATATGTAATCATTGTGGACTTTCTTTCCAAATCAGAAAGGAACGGGATTGTGCTCCCGCGGGTGGAATATGGATGTAACCCTCTCTGAGAGAAGGAAGTTGCCTTTATTATGAGAACTGTCAAGATAAGTGACTTGATTTGCAGAGGGGATAGAGATATACGAGCAGTATTTCTCAACTTGGCACTCGTGCACACAGCGCATGGTCCCGCAGACAATGCAAGAGTTAGAGCACACAGACAGATACACACATGCATGCATACACACACAGATTCATGTAATGAACAGTGGCTGTATATCTGTCTTTGATGTGGGCCCGGGGGAGGTAGGTTTATGAATCTTCCCTCCGCCATCACTTTTGAATTCGGAATTCACGCAGACACTGTATATATGTGTGTGTGTTTGTGTATCTGTAGCTGTCTGTGTGCGTGTGGCTGTGTATCTAGGGTCGAGGAAGGGTGTTTAACCAATAACATGTGCATATATGTGTGTGTGTGTGTGTGTGTAAACCTGTCAGAATGATAAACTCAGTGATCACATTGTGCTCGCCATGATTCACCCACAAGGCGGGGCAGCAAATGAGTGGGGAAGTTTTGCAGTCAGAGCGGGAAGAACACTCCGCTGCACTTCACCTCGAACAAACACACACACACGCACACACACACACACAGTCACAACAGCTTCACGGCAGCGTCGAACACAGTTCAAGGACCACCTCCAAATAAACACAAACATTCTCAATCAGAGCTGGGTTGTTCTAGTGTCTGGCCTTGGATGAGTCTAATATCATCCTCTCTGACTGTGCAGCACGGCAGCATGGCTCAGGGTTCAAAGAGTATTTCCATAATGCTATTGTAAACACCACTACTCCAGGACTTAGACTCAAGAAGCCTTTCCAGCCAGAGCTTAAGAGGAGGCAGGCCCACAGGGCAACTTTGGATTTACTGGTGATAAGAGAAGACAGGCAGAGAGGGATTGGGTTGTTGGCAGTCATGATCTCACACGCACACACACGTGGTACGCACACACATACTCACACGTACTCACACACTCACACACTCTCACACACAGATGCAGACACATATGGCGAGACGGAGGGAGATAGAAGAGGGAAAGAGAGTGAGAGGGGCGGAAAATGTGTCCATGTACCAATCATATTCATATGCAAAGGGATTTATTGTGTTCATTTTAAATGAAAGATTGTGTTCACATTCTTCGGAAACAAACCTTACACAACTAATCTCTGCTACGCATTGCAGAACAGGGCATACTTATGGTTTTCTACATTTGTATTTATTATTTAGGGACGACTTCATTATGAACATTTATTTAGTTCATGCGAGTATGTGCTGGACGGGTGCGTCTGTTTGTGTGTGTATGTGTGTGCTATCATGACTGCCAGCAACCCTCTTCCTCTTTGACTTTCTTTAAAATGTCAAAGCGTCTCTTAGATCTCTAAAGTGGCCTGACTCATGTGGACTGTCAACATCAGGCTGTTAACTCATGGTAAGTGGCGTGACGTTCTCTCTTTCCCTTCCACTCTCAATCTTTCTCACTCACACCCAAATACATATACATACAACCACACACTCCCACACATCCTCGCTTCATACACACACACACGCACACACACAAACATACACACACCTACACTCATACACACGATCACAGACGCCATTCCTTCCCCTCAAACAAAAGCTCTATCCACACCCAGACATCTTCCTTTTCATACAAATAAAAGCCCCTCTTAACACACACACACACACACACACACACACACACACACACACACACACACACACACACACACACACACACCAAAGCTGCCAGGTCTCTGCCTTCTCGTCTCTAAAAGGTCATTTATGTTGCTTATATTCTTCATAACTCTCTTCACTTCATATTCCAGCAGATATGTGCATGAGTGTGTGTGTGTATGCATGTGTGACGTAGTGGGAGCACTATAGAAATGACGTCATTTACAACATCATTATCATTGAAGGGCAGGTTATCCTGGTTATGCCTGATCGGTGATGGGCATGATATTGGGGAGTGGCCATGATCTCCCAAGACAAAATCACTACATCCCAGCTATTTATCTCTCTCTCTCTCTCTCTCTCTCTCTCTCTCTCTCTCTCTAGCTCTCTTTGTTCTTACACTCTCCATGTCCCACTCATTCACTCACTCTCTATGGCTTTCTCTCCTCTCTCTCTTTCTCCCACTGTCCTTCACTCTTATCACATGTTGTTATATAAAAGTAAATTACTTGTAGGGCAGCCGGCCAGAAAGAAAGAACTCAAGTCAGAAGACACTGAGAGAAAGTGTACAGTAACATAACCTATTCATCACACATATGTACAGTCAAATACACACACACTCACATTTCTGGAGAGGACCAAGGACGTTCAGAAAACACAGTTGCATGAACTCTTCTCGAAACTCCTTGAGAAACTGGTTAGGACTGCTGGAGGATGTGACTGGCTATTGCAAAGGCGTTGTGCAAATAGTTGATAAATAGAGGCATTACTAAGTGGAGAACTAGTTCATTCATATTATTCTTGTCATCTGGCTGTAGCAGATGGAGCGTGACTGATCACAGACCTTAACATGCAACAGCACACACACGCTCGCGCACACACTTACACATGCGCATGCGCTCACAAATGTGCACGCATTCACACACATGCACACGTTCACAAATGCGCACGCATTCGCACCCGCGCACGCATTCACACATGCGCACGCATTCACACATGCACACGCATTCGCGCACGCATGCACTCACACGCCTGGCTGTAGTGAAGAGCATCATGAAGCCTAAGAAACTGAGTCACTCACTCAGAGAGGTATTACTCTATTACCCACCATGAACCATCCACTACAACTGATACATAGTGAAGTATCTCATTGTGTTAGGATCTCTCTCTCTCTCTATCTATCTATCTATCTGTCTCTCTCTCATCCTCTTTCTATTCCTCTCTCTCCTCTCACTCCCTCTCTCTCTGTCTCTTTCTCTCCCACTCTCTCCCTCTCTTTCATCCTCTCTTTCGATTCTTCTCTCTCTCTCTCTCTCTCTCGTCACTCTCCCTCTCTCTGTCTCTTTCTCCATCTCTCTCCCTGTCTCAGTTTTTTTCTCTCCTGTCTCACCTATTTTCTTCTCTCTCTTTCTCTTTCACTCACTTTTTCAATTCAATTGAGCAATACTTTATTGACAGACATGAGCGAGGATTGTAGTTGTTACTGTACCACCTCTGTACCATTGACCTGTGAGTGCTACAGTAATACTGTCAGCGTCACAGCTTCGGAACATCCGCATGTGCAGGGCACAAGTAGTATACAACCACTCTCACGGCAAACTGACAGCGATCAAAATGACCCTGACGCACTTTCCCGTCAAAGAGGGGGCTGATCACAAGATCTCGTCAACACACACCAACACACGCACACACGCGTGTGAAATCAGGCATCACCATAATGCTGTGCGCACATGGTTACACACACCTCCAGACATATAGGCTAGGCATTGTGAACAAAGCTACGACGCTAGCAAAGAACCAATCAACACATTTGATTCAATCTACAGTGACACTTACAGGAAACTTGACTGGATCGCGATCGCACCTTTTTCAAACTACGTCATTTGATAAACTAATGGGCTTAAATAACATGATGTTATTGACCCAAACTGAAGACATTTCCGAACATTACACCACACTCTAAAACATCAAATGACTACTTCTTTTTGGAAAGGTTTGGCAAATGCATCGTTGACATTCTGATACGTCGTTAAAACGTGTCGTCATTATGGGCTGATTATAGGGTGCTAAAAACTGACCCCATAAAGTGCCGCTTATCTGAAAGTGACAGATGTGTGGAAGAACAGTATTTTGCTTGTCATGCGCGCACGCAAAGACACACACCAACACATTCACGCATGCAAACTTGCAGGTGTGAACGTGCAACCATATACAAATTACGTTTCGCACGGAATGGATTTTCCCATACCACGCTAACTCGTTCATTTGTTAGAAGTTGTGTTTGTGTATGCATGTGTGTGTGTGTGAGTGTGTGAGTGTGTGTGTGTGTGAGTGAGAGTGTGTGTGTGAGTGTGTGTGTGTGAGAGTGTGAGTGCGTGAGTGTGAGTGTGTGTGTGAGAGTGTTAGTGTGAGTGTGTGTGTGTGTGTGTGTGTGTGTGTGTGTGTGTGTGTGTGTGAGAGTGCTGTATGGTCCTAATTGTCAACTGTGTTTATGAGATTTTTGAGTTACGCCCTTTAATAAGACAACATAAAGGAGCGTGGCTTCCTCCAGTAGCTCTTGTTGTGACTTACAGGGCACACCCCAGCCTCTGTGCTCATGAAGGTGTCAGATCCATATTAGGCAGCCTCAACTGATTTATTCATTTTATAAATGTGTGTGTGTGTGTGTGTGTGAAGCTGTGTGTGTGAGTGTGTATGCTGAGCTCAGTGGCTTGGCAGTGACATTTACATTGGGTTATACAGCCACACAGAGAGCTGTGACTGACAGACCATAATTGCACCAACAAGGTTTTTTTTATCTCTTTGCTGGGGGGTGAGAGACATTCAGCCTCCTCAGTCTGTACTTAACCTCTAAAGTAAGGGGCTGGTTGTGTTGACCTCCTCCTCCTGCCCTGGACCCCCCGTGTTCCCTGGTCTTTTGCCCCAGGGAGTGGCTCTCCCCAGGGGGTAGAAGTCTAGTGGCAGCTCCTTTCTTCTGTGTTTCTGGTACTCTGTGCCAAGTTAAGGCTAATGATTTATACATACTGAAGGCATCAGTGAACCTGTGTGTGTGTGCAGGTGTGTGTTTTCTCACATGCATAATTGTGTGTGTTTCAGAGCTATAGGTTTAAAGCTTCAAGCTTTGGAGACGCCAGCAACTCTGAATTCATTGGGGGGTGTTTAGCCTGTGGTAGCCATGGGCTCACCCAGGTCTACTGTGGGATTCAAACAGTTTAATGATAGTAATGATGGTTCTATTGTGTGTGAGCGGTGGTGAATTAAACAGGCTCTGAGACTATTCCTTCATATCCGCTCTTTATTGATTTCTGTAATTTCCCCTCCAGCCTGAGGGAGAAAGAAGCTCTCTACTCTTTCGTTGAATTCACCAGGGTATACCAACAACTGTATTCTCATATACTCTCTCCCCTCTCCCCTCCTCTCTCCTCTCTTCTCCTCTGCCCTCCTCTCCACCTCTCCCCTCCTCTCCTGCCCTCTCCACTCCTGTCCTCCCTCCTCTCCCCCCCTTCTCTCTCCTCCCCTCCCCTTCTCTCTCCTCTCCTCCCCTTCTTTCTCCTCTCCTCCCCTCACCAGGGGGCTCTTCCCATAGCTCTACCAGGCTTCTGTGTCAGAACTCAAAAGAGGAATAATCGTTTTATTTCAATTTGGCACACATGTGTTGCCTCTGATACATCCCCACCCCGGCATTCCAGCGTCTCCGGGAGGCGAAATCAGCAGTGAGGCGAAGAACCACGCTTGGTGAGTCTTTCCCTGCTCTGAAATGGCTGATTAAAGAGAGGGAGGGAACGGGAGAGAGAGCAAGAAAGGGGGTGGATATAGAGAGAGTGATAGGGCGAGAGAACAGAAAAGAGGGGCATGAGAAAGACAAAGAAAGGAATAAGGAGACACGGAGAGGGCTAAGAAAGAGAGAGAAAGAGAGAGAGAAGGGGATCTCCCTGTGGAGAGAGAGAGAGAGAGAGAGAGAGAGAGAGAGAGAGAGAAGGGGATCTCCCTGTGGAGAGAGAGAGAGAGAGAGAAAGAGAGAGAGAGAGAGAGAGAGAGAGAGAAGGGGATCTCCCTGTGGAGCACTACTGATTTGCTCCCTCCTGGTCCCCCTCGTGGGAATTTGAGTCACTTATTTTGGAAGCACAACTGTACAGTTCCTGGGCGAAACGATGCCACAGCAGTAGTCCACAGAGACTCAGCCCCAGGGCCGTGCACAGAGCTTCAGCTTTTAAACAAAGCCTCTTGTCAGCAACAGCCCACACCCTCACGCTGGCCTGTTAGTGCACAGCACACACGTCTACTGTACAGCTTGTTCTCTGTGGTGCAGTGGGCTTACTGGCAATAGTCCATGGTCCTTTATACATGTGTGAAGGTTGTATGATGTAACTGCAGGTGTCCGCAAGTGTGCGTGTGTAGTGTGTGTAGTGAGTGGATGTCATCATCTCCATCTGAGAGCATGATCTGTGTTGACAGTAGTGGTCAGTAGCTGTTTTCCCTCTCAGAAGAGGTGTGGTATCGAATCTGGATCCAGCCTGACAGCGCTTGATCACCTCAACAACAAACAGGCCCGCCGCTTACTAGGTAGGTGTGGCTGGATGTGCGAGCGTGGAATGTGCAGGTGTGATTGAGAAGGAAAAACTGAGGGGGAAAAAACAGAAAATAAGAGCAATTGAGGTGAAAGCATGAGGAGGGAGAAAGGAGAAATGAGAGAGAAAAGACGAAACAGCAGGCCAATTCTCTGTTCATTGTATTTGGACGAACTGGCAATTTACATTTGTGTGTGTGTGTGTAGAGAGTAGCTCTAATGAGACCAGTGGTCATGTTGAGTAGCAGTTGGAAGGTCTAAATGGTGTCTCAGCAAGAAGTCCTTTCAGCTCTTTCTCTACTGTGTGGATCACTGTAGCTTCAGTCCTGTCGCTCTAGTTTACACTACACTGCGAGAGAACCCCCCCCCCCCCACACACACACACACACACATACAGGCAGACACACAGATATACACACACGAGTGTACACACACACAAGCAAATTGCAGCCTGCATGTCATCGGTTTGATGGAGAACGCCAGTCATCTACGGTAGTTTAAAGACAGCCTTAAATGTTATATGTTGCTGTAACATGTAAACTGTCCGTCTGAAAATTGGTTGGTTGGTTTTATAAGTAAACTGAACAGGGATTCTGACAGCCATCTCGGGGTGCACAGCTTAAAATTGTAAACTTACACTTCTGAAACTGGATCATTTAAAACTAATTCCAGTTCTTTGTTTCACACAATTGCAGCTGATTGCAAGGGTGGCCAACCATCTATTGAGAAACTCCCGTATTCACACCTACTGTATGCACCCATCAATTCTCTCTGGGGTGAACCATTCTGAGGTAACGGCCTTGCAGAAAATATCAGGTGAACTTGACAAGCACAGGCATGTAGACAGACGGAGCTTCGACACACCTGCCTTAAGAGCACCGTTTGCAAAATAATGTCATGGTAGCATTACCAGTTATTTCTCCATGGCAACAACAACCGTGTCAACCTCAGTTATAGTTGAAGCTGCCAGATGAAGAACGGTTTGCATTAGAATAGGCCACAGAAAGGTGTACGGGTGCTTGTTTGTGCGTGTGAATGTATTTGCGCATTCATCGCCAGTTTCACACAACATAGAGAGGCTGAAATCTATACTTGATCACTGAGACTCTGATTCTCAGCCTAGGGTTAAGAGGCAAGGCTTGGCAGTGAGAGAGGTATTTATGCAGAACAGTTCAATACCAGCAGATACTTATCAGTTTCAACTGTCTACCGCTTAACTCACCTCATCTTGGCGCTAAGCCCTCAACCAATCACAGGGAGGGATCAACAGAGGTAAAGCCCCCCCCCAAACACGCTAATTTATGCTAATGCTAATCCAGTTAGAATTGACATGCCAATTATAGCCAATGAACCAATGAGCAAAGACCAGATCCGAAGAGGAAGCTAGCTTTTCTCTACATCCAGGCATCAAAAAGAAGAGCAGACCATTCCTTTCAGGAAACAGGGGAACATTAAGCTGCAACCTTAACCTTTCGTTATCTAGGCTGGTTGGCGAAGAATAAGCGATTAGCAACACAATGCAATGCAGTCAGACATGGGAAGGGTTGTGAGACTGACACACATCAAACATCTTCCATCTCAGTGGCAGAGAGGTGAGGTCCTCTCCATAGTTCACTCCGTATGCAGTTTAGCTTGAAGACATGGAGCTCTTTTCTGCAGCAGCCACAGTCTCAGGCTGGGGTTGATATGAGCAACACAGAGCACTCTGCAGCATTCTG
The DNA here is from genome assembly GCA_036571765.1 of Plecoglossus altivelis. Taxonomy (NCBI): domain Eukaryota; kingdom Metazoa; phylum Chordata; class Actinopteri; order Osmeriformes; family Plecoglossidae; genus Plecoglossus; species Plecoglossus altivelis. The sequence continues at coordinate 14,936,259 of BROE01000021.1, read as the reverse complement.
CCATGCTGCACTTTGTTACCTCCTGAATGGTAATTGAGCCGTTCGAACGAAATTCCATTGATTTCATCGAGTTCTCATCCATCTCAAAGCATGTTGCTGAGGAGTTTTCCCACTGACGGCAGATCCAGCTCATCCTCTGAAGAGCTTGTGTCTCAACCAAGGGCTGCAGACTTTTTCAGCTAGAGAAGAATGAGTGTGAAAGCCCGGTTGACCTCTCGTGTCAGGGCCTTGGGAGGAGCAGGGTGGTTTGGTGGAGAAGACAAGCTTAATGATGGCTCCAAGCCTGCCCCAGCTGAGCCCTGTGTGTGTGTGTGTGTGTGTGTGTCTGTGTGTGTGTGCGTGTGTGTGTGCGTGTGTGTGTGTGTGTGCCAGCTCAGGGTTAACTACTAAAGCCAGGGATTCAGAGGCAGGTCTTCAATGGGTGAAGAAATTGTCATCTTCACTTAGTAGTTTCCATGGAGATTGATCTATAACCCTCAGATTGTACTTTCCCAGCTCAGGCATAGGTGGGTCCACCAAGAAGGTTTCTTTGCTTGTTTTGTACAGTATTTGAGAGTTCCTGCCAGTGTTTATCCAGGAAGTTGTCTGACCATCAGGACCTAAATCCCACACAGCAGGATCATCTGACCTTATTCTGCCATACTCACTCATTCACACACCCACGACACACACACACACACTCAGTCAGTCAGTTAGTCACTCAGTCAGTCAGTCAGTCAGTCAGTCAGTCACTTATTCACACACCCACGCACACACACTCAGCCAGTCACTCACTCACTCATTCACACACCCACGCACACACCCACTCAGCCAGTCAGTCAGTCAGTCAGTCACTCATTCACACACTCAGTCATTCAGTCACTCACCCACACCCTCTCACACACACAGACACACATACACATTGCAAAAAACATTGTAGGCTCACAAATACACAGTATTACAGTAACCCATTACATCACTGATTAAGGTTATAAGACATACAGGTTATTTTGAGGAAACTGTGTTCGATAAGTTTAAGTATGGATGAATAAAGATGAGTGTTTTAGACATAAATGATTTATTCCCAAGGTAATTGAAGTTGCAGAGTTTGGTAGGATGCAACTTGTTGGCAAAGTTACACAGTGTGAAAGGGTTTTAACTGCTGGAAGTGGGGCACATGAAATTTGGGAGAATTGCTTTTTGCCTGTGGTTAATGGATACCCCAGTGACTTGTATGCCTGGAGTTTTGTGTGTGTGTGTGTGAGTGTGTGTGCATGTGTGTGCATGTGTATGCACATGTGTGTGTGTGTGTGCATGTGTGTGCGCATCTGCGTGTGTGTGCGTGTGTGTGTGTGTGTGTGCGTGCGTGTGTGTGTGTGCGTGTGTGTGCATGTGTGTGCATGTGTGTGCGTGTGTGCGTGCGTGTGTGTGTGTGCATGCGTGTGCGTGTGTGTGCGTGTGTGTGCGTCTCCCAAAGCTGAAGACCACCATGGACCAGATCTGTAATTTTTTGATTATCTTTTCACTGGAAAATATTAAGCCTCTCCACACTCTTACACACACTCTCAAACACACACACACACAGACACAGACACACACACACAGTCCAAAATAGTCAAGCAGTTGTGTTGTTTTTGCAGCTTTCCAGCAGGGGAACCCAAAAGCAGACAACGGCAGGCGTCAGGGGAGAGAGGCTGTTTCACTAGTTCCTGGGAAATGGTTTTTATTTCAGTCTTGTATCTGCAAGTCAGACGTCTATTTCCAGAAAACAGGGACAGTACCTTTATCCCCTTGACTTTATTTGTAAAGACATATAGGTTTACTGCTCTCAGATGTCCAACATACCCGCTTTGCCCTCACAGTTTCCTGGTACAGCCTTTACCCAATGGAAATGAATCAATTAATTGCCAAGATGAAACATAGCATCACACACCAAGTTCTTTCTCTCCCTTGCTCCCTGCGACTGAAAATAGATTTATTTGACCTCCTTTCATGATCTCTCTTGATTTTTATATCTCATGTACATCTCTCTTTGAGCATGCTCTCCGTTTGCCGGAATAAGAAGTTTGTATTCAAATAAATGTCCATGTAATTCCTCACATGAAGCCTGCCAACATGATCTGATTGGAGGAAGTCACGTAGACAGACATCACACACACACTGATCCAGGGTCACTTCAACTGTTTGTTCATTAGAAGGGCTAATGGTTTCTGGAGGGAAAGACTGATCTTAGATCAGTAGCTTCAGGCTACAATCTCCTGCTCCACACATCCAGTGGGTGTCAGACATGAGAGCTGGAGTGTGGAGAGGATCAGACCCACAGGGTTAACAGACTGGTCACTGACGTGCCAGACATCCCAGTGCTGATCAGACAGATTGAGGAGGAAATGGAGAGACGGAGAAATAGAGGCAGAGAGACGAGAAATAGAGAGAATAATAGAGGATGAGAAAGAAAAAAATGAGAGAGAGAGTATGCGAGCGACTGGGAGAGAGGGAAGGAGAGAGACAGAGAGGGAGACATTTCAAGAGAGTGAGAGTTATGTCAGTGTCGGATGACTAAAATGAAGATGGTACCCCCTCAGATAAACCATGCGTTTTGAAGCTGTGAGTGAAGACTCACTGTACTTGTACGACCCTGAAAGTGTCTCATACTGTCAGCAGAGATTCATGGCCTCACAAGCTCTAGCCCAAAACTCAACTCAAATATATTGGAACTACTAGCTTTTCAGTAGCACTTCTTCACCTAACTTGCAGAATGAGGTATTATAATCGTCTCTGTGCTCCATGACCACATATTTAAACACCATGTACTATAAACCTTTCTTTTAATGTGCTTCAAAAATAAACTGACACGACCCTAACCCTAACAATCTGCTGTGAAATTCAACTACAGCTCTGTTGCTAAGTAAAGCCATGATCTGTAATAGTCAGCGTAAATCAATAGGTGTTTTGTTCACATCTGATCTCTGTCACGGACCCTTCAAATGAAGGTTCCCAGCGGGAGATGCCTTGCGGTCAGAAAGGGATTTCTGATTGGCTGTGCCCTCTTATGTCATCTGCCAATCAGCTCAGTGAAGTGGCAGACTGATTCCCACTAAGCCCAAGTCATCATTAAGAGATATGCAAAATGCTATGTGATTATCCCTCCATCTGAATTCCTTCCTCTCTCTCTTTCCATCCCTTCGTTCTCCACTGAAGCATCGCTCTGTCGCTTAAATATTTATAGCTGATTCAGGAAAAATGGATACATCTGCTACAGAGAGTGAGCAAGTTAAAGGAAATGGAAATTTAGATAGACTCTGGTTCTCAACGGCCTATGTGGGATTCAGGGCTTTAGACGCACCCTGTGAACTCTGGGACAGACGAACGGACGGACTGATGAAGGAAAGGATGGATGAAAGAATGAACGTATGTGATGGATGGATGAATGAATGGACGGATGTGAATTTCAAAACAATTTGTTTAGTCAGTAGGAGGTCTATGACAATTGTGGGATTCAGTTAGCATTTTAAGACTGTGAAATCCCTCATTGTGAGGCCACCGTGCGTATGTATGTGTGTGTATGTATGCCTGTGTATGTGTGTGTTTGTGTAAGCCTATGAATAAGTGCTTGTGCAGATGTTCGATTTTGCTAGCAGGTTTTTCCGGACAATTTGCGCCAGTATGCATTTAGGGAGCCATTAAGACTGGTGCAAAAAAAGAGAAATATCAGCAGACAGACATGAAGAGAGACAGAGAAAGAGACAGATTAAGAGAGGGAAAGCTATACCAAGAGAGACACGGGGAGAGAGAGAGAGAGAGAGAGAGAGGGAGAGAAAGAGCGGGGAGATAGAGAGAAAGGAGAGAGAGAGAGAGAGAAGGGGAGAGAAAAAGGAGAGAGAGAGATCTGCTGACTTCACCTCTTCCACCTCATAAATAACTGGGAGATGAGTTCTGCCATATTTGACCTTAAGAAGATTCCACTTCATGATGAGACTGACAGATTTCTCAGGCACAGTCAATACACACACACACACACACACCCACACACACACAAACATACAAATAAGAGAAATGGGTGGAGTGTGTTTAGATCGATCTGTTTCCTAGAGTTGTGAGAGATAATGGTCTTTCATTGGAAGGTCACATGAACAGACACACAGACAAACAGCACTAAAACAGCAAAAGCCACACAAGTCGAGCACACATACACACATACACACACACACACACAGAATCACACCACCCCACACACACCAAACACATGCACACACACACAGTCTGGAATTTAATTGGCTGCACAGTTTCTCTCCTCTCATCCTCCATAAAGTACATCTTCTATTGATCCACTCCCCCTTGGCCCACACACACAGCTTCCTAAAGCGTTTTCCAATCAGCAACTGTTGTCTCAATCAACAGGCTTTGCAAACACACTCCAGCCCAGACACACAGGTCTGAAATTGCTCGATCAACCACACCTACAGCGACGGAACTGATGTGCAAAACTGTTTTGTTTCTTCTTGATCACAATTTGACCAACATAGTGTGGGCAAACCTTTTATGCTTCCAATGCAATCTGATTGAAATTCGTTCCAGTACTCTGTTTAAAGGGCTTATCAATAGCATTGCTCCAGTAACACTATAGATAAACAATTACAGAAAACAATAGCTGCAATGCATCATTATTCATTTTCCCCGAATTACTTGGAGATAAGATTAGCGATTATCTTTATTTTGTCAAACTACAGTGTCACCTGACACCTGGCAATGATAGCTGGCCATCTATTAGGCAATATAATGTAAATGCTATGTAATAGGAGGTAGGGAGATAAGACAAACACCAAGAACATGCTCCGTGTGTGTACATCTCATACTAGTGTATCTACACTCCTGACAAGAGACTGTGACACCACTAACAAACCAGAAACACAATGGGAGGATTGATATGCACACACACACACACATACACACACACACACACACACACACACACACACACATACACACACACACACACACACACAATTCGCAGCGGTGTCCCACAGGTAGCTAATGGAGAATAACATTGTTTCACACGCACTGGGCTATTAATCATGGATGAGCTCTTGCATCACTGACAAATCAGCCTAATCTCACAGGGGAGGGCAGACACATACTCACCTACACACATTTACACACACAAACACACTGTACACACACACACACTGTACACACACGCACACACACTGTACACACACACACGTGTATCAGCCTAATCTCACAGAAGTGAGCATGCTTTGACTGGCAAACAGAGAATTAACACAGAGCAGAGGGCTCTCTCTCTCCTTCTGCTCTCTCTCTCTCACTCTTTCTCTCCTCTTTTCCTCTCTCCTTCTCTCTCCGTCCCTGCGAAGTCATACCTCTATGCAGGGCCCCTCAGTATGATACTGAGCATCACAGAACAAGCAGAGCGCCAAAAACAACATAGGGTTGGTGGTGAGTGGGGATCGATACTGCATGGACTCCCAGATCCTCACCCTACTGCTGGACTATTGGAGGAGGGACCAGACAGGTTTTCACAACGTGAGAAGGAGCACAACATCGCAGTCTTGACCGTGTCAGGGATCTTCCCTTTTTCACGTCAAGTGCGTGCACATGCACCGGCAGAGGGATAGACAAAATGATGGCCAGACTGACGAGCCGTCAGAGCATGCACACACACACACACACACACACACACACACACACACAGAGTTCTTCAGTGATAAGCTGAGGACCAAGCCTTTCAGAGGCCCCCGCTGGCAGAGGGAAATAGCTTTACAGCAGGGCTGAAAGAGTCTGCTCTTGCCGTGTGTGTGTGTATGGGTGTGTTTCTGTGTGAGTGTTTGTGTGTCTGAGAGAGAAAAAGAGAGCGAGAGAGAGAGAGTACTATGTGGTGAGCATATGTTCAGCTAAATAAATCAAACTGAGCTTGCTAAACAAACTAGCTCCACATGGAAGAAGAAGGGATGGGAGGAGAAGAAGGAAGGAAGAAAAGAGAAAAGACAGAGCTAAGAAGCCGTTCAGTTACACAGGATAAAGCTGTTGGGTGGCAGGTGCTCATCTTGTGTGTGTGTGTGTGTGTGTGTGTGCGTGTGTGCGTGCGTGAGTGAGTGTGTGTGTGTGTGTGTGCGCGTGTACGTGTGTGTGTGAAACAACGTTGTCACCAGATGCAATGACTCACAGGAAGCTTGATGGTCCTACGGGGTATTTTAGCAGTTCTCTAGAAAAAAAGTGAATTCAAATGAAATCTTTAAATGTTTTTAGAGTTGCACTGGCCCCGGCAAATACACCTTGTCTTTCAGAAAAATTAGCTTCCTTCGCCGTACAAGGTCACACAAACAAGGAATATCAGTCCTTAGTCCCGGCCCCAGCCAGAGCTTCAGCCCTCCAGACACAAAGCCAGTGTTGTAGCTGGACAGATATACAGCCAGTGTTAGCCAAGAGGCCTTCTGATCACCTCAATCCCCTGCATCAAAACTAAACAGCCTTTATTGTTCACCAACACACAACCAGTTAGGAACCACCTAGGTAATAGTGGAGATCATGTCTAGAGGGGATTTGAGGCCGTTCAGGAGTTCAAGATCAACTGCGTTGGAGCACTTTAAAACCACGATGAATGTGTCACTTCACCTCGCACTACATGGGCTTTTAAACCCCGACCCCGACGTCACAAGAGCGTGCTATAAAAGTGCCTCGACGTCCAGACATTCTGTAGGCAAATGTTGAACTAATGCTGCATGCAGGCTTTGAGTTAGCCCTCCGTCGAGATAAGAGGGTGTAATCTTCTTAGGTGTGGCGTGGACACAATCAACATTAACATATTCCTCCTCAGTCATTGCCATTGAATAATTTATATCCCCACACAGTCTTGCTGAGGCTGAAGTAAGATGTAGAAGTATTAAAATAACTTCCCAGCGATACAGTAAAAGAAAATTGATTAAAAAGATGGTTGAAATGAAGGAGAGGAAGCCCAGGGGATTGGCTTTGCATACAAATGAAAGAGGGAGGAGAGAAGAAGGAGAAAGGGAACTTGGTGCAAAGTTATGAGGCTCATTTGTCTAAGTTCACGCTAACCACTTGTTCCACTGTGTTTAACAAACCAATCAGAGAGATTAATCAGTGTTCCGCTGTAGCCTGACCAACCACTGACCTTCCTGTATAACAACCTGTAGTTCCTCATTTCAGATTATTGATTTGCAGTTTCAGCACTAGCAGTTCATATTTACATGTACGTTTCTCATGCCCCTTTAGCTTCCAGTCCACCGTGGATTTAAAGCAGGATATCTGAGCTGTCTTAGTCATGAGGTGGAAGTCAGTTAACTGGTAGTTAGTTCTCCTGGAAAGACAGAGTATTCCTTAACCAGCCACCAAGTAGTAAATGGAGTCAAATTGGAATCCGGGTCACACGCATACAAGTGGATTTTGCGAACAGGGCCAGTCTCTTTGTATACAGCATCGGTTGAATAGTTCAGTTCGCCAGAGGAGCGCTGAGAGAGCGCTCTGGCTAGCAGGGAAAATGCTGAGGAGTCCAGGTCCCAGAGACTTAGCTCATTCACTGCTGCTCTGACAACATAGGAGGGATTTTCAAGATGGATGCCGCGAGGGGATCAGGGTTAAGAGGAATCATGGGGGCGGTTTGGACCACCTCAGCACAATCAGATCACTGCTGACACCTCACCTATCACCTGCGGGGTTTAAGAGAGATGAGAGGCATGTGCGTGGGTGAGTTTAGGTGTGTGCGCGTGTGTGTCTAAGAACGAAAGATACAGACAAACTTTGAAGTGTCAGTGCATTGGACAATCTAGCCATCTCAAGGTCGCTGCTCCGCCTTATTGCTCTGACACATCAATAAAGGGAAGAGAGCACACACCCAAACACACACGAACAGAGGACAGTGTAAGGGCAGAAGGGAATGTCTTGTATTTGCTGACAGCGAGAGTATACAGTAGGTCACAAAGACAATTGACATGAGGAAATGAGATGTCAAGAACGCGAGGATAGAGGTAAGCAAGAGGCACATGTATCGACAGGGGGAAGAGACACATGCGGAATATGATGTGGTGAATGCAGTGTAGAATGTTGTGTTGGCCTACTCACACCAACTCTTAAGAGACATAGTTGACGCACTGTCTTAAACCTGCAGGGATACTGTCATATGTAACATGATAACACAATCAATGACACGAGACAGAGGACAAAAAGACATGGTGAGAGGCAGCTGTTTTGTGTGTGTGTGTGTGTGTGTGCGTGTGTTTGTGTGTCTTTCATTAATCCAGTGTCAGATCAGACTCTCTCCATCTCTTCGCGACAGGAGCCAGACACACAGGGAAATTATCAGTGAGATACCTCCTCCAATCAATGCTTTCGATCCACACACACACACTCCTATTCATCACTTGCCACTTACACCCCAGCCACACACACACCTACACACACACATACACACACACACACACACACCTACACACACACACACACTCACCCAGTCGTCCAGAATTGGTTGCAATGAACGGCCAATGTGAAAGCAGGTTATGCTTTATGATCTGTAGTCGTGCAGTAATGAACACATTTGCCATTTTTGACATCTGTTTGCTTTTTGCCACAAGACATTTTATTGTACATTTAAATTTATTGAATTGGGCCTCTTACATTATCATCTTTAGTGTTCAAATGGTTTCCCATTGGACAAAAACACATAAAAATGCCATAATTATAACTTTATCACCATGCAATTAAAAACTAACTAAAATCTTCCTAACAGTAATAGCTGGTTTTATGATTTCTTTTTATAGCCAACATTAACTTTCTGAAATCACAGGAAGGAAAATTGTAATTTGTGCACATTTCTGCAACATCTTAATAATACGCCTAATCAAACAATCCCGTTTACGGTGATGAACCATTGGGAGGAAATGTGGGGTAAACTTGTGATAGGTTAGTGGCTCACTATCTGGCAATGCGACACTCCCCCCCAGCTCCCTGCCCACACTCTGAGGAGGAGGAGCACCGTGAAGATGCGCAGGCAGGCAGGCAGGCAGGCAGGCAGGCAGGCAGGCAGGCAGGCAGGCAGGCAGGCAGGCAGGCAGGCAAACTGACTGACTGACTGACTGACTGACTGACTGACAGGATGACTGGCCAACTGACTGACAGACAAGATGACTGGCTGACTGACTGACAGGCAGGATGACTGGCTGACTGACTGACAGGCAGACATTCTGTCCAGTACAATCCACTTTATGAGAAGAAGATCCAAGTGAGACTGAATCTGTGTCATATCCGTACAGAGAGCCAGTCATCAGACCCACAAACTGCTGGTGCGTGCCGATGACTCCCTGCTCCACTCACACCTCCGCCTGGGCTCATCTTCAGAATGCCAAGCCTTCCTGTTGGTTATCTCCTCTGATTTCACTTCCAGACTATCCAGGTTTGTTTTGACAGTCACCAAACTGGCCTTGAACCATCCTGAGTCTGGTGTCATGTGTTTCCATTGTCCTCTTGGTAAACTACTCCAGGCCTGTTCTGCCTGTTCTGCCTGTTCCTCTAACACCGTCTCTTTGGTGTTTCTGATGTTTGCCAAAACATGGCTCAGTGCAGGACCATTTCATTTGGAATTCAAGTCTAGTCTGTATACAAAAGAACACTATACTATACCACACACAATAATCTTAAATAGAGAAATGTTTCGTATTTTGTAAATGAGGATACAGAGTTGGTTGCCTGTAACCGAGAGTACTGTACCAGGGTTCATGCCTGACATGTCCAACTCTCCTGCCCCTGACTGCCCCGGGGAGGCCCCCAGCTTAACAGGGCTATTTCTGACCAGCTGTTCACTCTTCCACCCTGTTGATGTGTATCCAGGATGACTCCCCCCATTTACACTGAGGGAAACATGGAAAGAAAACCTTGTCCACCTCTCTTCCCATCAGTGAGAGAGAGAGAGAGAGAGAGAGAGAGAGAGAGAGAGAGAGAGAGTGGGAGGGAAGGGAGGGAGGGAGGGAGGGAGAGACATGAGAGAGAGAGGGAGAGAGAGACAAAAAGAGAGAGAGGGAGAGAAAGAGAGAGGGAAGCGAGAGGGTACGCATGATTTTTTGGAAGCTCTGTCAAATCTCTTGTGTTTAACATCCGTTTGCAGTAAAGAAGTTAAAATAATGTTTCATCCAACATACCATTCATGCACACGCACACACACGCACCACATGCACACACACACACACACCCACCACAAACACACACACACACTGAAACATTTATGGGGCCCCTAGTCTGTCTGCTGATGGCTCTACATGTGAATAATTCAAGGAGGGAAAAGCAGGAACAATTTAATTGAAGAAACTGCAAGAAATAAAAGTCAGGTTTTTCTCCCAGAAATCCAAGTTGTATTGGTTTGAATCTGTTAGACAGAACGTCCTGTTGTCTGTGTGTCTGTGGTGGTTATTATGGTTATTGTTGTTGTGACACTCCTGTTGTAACTTGACTTGTTCTACACAGCTGGTTATAATGTTAGCCACACTGACTGCCTCGCCTGTTTACGAGAAACAGAGAGCAAAAGTGGGTGTGCGTGTACGTATATGTGTGTTAGTGTCTGTGTTTGTATGTATGTATGTCTCTGTGAGCATGTTTACGCACACGTGTATGTATGCATGTGCGTGTGTGTGTGTCCGTAAATACCTGGGCAGTGTCTGGCCATCCACACCAGTGAACAGAAGGAAGCAGCTTTCAAAGCATCATCAAGCAGATGTGACTGACAGTTGTGTGCATGCTCTACGAGTCTACCCAATGACTAACTGGCCAATTAGTGATGAGATGTCTTAAGAGGATCGTCAGAACCACGAAGTAACACCCTCTCTTCTGTTTCCAGAGTTACTGAGGGATATCTCTACAGCTGGGTTCACGAAAGCGTTACTCAATCAGATGATGAGAGACAGGAGCAACAGCAAAGTGGCACGGATCATCGGTCACTTTCCGACATTTCTTTCATAGTTAATTAATTGACAGACACACTTAACCTTTAAACTGTCAGAATCTTTCCAGTATCAGAATCGCTGAATTATGTTTGATATGAAACAGGTTTACAGAGGGTAGTTAGACCAACTCAAGCAGAGCTCATGACAACTTTGAGAAGTACCGCCCATCTGTTGATCCAACATTGAGAAGGAGGCACCTTGGAATATGTGGCATGTAGACTGGACTGGGTCCTTTGTGTTTCAATGGTTTAATTTCCAAAAGGATGGCTGAGTTGGGAAGGTACTCTCTCAGACAAGGATTAAAATTCTGTGGCTGTGCTAAATCTCAATCTTTCGGAATGTCTCTCTCTCTCTCTCTCTCTCTCTCTCTCTCTCTCTCTCTCTCTCTCTCTCTCTTGTTCTCACACTCACTACTTCACTCAGTCTTTCACACATACACACACACACACATGCACACACACACTAACCCTTTCTACAGAACAAAGGAGAGTTGTCCTGTCGCCCCCCGAAACCTTTGTGACATGTTAGAACCCATCCACACCCACCCTCCATACATCCACCGTAGCCGTGCATGTGGATGTGTGTCTGCATGAGTGTATGTGTGTCTGCATGAGTGTGTGTGTGTCTGCATGAGTGTGTGTCTGCATGAGTGTGTGTCTGCATGTGTGTGTGTGTCTGCATGTGTGTGTGTGTCTGCATGAGTGTGTGTGTCTGCATATGTGTGTGTGTCTGCATGAGTGTGTGTCTGCATGTATGTGTGTGTCTGCATGAGTGTGTGTGTCTGCATATGTGTGTGTGTCTGCATGTGTGTGTGTGTCTGCATGAGTGTGTGTGTCTGCATGAGTGTGTGTGTCTGCATCTGTGTGTGTGTCTGCATGAGTGTGTGTGTGTCTGCATGAGTGTGTGTGTGTGTGTGTTGTGTCATCTGCCACTATGTCATCTCAGTGACACACAGGAGTATTCAGACTCACTTTTTTTCTAATGGCTGTTTTGAGAACCCCTCTCCTGGTTGTGCAACTTCAAAAGGGCTCCCTAGGGTGGGGACCTACGTGTGCAACACCTCGATCTGTCCCCTCCTCTCTCCTCTCCTCCTTCTCTTCAGCAGGGGACAAGAGGGTAAATTACCTTTTGATTAGTCTCCTTTAATTATGCAAATAGACTTCATTATCTTCACTGACTCCAAAGTGTTGTGGGACCTTTTTATTAGCGTGTGCGTCTATGCGTCTGCGAGCGAGTGTGCGTCCGTCTGTGTGTGCGCGAGCGTGCGGCTCTGTGTGTGTCCATCTGTGTGTGTGCGTGTGCGCATGTGCACACCAGCAAAAAAAGTAGGGATCCTCTCATTGAGATGTACACCTGCATTTGTGCAAAGTGTGTGTAGAGTATGTGCCGCTGAAATGGTGTGTATTCGTGTATGTGTGTGTATTAATCAGTCTATGAGGTCTAGAAAAAGACAGTTTTGCAATGTTCCATTTTCCATTGCAGTTTCTCATCCGCTCGCTCAGCATCCTCTGTCACACACAAACACTAACACAAACACATACACATACATGTACACACAACTTCAAGTAGACTGGATGTTAAGGACACCTCTCTGGAGGTCATAGATCTGCACTAACATTATTCAAAGAAGTCATCTAATCTCTTTTGTGGTAAACAAGGAAACAACAACAGCAGAGTTTTCATCTTCCTCCCTCCCTCTTCCTTCCTTCCTTCCTTCCTTCCTTCCTTCCTTCCTTCCTTCCTTCCTTCCTCCCTCCCTCCCTCTCCCTTCTCCCCTCTCCCTCCCTCCATCTTCCTCCCTCCATCTTCCTTCCTTCCCTCCTTCCTTCCTCTCTCCCTCTCCCTTCTCCCCTCTCCCTCCCTCCATCTTCCTTCCTCTCTCTTCCTCCCTCTCTCTTCCTCCCTCCCCTTTCATCTCTGCATCTTCCTCCCTCTCTCTTCCTCTCTCTCTCTTCCCCCCTCTTCCTCCCTCTTGCTTCCTCCCTCACTCCCTCTTCCTCCCTCATCCTCTTCTTACCTCTATCTTCCTCCCTCTTTCCTCCTCCCTCTCTCTTCCTCTCTTCATCTTCCTCTTCCCCTCTTACTTCCTCCCTCCCTCTCTCTTCCTCCCTTCCTCTTGCTCTTCCTCTCTTCCTCCCTCCCTCCCTTCCTCCCTCTCTCTTCCTCCCTCCCTCTTCCTCCCTGGGTTTCTCTGCTTCCTCTCCTCTCTCCTCCCTAAAAATAGAGGCGTCCTTTGTCATTTTCAAAACCAGCTGAAGAGAGACAGAGAAATGGAGAATTGCGAGAAAACATGCGGTTTTCTCTGAGTAATGAAAAGCGAATGGGTGGTAGTATCTAAGATGAATCCGCTCTAATTAGTAGACGCTGGGACTGCGGCCTAGATTCTGTTTCTAGGATGACGCTCTAAGCATCACTGCCAAATGTTCTGACGTTTGTCAACAACCAGATGCACTAATTAAAACCCAACTCACACTTTTCTCCCAAAAGTCCACAAACACTCCTGTGTACCTCCCTCATTCTTTTCTTTCTTTGCGCAAGTTTTGTTATCTCTTTTTCTCTCTTACCTATGCACACACAGCAATTAATCATATACACACTTTCTTGCATTTTCCTTTCAAACGTTAGCTTTTTACCTTTTATCTTGCCATCCTTCCTCTACTCTCTCCTGCTGTCTCTCTTCTGCTCGTTCTCCCCTGCTGTCTCTCTTCTGCTCTCTCTCTCTGTCCTGCTCCCTTTCTCCTGCTCTCTCCCTTTCTCTCTGTCGCGGTAAGGCTCTTACTCTGCCTTATCCCTCTGACACACTCAGAAGGCTCCACAAATGTCAACAATTGAATATTCATCACAGATTTGACACCTCTCTCTTTTGGTCCCTCTCACACTATCTCTTTCCATTAACATCTTTCTCTTTCTCTCTTGCTCTGGTTCTCTCTCATACCCTCTCTCTCATCCCCCCTCTCTATCTCTCTCTCCCTTTCTCTCACCCTCTCTCTCTCTCCCTCCCTCTCTCTCCCTCCCTCTCTCTCTCTCTCTCTCTCTCCCTTTCTCTCACCCTCTCTCTCTCTCTCTCTCTCCCTCCCTCTCTCTCTCTCTCTCTCTCTCTCTCTCTCTCTCTCTCTCTCTCTCTCTCGCTCCCAGTCTCTCAATCATTGTCTTGGGTTCACTTGATTTACTTTCCTCTGGTTATCTCCCTATCTCTCTCTCCATCTCTCTCCATCCCTCACTGTCTCCCCTCCCATTTATCGTCAGACTTGACTTTGTTTCACAGACTGATTATTGGAAATTAAACGAAAATTAAAAATAACATTATCCATGAACGCTTTTTGAATACTATTTGTTTGCCATGTAATACTTCATATTACCAATCTTTACCCCAGCATCTGACGAGAGCTCCCTCTCACCCCCCCCTTCCTCTACCTCTCCCTCCCTATCTCTCTTTCTTCACATGCACCAAATAAAAAGAGAGGATGGTGTCTGTCAATTTCAAAAAAAGAGAGCGAGAGAGAGACAATATGAGAGAGAGTATGAGAGCGTGTTCTTAGCCTCCTGCAGAGCATCATCATTCATAAACCTCCTGTAACTCACCATATCATTCCACCACACACACCACATCAGACCACATCCCCATCCACCATGGGGATACTGACAGGCCTGTATGCACAGTGGAGATAGACAGGCTGCGTCCACCAGGCTTCATCTCACTGAACAGTCTAACGTCTGTCTATGGGAATTCAACTGTAGGAGGAAGATGAGAAGAAAGGGAACGAACACAGGATGGTGTGAGTGTGTGTGTGTGTGTGTGTGTGTGTATGTGTGTGTGTGAGTGAGTGAGTGAGTGAGTGTGTGTGTGTGTGTGTGTGTGTGTGTGAGTGTGAGTGTGAGTGTGTGTGAGTGTGAGTGTGAGTGTGTGTAGACATATAGGGCATGCCGTGTCAGTCGGGACATCGCATCACAGCAACACCGACAAAGAGATGACACACACACCCACTATCATAGACAAACACACTTATCCTTTTTCTACACAAAAATCCGTGCAAACCTTAACATTGTGTAGCGGTTGGCAGCTTGCTGGTTATATGTGTCTGGATGAGTCATCAGAGGGATAGTTTGAGGAAAATACACCATTGTCTCTTGAACAAAAAGAACAGAAACGCACATTGACATGAGTGATTTAGTGAGCTAGGGTTGGGGGTTATCTCGGTGTGTGTGTGTGTGCGTGCGTGTGTATGTGTGTGTGCGTGCGTGTGTGTGTGTGTCTGTGTAAGGGATGGGAGTTATCAGTAGGTGTGCGTGAGCAAACTGACAGGTGGAGACTGCAATGTAAAGGACCCACTCACACAGAGGCGCTTATCAGTCCCACACACTCTCTCATTCCTTTCTCTTGCACACACACACAAACACACCACAGTCTATACAAATCATAAACACACACACACACTCTCTGGCTCTTTTCAACACTTGCCTATTCTGTTCCTGTGAATAACACGTCTGATATTTAACTAAACTCTAACCTGGTCTGATCTTTTTACCAGCTTTATCTCTCTCTCTCTCTATCACTCTCTCTCTCTGTTTCTCTCCCTCTCTCTCTCTCTCTCTCTCTCTCTCTGTTTCTCTCCCTCTCTCTCTCTCTCTCTCTCTCTCTGTTTCTCTCCCTCTCTCTCTGTCTCTTTCTCACTCTCTTGCTCTCTCACTCTCTCTCTCTCTGTTTCTATATCTCTCTTTTTAATCTTTCTTACTGTCTCTCTCCATTTCTTTCTCTGTCTGTCTCTCTCTGTCTGTCTCTGTCTCTTTCTGTCTCTGTTTGTTTCTCTCTGTGTGTTTCTCGCTGTGTGTCTCTCTTTCTCTGTCTCTCACCCTCTCATTCTCCTTTACTGCCTCACCAGCCATCTTGACTAGTATGTGTCTATAACTATAGAAACATCATTTTTATTCACATCTCCTCTTGTCCTCCATTCACCTTCAATTTGTCATTGTAAGTTTGTTGTGTTCTTGTGTATGTGTGTGGGTATGTGTATGTGTGAGCTTGTGTCTGTGTGTGTGTGTGTCTGTGTGGGTATGTGTATGTGTGAGCTTGTGTGTGTGTGTGTGTGTGCGTGTGTGTGTGAAATTCTTGAAAATTCTATCAGCTTCATGGAACTAAACCAGTGTGAACCATCTTTCTACTAACACTGCCTTGTTATCCTGTTGGTGTCAATGTTATCATATCCCATTCCCTAGCATGTTATGAGCATTAATGTTAAACTGGTCCACTGTAGCATTTGCATTCACACCAGCTCCCCTGTTAGCATTAGTATAACTGTTAGCATCCACACCAGCTAACCTGTTAGCATAAGCATAACCGTTAGCATGCCCTGTCAGGATTAACATTTCCATCAGCATCTGCTGCGGCATCTGTTGTGAGCAGCGCCCACTTTGCCGGCACAGTTAAACAGTGGCCAGATTGCCTAATCTCTGCATCATCTGGACGTCTTCAGAGAACAGCCGCAGATGAGAGGATCACAGTCTCTGAGGAGTGTACCATCTGAGACGGTCTGGAGATCAAGCACACCATCTGAGAAGAGACTCACCTGATGCCTGCTGTCATGTGACACATGACAAGGGTGCTTGGTGTGTGTACCAGGGTGTGTGTGTGTGTGTGTGCAAGTATGGGCCTGGATTGTTCGGTTTGGATTAGAATACTCTGTGTGTCAATATAGATCTGATGGGCGATTAGATGGTGTCAACTACCTTGTGCATGCACGCGCACCCACACACACACGCACGCACACACACGTGCACACGCGCATACACACATGCGTGTGCACACTCACACACTTGCACACACACACACACACACACACGTGTACACACACACCACTGTGTATGTTTTTCTCCTTCCAATCTTTTTCTGTTCTTTTCTCCTTTCCTCTCTTTTCCTCACGTTTGTGTCGATGAATCCGTTTGTGGGTTTATTTCTGTAATCTTTTAATGACATGCACTAATGTGGCGCTGAGGCTCAGAGAGAGCCCAGGCCACTGAACACACACACACACACACACACACATGCACACACATGCACACACATGCACACATATGCACACACACACACGCACGCATGCACATGCACACACATGCACGCACAAACACACATGCACACACATGCACGCACACGCACGCACACACATATACAGACGCATATACACACACAGCTCAGTGAAAGGCCTCAGCCCCCAAGTGAGGATACGCCGGGAGATTAGCCAAATCAGAAAAGCATTTTAGAGAAAGGCAGCTTTAATGCATACAGCACAACACACACTGTAAGCGTGTTTGTGTGTCTGAGAGTTTGTCTATGATAGTGTGTCTGTGAGTGTGTGACTACGAGAGTGTGTCTGTGAGTGTGTGTCTATGAGTGTGTGTCCGTGAGTGCATGTCTTTGAGAGTATGCCTCTGACTGTGTGTGTGCGTCTGTGGGTGTGTGTCAGTGACGTGAGAGTGTGTATGTGAGTTTGTTTCTGCGAGAGTGTGTGGGCTGATGTTTTGCTTAAAAGCCAAAAGGTGTATGGTGGAGAGATATACGACCCAAGCCTTATGCTGTAGTTAATATAGGACATCACTCCTCTTCTCTATTGTTAGTTGCTATGTTGATATCTCGCTCTAAGGCAAGGTAAACTGTGTGTGTGAGTGTGTGAGCGTGTGTGTGAGAGAGAGAGAGAGAGAGAGAGAGGGAGAGAGAGAGAGAGGGAGAGGGAGAGAGAGAGAGAGGGAGAGGGAGAGAGAGAGAGAAGATCAACAGAAGCATTTTCCTCTGCTTGCTCTTCTATGCTCCATCCTACGACAAGTTGACAAGCTTGCTTCCTGTGCTTCTTTTATCCATGCTGTTTCACCCCCTCTCCACATCTCCATATGGCTCTATATTTAAACCATCAAAGTCAAAAGCCTCTCCATCTAACTGTATATGACTGGAGTGACAGGCCAGGATTCTCCCGGGTGTTGGAAGAAGTGGAGTTTCTAGTCCCCTGTCAGAATGGGGTGCTGTGAGGTTGGAGCAGGATGGGAGCAGAACAGGAAACGGCCAGGTGCCGCCTAGGAAAATAGATCAAATGCAGCAATTGTTCAAGTCCCTTACTTAGTTGCATCCATTTTTCAAGGTTTGATGTTTTTCTCCGTGCCGGGGGCATGTGCGTCTCATCGAACAGTAGGAGTTGTGGCAACCCCCCTCTGGTGTGCAGACAGATGTCTGGTCCAGGCTGAAGCTGTTTCACAAGATTATTCTGACAGGGAGCCATATTAACGTGATGTAACCTTTCAGAAGGACTCTCTCTCTCTCGCCCGTCTCTACATATCTCTCTCTCACACAATAGGTCAAGTGTCAGAAAAAGTTCAATAATGTCCAACAAACACGTACCTTTCTAACTCATTCTGTGTGAAATGCTCTGTACAAACATTATTTGATTTGATCCAGTAATCATTCAGTTTACTGCCCTTAGCTGTGTCTGTGAGGCTGACTAGTATAAGTCAAACCAAACACTGTGGGGTTGAGATGAGCATTCATGGGATGAATATTGTTATTTTCGACAGTGGAAGAAACACACATTGAAGAGACGCATACAGTACATTTTTAAAGATACAACTATTAACGGGAAAGAACTGTGTTGTATTCTTCTGATACCCTACTTTCTTTTTGAAATTGTTTTTATTCATTTCATATAATACTGACACGTTTACTCGATAGCAGTTAACAGGCTTTGAAAAACACAGATATTAAAACCTCAAGAGCTTCAATTGACTGCAGCCCAATGGGTTTTGTGTACCAGGTTGTTGTTTGTTTTCTACACGTTTTACATGTTTCAATATACCGCAACATCTACTTGGTATTCATTTTCTTCAGCTTCTTTCGTTCGTCTTCTTTGACTTCTCCCCTCAGAAATGTGTCCATTAAAACCAAAACAAAATCATCTACTGGGGGTCAATTGACAAAATAGCAGAAATTTCACATCGTTTTATTGTTCTAAAAAGCAATAGGAGGGTCATATTCTGTCCAAATAAAAATGCACTGGAAGCAGTAAGATACACAAGGTGAAATATTTTCAAGAACACAGGGAGCCAAGCCAACAACTTCAGGTCATTTTATACCGGAGTTCTGAGCGCCATTTTGACATATTGGGGCTGCCATTTTTTGTTGCGGCTCTTTCCACCTTCGTCCTGTTTGTTGAGGCTATGATGAATGCAAGATGAAGAGAATCTCTGATCCGAAATCCAGGACGTATATTGAACACAAATAACCAGTTGACAAAGGGACATAAGCAGGTAGGTGGGATTGTAGTCCTCTAATCCCAAAGTTACTGGGTTATGTAGTGCTCTAATCCCAAAATTGGTGGGTTATGTCTGTCTCTAATCCAAAGGTTAGTGGGTTCTGTAGTCCTGTGAAGTAAAGGATTGTGGGTTTTGTGGTGTTAATAGTCTTGGCAGGTACACAGCTCCCTGGTCAGAGTCGTTTCAATGTCGCCACCATAGGTTTATTCCAAATGAACTCCAGATGAGTGCACATCCTTTCTTCTGATAGGTCCATTGTGCTGCACATATCTCCACCCCCCTCCTATGACTCCTCCCCCTGTCCTTCTCCCACCAGGGATGGGCGGGACTATCGGGTCACCTGAGAAACAAGACAGGAGGGTGAGAACGTGGACAGGAGTGTACAGGATAAAGAAGGGATACTGCACAGCAACTCTCGTAGCTATACATCTACTGTCAACATTACCAACATGGTGTGATGCAGTTATGGTATGATATTCTGATATGATGTCACCCAGCAAGCTCTGGTATGGACCAGCATAGTACAGGGGAAAGGGTGGCCCCACAATCTGCAGGATTCTTTCCTCTGGCACGAGAATAAACAAGACACAGCTTGAGTCATGGCAGCCGGCCCACAATGCCTTGCTTTCAGCGCCTGGCCGTGCGCCACATCATTTTGTCTCTTTGTCCAGACGAGTGCTCTAATCACACACAGCACTCCATCCGTCCCTCCCTCGCTCCTTTATCTACTGCTCACTCACTTGGTGATTCTGTATGGTGGTGTTTTTCTTGTCCATAAAACGGTGTTGGTACACATTAAAATGACCATATTACTCAGTGCTTGGTCCTATTATTCAATTCACACTGTCCTCCCTCAATCTGTCTCTCCTCTCTCTTCTTTCATGTCTCTGCCTCACAGTGCCAGCGAGCCATCTGGAATCCTGGGCCAAGGCAGGATTTGGCGCCAGGTGATAGCTGCAAGGGACAGGCGTCACCTGGAGAGGACCCCAGCTGGACCTGAGGACCACCCGCCAGCAGGAACCCTCCATGCCTGCAACCCCAGGGCTCGGGCGTCCCTGCTTGTGCCCGATTTCCCTGGGTCTTGGCGCTCACCTCAGTGCCCGATCAAAGAAGCTGACTTGGAGCCAGCGCAGTATGCTAACATGGATGGCGGCTAGGTCTGTGCCCATTTGGGAGGCAGGGCCTATCAAAGACCCCTCAGGTGTCCGTCCTCGTGCCTGTTTAGATTTGCCATCGGTTGGCCTTGTTGTGCCGGTTCAAATGGCTGTGAGCAGTTTGCCCCACACATCATGGTGCCACTTTTTGTATTCTTTGTGAGCATCTCTCTCCATCACCTGTTTAGTGAGATTGCTCCAGGTGTCTGCTTGTGTGCCAGCTCAGTTTCGCTACAGGGTTCCTTCATGGTGTTTGGAGACCTTGTCAGTGGCCCTAGCTTCGCCTGCATCGCCAAAAGGTAGCTTTTCCTTTTTCAGGAAGCGCTATAGCATACATTCGCGCAAACACACACACACACACACTTATCCCAACTCTAGGTCAATGGAAAGTCACGGTACGGAACGAGTCTGACACTGTGAAATTGCACAATCTAAAGCCTTGAGCAAAGATGAGCTTCCCCCTCTTCCTAACCCTGAAACTCTACCCATTAAAACAATCAACATCAAAAGGACATGTAGGCAGTGTTGGGGCCACTGTACACCTCTGCTCCTCCGCCCCCAGGAAGCACGGCATGGCTGTGAGGACGCCCTGTCGACAGGCACTGGGGCGGTATGGCTCTGTCGGCCTCATCCGATAATCTGACGCAAATTGCATATAGCACACACAAGTGCATTCATACACACGCTTGTTGCACGCGTACACAAAAGCACACGCATATCTACAGATGCACAAAGGACTTCAGTTTGGATCAGGCTTGCGCCTCCTGTTCCTCCCGTTTGTTGCAGCATATGGAACAACATGTCATTTTGTCTTACTTTGTGTCTGCACGCTTCCGTGTTTTGGCAACATGGAAACACCTTTCTACTCCTAATAGACAGCGTCTCCTCTCTCCTCAAACAAACTCTGACTCTCTTCTCCTCTTCTCGTTTTCTTCATATTCATTTCCAGCGAAGGACAGGGCTCTTCCTCTGCTCGCTTGGTGTTGTCCTAGCTAACCATCTCATTTCTCCCTCGTTGTCTTTTACTTTCAATCCCCGTCTCGCTCGCTCCTTCTCTCTCTCTCCCCTTCTTGGCTTTTGTAAACACGCCTCCACGAGCTCTTCGTCTCTTCGTCTCTCTTTCCCTCCAACTGGGTTCGCTTATCTCTCACTCTCTCTCCACCTCTTATCTGTTCTTTCTCGGCCTCTCTCTCTCTCTCCTCCCCACCTCTTCGTCTTTCTCCTTCACTCCATCGTCAATTTCAATTTACGAGCTGGCCTTAATGGGACTATAAGAGAGCGCTCGATGCTATCGATCCAGACGCCATCGCATCGTGACCTCAGACAACGCAACCAAAGGAAAAATAAAAAACACTTTTCATTATCAGGATGCCATGACACACACTCGTGTACAGACACACATGTCATCACTCAAAGACCTGGATGCAATAGACGGCAAATATTTGTGTTCTCCTCAAAGCCGAACAGAGGAGTCGATAATAAAATGTCTGGCTGAGACCGGTGTCTTTTCTGGCAATACAATGAATCAGGGATGAGAATCATGAAGATGAAACTGAAGGTTATTTACACACTGAAGAGTGTTTCCTCTTTCTCTCTCTCATGGTTTGTCTTGATCTCTTCTCCTGTCATTCTCCCTCTTTCTGCTCTTTCTCACTTGACTTCCGACCAGGCTTCCAAAGGGGAAAAACACATTCTTTTCAGTTCCTAATCTGTATTTACAGATTGTCTTTCTCTCTGTCTTTCTTCCTCTGTCCCAGTGGTTGTCTTCTCTCTCTCTGTCTCTCTCTCTGTCTCTCTCCCTGTCTCTCTCTCCATCCCTCTCCGCTTCTCATTCTCCATTTCTCTGTCTGATCAGATACCCCCTCTTAGCATTCCAGACCAGTCTGATCAAACTTTAATTGGGCCTGAGCACTGTGAGAAGAGAGGATGGAAGAAGAAGAGGGGAGGATGGAGGGATGAGGAGATGGAAAGGTGAAGGGCGGAGGTGTAGCATTGCAACCTCTCTGCGAGAGGGAAGAATCCCAAATCAGCCCAGTGTGTGAGTAGGGTGTTTGGTGTGTAGGGTGTTTGGTGTGTGATGCGTGTGCTGTGTGTGTGGTGTGTTGTTATGGTGTATGTGTATGGTTTTGTCTGCTGTGTGTGTGTTGTGTCTGTGATGTGTGTGCGTGCGATGTGTTTGTTTATGTTTGACTGTGTGCTCAGTCTACTGCATGTGTTGATGTGCGGTCTGTGTGTTTGTATGTCTGTTTCTCAGTCGGTTTGGCGGGACATATACATGTCTGGTGTGTGTACATTGAACTGTATGCGCACCTGTGTGTGTGTGTGTGTGTGTGTGTGTGTGTGTGTGAGAGAGAGAGACAGAGGGGGAGAGATAGAGATAGAGAGAACGAGTGAGAGAGAGACAAAGAGAGAGGGAGAGAGAGAGAGACAGAGGGAGAGAGAGAGAGAGAGAGAGAACATGCTCTCCTGCTCTAGTCCAGGCCCCTCATAAATAATTAACCTTGAAAACAAAGGGGAGAACCTGGCCTTAAATTATGCAGCCAGATAGAGAGAGAGAAGAGGGAGAGAGGAGCGGGGAGAGAGAAGTAGACAGAGACACGCTGTAGAGAGGCACACACACTCTCTGCTGTGAACGACAGCTGCAGGCTTTCTCAGGTCAAGGGTCAAGAAGGGACGTTACGTAGACAAAAAAGGGCCAACGCACACACACACGCAGAAAGAAAACCACAGCCAGCCAGAGACACGATCCCCACACACACGGGCAGCAGGGCATGAAAACAGCATAACACCAATTACTTTTACTGTTGGTATGGGTAACAGATCTTAGAGTGTGTGTGTGTGTGTGTCTGTGTGCGTGTGTGTGTGTGTGTGTGCAGGCAGACAGGAAGGCTGCAGGGTTAATGCTGCAGTGTTTGTGTCTTCGCCATCTCCGTTGTTGTTGTTTGAGTTGTTTCTGCTCTGCCTGGTTTCCTGCTACTGCCACCAAGAACGTTTGATGTCTGAGCCAAGATGGGCAGGAGGAGGATGAAGAGGAGAGACAGAGAGAGGAAGGGAAAGGGAGGGAGAGAGGCAGTGGTGGGGGAAGAGGAAGCAAGATGGGAGGGGGGCAAAGAAGGGAAAAGAGGAGGAGAGAGCGTTAGAGAGGAGGAACGATACGGTGAGAGAGAGGGAGAGAAGGAGAGAGAGAGAGAGAGAGAGATGGAGAGAAGGAGAGAGAGACAGGGAGAGAAGGAGAGAGAGAGAGAGAGATGGAGAGAAGGAGAGAGAGACAGGGAGAGAAGGAGGGAGAGAGAGAGAGAGAGAGGGAGAGAGGGAGAGAGAGAAGGAAAGAGAAAGACATTCCAGGAGACAGAGGGGAAGTGGGTCACACACACAGTGGTGGGTCTCTGTACGTGTGTGTCAGTGTGAACAGCATATCCGTGTGTGTGCGTGAGTGTCTGTGTGAGGATTTATGTATACTACCGTGTGTGTGCAACAGCAAAAGAGAACAAGTGGGTCGAAGAGACAAGTAAGACAGCTGTAGAGCTCAGATACACGGAGAGAGTGAGAGGATGGACAGAGGATGTGTGTGTGTGTGTGTGTGATGTGCCCCCACCTTGGTGGTCTTGACCTTGTTTCCAGTGCTGCAGCTCCAGCCGGTGAGGTCGGGGAGAACCTTGCACTCCTCCCCCTCCATACATGGTTCCATCTGACACCACCACTTCTGCACCACGATGGAGGCTGGAGGGGGAAGACAAGGAGAGAGAGAATGAACATGAGAGAAAACAGCAGAGCGGGAGACAGAGCAGCGTGCGTTGGAGTGTGTGTGTGTCTGCGCGCGAGCACGTCCGTCAGCATGGGTGGGTTCTTCACACAGCGCTGCAACCCGCTGCCAAAGCTGTCCCTTAAGAGCACCACACACAACTCATTCAGCATCACATGCTGTTTGTTTCAGAGATGAGGGCGCCAGGGACCAGCAGCAGACACCTCAGGAGGAGACACAGGCTTCTACGAGGAGACTCCAGGTCTCTACTCTCCCCTCCTTACATCTGCAGAATGTTCCTAATGCCAGCTTCTAAAAGTGTTGCATATCTGTAGGATTCTTTAAGGACTGAACCTTCATAACATGGTTTAACACACACACACACACTCACGCTCTCACGCACGCTTACCGTCGACGCAGGAGGGCATGGCTCTGGTCGTCCCGGCGACCTGGCCGGGGAAGCAGGAACACTTGACGGTCTGAGAGCGCTCCTCGATCTTGTTCTTGTTACAGCAGCGGTGAGCCGCTATGACCTCACACGTCACTTGCCCTTTCACATGCGATCTGGTGGGTGGTGGGGGGGGGGGGGGAGGGGGGGAGGGAATAGGAGAGAGGGATAGAAGCAGAGAGGTTTAGCTTCATGATCGTGCTTGCCTATTGTCAATTTAGGACACATACACTCATGCACAGAGCCGTACATTTATAGCGGGGCAATCGCAGTTTTCACTCATTCATCTTGAACCTTTAGTGCCCATTTCTGAGCTGGAAGCTGTCGTGTTATCAGACTTCATAAACAGCCTAAACGTCAGTTAAAAACTTCACACGGACTCTAAATGTCTATTATCCAGCTTTGTTAATTCAACATGACTGCGGTATGCAGAGTAGTATTCTCCACAGAGACACACACCAGGGGACTGCACGTTTGAACCAGAACACTTTCTACATGTGAAGACCTGTGATATCAACACACACACTTTTATGTGTGCCTTTCATCGCCAGTCAATACAATACGTCAAGGACAAAGCTAAATCGTACGATTGCGGGTATGTTTGTGGTTTAGTTTGTGTGTGTGTGTGTGTGTGTTTGTCAGCGTGCATGTGACCATGTGTGAGCCCTCATCCACTTCACTACCCTAAAGGTCAAATCTAGGCCTCAGAAGATGTTTGGAGAGATTCTCACATAGTTTCTGGAACCTTCTCAAATGACCACTATGAAAGGCTGAGCCCAGGGAGTCACAAAGAGGCCAAACATGCTGCAAAGAAACTGAAACAGAGAAACAAGGACTGGGCTCCCAGCTTGAAAGGATATTTAAAAGTGAGAAGAGAAGAGTTTGAAAGGCGCGTATGAATATGTTTGACAAACAGAGATTCGAAAAGTTCCTCATTTGCTCAGTTAATGAGAAAAACACAAAGGAACAATCGTCTGTACTCAGTCCAATTAATATCTCAACTGAGTCCCATTCAAACAGCTTTATTCTCTAACTCTCTCTCTATCGCCATCCACCCTCTCTCTCTCTCTCTCTCTCTCTCTCTCTCTCTCTCTCTCCATCTCGCCCTGACACACTCTTTGTCTCTTTCCACCCCCCTCGCAGACGCACACACACTGTCTCTGGTGTGAACTCCAGCACCTGCGGAGGTAATTGTCTGAGCATTAGGCAGAGCCGAGCAGAAGCCCTGGGGCAAACAAAGAAGAGTCTTCAGAGAGCCATGTACTGCACGTGTTCCCTGACGACTGATGACATGTATTAATACTAAGTGTTTGCGGGTAGTAGATGACGCTAACTGGCTGTTGCGAGGTCTATACACTAAATGAGTTCTTGGTGTGTGTGTGTTTAGGGATTGTTAGGGATTCAGTGATGGCATCACTGAAGCATATCGCAAGATGTAAATTGTGTGCGCCTGTGAGTGTACAGTATGTGTGTGTACATGTGTGTGTGTGTACGTGTGTGTGTGTGTCCTTGGCAGTCCTGCATCCAAATGAAGGTGTCAGTGAGACTGTTGAGAAGCTCTCAAGCTTTGCCCTTCCAGACTGAGGCTCACCCGAGGTGGAGGGCAGTAGCTTCCTCTGAACGCAGATTACTGCAGTTCAATTAGGCCTCCCTCACACACACACGCTCCCTCACACACACACACTCCCTCACACACACATTCCCTCACACTCACACACACACACACTGGAGACTGCATACATTCATAGGCTCAATGCAGTCAGAGTGAAGTGCGATGGCGGCGCTGCATGAGTAAGAAAGCACTCAGTTCCCCCCTGCTGTGTGAGCTAGCTTTGGCGCTAACTTTTGTATGACCCTCTCCACGATTCTTCCTTCTTTCCTCCTCTTTCCCTCATTTCATCTCCTCTCTTCACCTCTCCATTTCCACCCTACCCCTCCGTCTTTCCTCCTCTCCTCCCCACCCCTCTGTCCTCTTTTACTCTCTCTGTTCTTATATCATTTCACACATAACAACCCATCTTCTCAACCCCTCTTTTCCCCTTTTTCAAGTTTGCCTTTCAGTTTAAGAACAGCCAGCTCAGTGGGGGATGACAAGTCATTATCCTCAATCACAGGCCTGAGATCAGAGGAACAGATCTTTTTTTTTTCTTTTTCCTTTTTCAATCTTCTCCAGTTTCTATCCTTCTCTGTCTTGGGTTCAGTCTCTCATACTCGTTGTCTCTCTCCCTTCTTCTCTCTCTCCCTCTCTCCCCCTCTCTCTCTCCCGTCTTCCCCCTGGTCCAAAATGACGAGGACTTGTTACCCTGCCACTCAGCCCAGCAGCAGCTGTTAACCCCATTAGAGAGGATGATGGTCTGTCTGAAGATGATAGACAGACAGACAGACAGACAAGCAGACAGACAGTCTGTCAGCGCTGTGGAGAGCTACAGGAAGGGTGTGTGTAAGTGTGCATAAGTGTGTGTGTGTGTGTGTGTCTGGCATGTGTGTGTATGTTCTAGCTGTCACAGAGGAAATGGCCTATCTTTACGCTGCGGGAAGCTTCTTTCACATGTCATCTAGTTGAGCCAGGACCAGAGAGAATACATTCTGACACACACACACACACATTCACACATTCACACATTCACACATACACACACACACACACATTCACAAAAATGCACACATACATACATATATACACACATACACAATGATACACACAAAGAAGATATAGGGTTCAGAGATTAGAATTCAACTCAAAGCCGGTCCATAAACAAGACATTCTGAGGATGTCAGATATGAGAGAGACATGAGAGGTATGTGTGAGTGTGTGTTTCCCGCTGGTTGTCGAATCATGCGTGCTTGCACGCGCTTATGTCTATGGGTGCCCATGCGTGTGTGCAATTGTGTTAGCTCACGTAATTAGATTACATTGCTCTCCAAGATGGAGCCGTTTGTTATGAGTCGTAAACCTTGGAAGGCCAAATTAAAATTCTTTTTAAGAATGTGCCAAGAAATTAGCTTAGAGAGATAGAGAGAGAGGGAGAGATACATTGAATGAAAGAACGAGAAGGAGAGAGATCTACAGTACACTCCCCATGCAGGCTAGGCCAGAGGCAGCAGTCGGAGCTGTACAGCTACAGCATGTAGAATAGCCAGGCTGGGTCTGCCTGCTGACTGCATCGGGTACACAGGCATGTAGCTGCACTCTGCTCCTCTCCTCCATTCTGCTCTCCCAACTTTCTGTTTCTCTTGCTCTGGGCAACATGTGTGATGGAGAAAATGGTGTGTGTGTGTGGGGGGGGATGCACAAGGGGAGGTGGAGGGTAGTCCCGTGTGTGTGTGTGTGTGTGTGTGTGTGTGTGTGTGTGTGTGTGTGCGTGTGTGTGTGTGTGTGTGTCAGTGCCTCTGTGGACTGATCAATGGCAGGTCCTGCAGCACCTTTCTCACACACTAATGTTCCCCACTGATATTCGCACCCTGGGGAAAGACAGAAGAGCATGATGGAGAAGAGGTGGGAGGAAAGGAGGGAAGAAAGAGAGGCATCAGAGGAAAGGGAGGGATAAGAATAGCAGGGGTACATAACAGGGGTACATAGCAGGGGTACATAGCAGGGATACATAGCAGGGGTATATAGCAGGGCTACATAGCAGGGGTACATAGCAGGGGTATATAGCAGGGCTACATAGCAGGGGTACATAGCAGGGATACATAGCAGGGGTACATAGCAGGGGTACATAACAGGTGTATATAGCAGGGGTACATAGCAGGGGTACATAACAGGGGTACATAACAGGGGTACATAACAGGGGTACATACTATTCTTCCAGTACCTCCACCCCGCTGTTGTATTGTAATGGATACCAGCACTTTACTGGTGGCTACCTAACGGTTAACTATTTCTCTCTGCTGTACCATAGAAACGGTATGAAGGTGTGATGTAAACACACAGCAACTCCTGACCTGGAGATTCCATTGGTAGATTCATCCAGGGTGTGTGTGAGTGAACGTGCATGTATGTGAGTGGGTGCATGCCACACACCTTATTATGTTCTGTTCTGTAATCTGTTTTCTGCAGCTCAGTGATCATGTCTCTGCACAAATGGTGTGTGTAAGTGTGTGTAGTTGTGTGCGTGTGCATGTGTGTGTTCCTCCTTTGTCGCCATCCACTTCAACAATCGTGCGCTTGCACAGTTTATGGATAATGGTTTTCAATTTGAACAATCTCTGTAAGTGCCATAGGCTCTGCACAGCCATCACACACACACAAACACAATCACACACAAACACACACAAACACACACACACTCCCAACATACACGCTCCATAGATCTACCAGTCCTACCTACTAAACTAGTGTGTGCTGCTGAATGTGTCTGTTCCAAGGGCCAGGTGTGTGTGTGTGTGTTCTCACACACCACCGTACAGTATGAATGCAGAAGAGTGACAGTTATCTGGTCCTCATGAATCAGACAGAATATTAGCTCAGAAGACGAGGCCAATGGAACAACTTTTCTAGCGCCCAGCTTGACACACAGCATGTGTACTAATTCATACTGTGGACTACTAGAGTGTATCAGGGTGCTACGAATTGGGTATAAATAGTTTATATGACAAGCAATGTTCGTGGAGCATTCCAATGAAGGCATTAACTTGTAGCAGATAGTATTCATGTGTTTGTGTGTATGCGTGAACAAGCATTAATGTTGAAACGTCAAACCTTTCATTAGTATTTGCCGCTGTTGTAGGCCGTTTCCTTTGCCTCTGTGGTTGGTCCCCTCCTCCCTCCCTCCCCTCTCTCCTCTCTAAAGGGAAGGCTTGTCACCCATGAATCTGCATCCTCCTCTTGGGATCTAATCTAAATTCTTCTGTGTGAGCAGAGCAGTAAGAAGGGGTGACTTCTCCCATCTCTTCCTCTCCCTCCGTCATCTCTCTCTCTCTCTGCCTCTCTCCTTTCTTCTCTCTTGCTCTCTCCATCTCTCTCCATGTCTCGCTCTCTCTCTCCTTCTCTCACTCTTTCTCTCTCCCTATTTTCTTGCCAGGCCACAGCCCCCACAGAACCCCCTCAGAGACAAAGGCACAATGATGGAACTCATTCCAACGCCTCCTCCTTCAATCTTCTCCCTGTCACTCAGCAGGCTGAGTAGAGAGGAGAGGGGGGAGAGCTGTCCTTGTCCAGGGAGGAGGGGAGAGGGCAGAGAGGGAAAGGGAGGAAAAGAGCATGGGAAAAGAAAGAAGGAAAGGACAGTGAGGGGAGGAGGAGAGCGGACGAGAGAAAATGAGAGGAGGACCGGAGAAGAAGAGGAGGACTGGAGGAGAAGAGGAGAGGAGGATTGGGCGAAGGAAGGAGAGAAGAGATTTACAGCCCAGTGATGAGCTGTTGAGAACTTGATTCGTCCGAATTCTCTCCCCATCACAGGAATGAGGATGCACTCTCGTAAAAACTCAACCTGGGTGTATTTCACTTTAACAGGCAATGGTGTGTGTGTGTGTGTGTGATATATCCTTGAGCAGGGCCAGGGTAGTGTTAATGTGGCTCTGTTGTTGAGCTGTCACCCAAGTGATGCTGATAGATAGCCTGCTATCACTCACCTTAGCCAATACTCTGATAGCCAAGAGACTGATAGTCCCTAAGCACACACACACACACACACGCACAAACACCAGTAGCACAGACTACGAACCTAACAGCACACCCAATGACATAAATGCTTATCTAACAAGCTCTGTTACAGGATGCTGAACACAAGCTCAGATCTGATTTTTCATTTTCTGAAGAAAAGCATTGTTTTCCAATCCAATCTAACAAGCCCTGTGATTGGATACTAAGCCCCTACTATCGGAGTAAAACAGATCAGTCACATCATCCCTCTGCTCGTCTTCCTTCCATCTTTAAAACAGGTAGTGGTGATTCAGAGGCTGCTAGCAGAAGCAGAGCTGAAGGGATGTGAAGAGAGGGAGGACGAAAGGAGAGAAGGGGGGAAAAAAGGAGGATGGAAGAGTGGGATGAGTGTGACTCGCTCCAGGCTAGGAGGCAGAAAGGAGGAGGAGAGGAGGGGAGGAGGGGGAAGGAAGAGAGGGAACAAGAGGAGAGTTCCGAGATAAAGTTAGAGGAGAGGCAGGAGAAGAAAAGGGAGGGCAGGAGAAACAGAATCATCTCTCTTAGTATCATCTCATGTGGGAGAGCACAGGTAGCCACCCTAAAGGCTTCAGCACAATGAGAGCCCCTAACACAGCAGCCTGTGGAACCTTCAGCAGACACCTCTCATTAGGCTGCAGTCTAGACTGCTATTCAAAACGCACTTCAAATGAGACTACTGATCATAACACCATCTGTCTGCAACACAATACAAATAATTACGTTAATGTCCATTGCCGGAAACCCTGAAACAAAAATGGTAACTGCCGTCTAAAGTTGTGTCTCATCTTTCCTGTGAAAAGTTTTCTATAATATATGCAGTTTCTGGTGAAATTGTTGCTATGGCTCCCGATGACGACAGTCAGGGTTTTACACAGGCCTTATGCACTCGTGGAATTACTACACACACACACACACACACACACACAGCACACACAGACAAGCATCCACCACCATACTACCATGTCAGCCCCAGCACCGGGGCTATTTCCTGCATATCTTTCTCCTAAATGAAAACAAGGCTGTAATAATCCCCTCAGAAACAACTCTCAGCAGGGGATAGAGTGATTTGTGCTCTAATACGGCCCACAGAGTATTTACAGCTGTGGCCTGCTAGGATTAGCACTCTGAGAGTATTAGGACAGTGGAATTTCTGCTGTTAGTGCTGCAGTCTTTTTATAGAAAGACTAAAAAGAAAAATCTATTTAAGCATATATGGGGGGCCAGGGAGGGATGGTGTCACATGGATCAGATGTGACCAATGGGTTTTGTTGGTGGTTAAAAAGAGAGGCTGTGTGTACCTGTTCCTGCGCTAATCGGATTGAAGGTTTATGGTGATGATAGATTCACAGCTGGTATTAGGGGTCAGGAGCACACACACACGTCCGCACGCACACATACATGCACAGAAGCGTACACACACGGAGGACACACACAAACACACCAAAACAAACTCTCTGATTCCAAGCACTGCGGTAATCTGGTCATCTGGTAATCTGATGAAACTTGCCCTGCCAAAACATATGTGTGTGTGTGTGTGTGTGTGAAGATAGCTCTTTCCTGTTTTAGTTACAGCGATGATGGGAAAAGGAATAGAGAGAGAGAGAGAGAGAGAGAGAGAGAGAGAGAGAGAGTGAAAGGGGCGGAGGGGGGGAGAGAGATGGGGAGGGAGGAAGAGATAGAAACTCACTGAGAAAGGAGAGAATTAATGCAAAGAGACTGGTTGCTGAAAGATCTGCAGACACAGCACATCTCCTCTCGATCTCCCTCTCTCTCTAACACACACTCACACACATGGACACACGCACACATGCATACACACACATCCTGAGCTCTATCAGCATTGATCACAGCACATCAGTAAAGTAAAGAGCAAAACCCCTCAGTGAGAGGCTGTGTGAAATACCGAAGCTTCTCTACAGTACACACACCTCACACACACCTCACACACCCACCTCACACACCCCTCACACACACCTCACACACACCTCACACACACCCCTCATACACACCCCTCACACACACCTCACACACAC